>CM035844.1:195066182-195371182 GCA_020510985.1 Pholidichthys leucotaenia | reverse complement strand
TGCTGCCTCTACATTGGAGTTCTCCCTGGTGGATGAAAGGGTAGTTTCCCTGCACCTTTGGGTTGGGAAACAGGTCCTGACCATCATTTGTGCCTATGCACCAAATGATGGTTCACAGTACCCACCCTTTTTTTGAGTCTCTGACTGGGGTGATGGAAAGTGCTCCTCTTGGAGACAACATTGTCCTACTGGCGGACTTATATGCACACGTGGACAACCACAGTGAAACCTGGGGGGGAAGGGGGTGATTGGGAGGAACGGCCTGCCCAACCTGAACCCGAGCGGTGTTCACTTAATAATAAATAATAATGGATTGCATTTATATAACGCCTTTCAAGATACCCAAAGTGCTTTACAATGAGTCCATTATTTATTCACTCCACAGACAGACAATGGTAGTGATGAGCAACTGCTGTAGCCACAGCTGCCCTGGGGCAGAGTGATGGAAATGTGGCTGCCAATCCACTCCAATGGCCTCTCCAACCACTACCAAACATTTATTTATAGGAGTTAGATATCCTCCCAACGTCACTGCTTTTCAAAATATTTGACTCTATCGGGCCTTTTATTGTCAAAATCATAAATTGGTCACTTTCATCAGGCACTGTTCCCAGTTCTTTTAAACAAGTAGTGGTTGAACCCAAATTAAAGAAACAAAACAGACCCTAAAGAAATGAACAATTACAAGCCAATTTCAAAGCTTCCGTTCCTATCCAAAATGCTTGAGAAAGTAATAGCCGAGCAATTAACTACATTCATAGAGAGAAATAAAATCTTAGATACCTTCCAGTCTGGTTTCCGTAAAATGCACTCCACTGAGTCAGTGCTAGTTAAAGTCTCCAGTGACATCATGATGGCAGGAGATTCTGGTCAGTACTCGGTCCTGGTGTTGTTGGATCTCACCGCTGCTTTTGACACGGTGGACCACAATATAGTGATAAATAGGATGAAGGACACGTTTGGTATTTCAGGATTAGTTCTGAAATGGCGCCTATCTTATTTAACTGACAGAAGGTTTTGTGTTTTGTTAAACGAGAAGATGTCAGAGGTTAAAGGACTTTCCTGTGGGGTTTCTCAAAGCTCAATTCTGGGCCCTACTCTGTTTTTATTGTATTTAACCCCACTTGGCCAGATTATCAGTCAGTTTAAGGGTGTTTGTTACCATTTTTATGCAGATGACATTCAGCTTTACTGCTCTTTTAAAGAAAAATGAGCTGAACATTTTATCAAATTTAATCTCTTGCCTGTCTGCCATTAACAAATGTTTAAACAATGGGGCTGCACGGTGGCGCAGTGGTTTAGCACTGTGGCAGCACAGTTTACCTTCGGCCGGGGGATCGCGGGGATCATGAGATCGTGGGTTCGATCCCAGCCCCCGACCAACAGTGAGCTGTGTGGAGTTTGCATGTTCTCCCCGTGTTGCGTGGGTTTACTCCGGGATTTCTCCGGTTTCCTCCCGCATACCAAAAACATGTAGGTTTAGGGCGCTCGCGCACGCAGCGACCAGCAGCCGGTGGCTTGTCACCAGACTGCAAACCAAATCTACCTACGGGTACAAATAAGTAACAAAAAAAAACAAAAACAAAAAAAAAAAACAATAACTTCCTACAATTAAATCTTAACAAGACAGAATCACTGGTCATTGCTCCAGACAGTAAAATTCCTCTGATAAAGCAACACTTAGATCACCTAGGCCAGGGGTGTCAAACTCATTCCATGGAGGGCCAAGACCCTGCAGGTTTTACTTCCACCCAGTCTCTTCAGCAGGTGTTTTCACTGATCAGCAATCAGTAGGAAGAAATTCAGAGAAATCACCTGTTGAAGACACTGGGTGGAGGTAAAACCTGCAGGGTCTTGGCCCTCCATGGAATGAGTTTGACACCTGTGACCTAGGCTCTTCTGTCCAGCCCAGCCTACGTAACCTGGGTGTTGTTTTTGACAATGCTATGTCACTGGACTGCCATGGTCGACAACTAGTCAGAAATTGCTTTTTTCAGCTGAGGGATATAGCAAAACTTTGACCTATGCTCTCAACACCTGAACTGGAAATGATCATTCATGCTTTTATTTCGTCTTGCTTAGATTATTGTAATGCTCTTTTTATGTGTTTTACTAAAACTGCTGTTGCCCGCCTTCAGACTGTGCAAAATGCAGCAGCTCAGCTTTTAACCCGGACGAAGAAAAGGGAACATATTTCCCCAGTTTTATCGTCCCTTCACTGGCTGCCAGTTGCTTTTAGATTTCATTTTAAAATTTTAATATTGACTTTTAGAGCTCTTAATGGCCAAGCCCCTTCATACATCTCAGACCTCTTGACTCCTTATGCCACGACGTGATCACTAAGATCCTCAGACCAGAGACTGCTGGTGGCTCCTTGGACCAAATTCAGAACCCGTGGAGATCGGTCTTTCCAGGCCACTGCACCACAACTTTGGAATGCACTTTCCCTGTCCTTGCGCTGCCTTGAGTCTGTTGACTCCTTTAAGAAGGAGTTAAAAACTCATTTGTTTAGACAGGCCTTTAGCTCTCATTGAATGGCTTTTATTGCTTTCTCTTTTTATTCCTTTTAATATGAATATTTTATCTTATTTCTATTGATTTTAATTTCTGTGTATTTGTAAATTTTAATTTGCTGTGAAGCACTTTGTGATATATATCTGTGAAAAGTGCTATACAAATAAACTTTGCTTGCTTGCTTGGAGTTACTTGACTTCTGTGCTAACCACAGTTTGTCCATAATGATCACCATGTTCAAGGATTAGGGTGTCCATATATGCACCTGGCACCAGGACACCCTAGGTCGCAGGTTGATGATCAATTTTGTTATCATGTCATCAAACCTGCGACCATATGTCTTGGACACTCGGGTAAAGAGAGGTATAGAGTTGTCAACTGACCACCTGGTGGTGAGTTGGATCCAATGGCGGGGGAAGATGTCATGCAGACCCAGTAGACCTAAACATATAGTTAGGGTGCATTCAGGGCAGCCACGGTGTGGTGCCAATCCCTTCACCATTCACACCTAGGGGCACTTTAGAGTCTCCCATTAACCTAACTTACATGGTTTGGGTTTTTTTGGCCTGTGGGAGAAATCCGGAGTACCCGGGGTAAACCCACGCAGACATGGGTAGAACATGCAGACTCCACAAAGAAGGGTCACTGATAGTCAGGGGGTGGAATCGAGCCAACAACCTTCTTACTGTGCTGCCACAGTGTTAACCACTGTGCCACCGAGCTGCCCTAAAGAACAGTTCAAGCAAAGTGCAGCTCAGGTGGTTGCTGAAGCCAAAACTCGGGTGTGGGAGAAGTTGGTGAGGCCATGGAACAAGACTTTCGGTCAGCCTCTAAGAGATTCTGGCAAACTGTCCGACGACTCAGGAGGGGGAAGCAGTTCACACTGTTTATGGTGTGGATGGGGTGCTGCTGACTTTGACTGGGGATATTATCGAGCAGTAGAAGGAATACTTTGAGGATCTCCTCAATCCCACTGACACACCTTCCACAGAGGAAGCAGAACTTGGGGACAAGGGGGACGACTCGCCCATGACAGGTTCTGAGTTCGCCAGCTGAAGTGGTTAAAAACCTCTCCGGAGTACCTCAAGGCCCTGGATGTTGTAGGGCTGTCATGATTGACACGCCTGTGCAACATTGCATGGAGGTTGGGGACAGTACCTTTGGCATGGCAAACTGGGGTAGTAGTTCCTCTCTTTAAGAAAGGGGACCGGAGAGTGTGTACCAGCTTTAGGGGGATCACACTTCTCAGTCTCCCTGGGAAGGTCTATACCAGGGTACTGGAAAGGAGAGTCCGGTTGTTGGTTGAACCTCGGATTCAGGAGGAGCAATGTGGTTTTCGTCCTGGCAATGGCACATCGGACCAACTCTTTACCCTTTCGAGAATCGAATCCTCGAAGGTTCATGGGAGTTTGCCCAATCAGTCTACACATGTTTTGTTGACTTGGAGAAAGCATTTGACCGTGTCCCTCGTGGTCTATTATGGGGAGGTGCTTTGGGAGTATGGGGTATCGGGCTTGTTGCTACGAGCTATACGGTCTCTATAAGACCATTGCAAGAGTTTTGTTTGTATTGCCAACACCCAGTCAAACACATTTCCAGTGAGAGTTGGACTCTGCTAGGGCTGCCCTTTGTCACCGATCCTGTTCATAATTTTTATGGGCAGGATATCTAGGCACAACCAAGAAATGGAGGGTGTCATATTTAGTGACCACAGGATCTCATCTTTGCTGTTTGCAGATGATGTTGTCCTGTTGACTTCATAGAGCAGTGATCTACAGGTCTTACTGGGAGTATTTGCTATTGAGTGTGAAGCAGCTGAGATGAGAATCAGCACCTCCAAGTCCATGGTTCTCAGCCGAAATAGGGTGGATTGTCCTCTCTGGGTTGGGGACGAGCTCCTGCCCCAAGTGGAGGAGTTGAAGTATCTTGGGGCCCTCTTCACAAGTGAGGGGAGAATGGAGTGGAGAGACTATGTCTCCCAGCTGATCTGTGAACATCTTAGTATCCTCTCTGAAGAGCTAGAGCAGGTGGCTGGGGAGAGGGAGGTCTGGGCTTCTCTGCTTGAGCTACTACCTCCGTGACCCGGACTTCTGGAAAAGTGGTAGAAAATAGATGGATGGATGGATGGCTTGTCTTTGGAATTTCAGATCCATTAATTAAAAAATAATGATTAAGTTCATATATGTTAAGGCCTGTCTGTATCTGGGTGATTCCTTTGTGTAAATGATGCATGTCTTGACAGGTTGATGTGTTTTCTCGTTTCAGGACATGAACACTATCAGGGCAGATCACTGTAAAAAAATGAGGTATAACAGTGGAGCTCCAACACTTCTGGCTGTGTCAACGGGCTGAAAAATGCAGTTTTTAATACAAAATCATCTGTAGTAGACACATATTCTACAAGTTGCAGAAGAATCATTATCTTAGTTGTTCTGTTGCATGTTTTCATCACTGTATTGTCACTTTGATTTGTAGATTTTTTTAAATCGCTGTTTCAATACTGTCTTTTAATAAAATTGTTCCTCTTTAATCCCACAATTTTTGTTTTCCATGTAAAAATAAAAAAATGAACTGTTTTCAGTTTTCAGTGCACAGTGATAGCACACTGTGCTACATGGCCAGCACAGTGGTACAGTGGTTAGCACTGTTGCCTAACAGCTAGAAGGTTCCAGGTTCAAATCCCCAGGCTGGCACGTGTGGGCCAGTTGTGAATAGCTGTAACAGTGACAGCCAATCAAAAAGCAGTTCCCTGTCCAAGGCGCTGAACAACACTACTAAGTGTTGGAGCAGCTGTCCAGGGTGCTGATAGGTATTTGTTAAAGGAAAAGTTTTATTCTAGTTAAATTTTTGAGTTTGACTGTTAATTTTGTACCTTTTTAAAACTATATTTACATACATTAGCTCACCTTGATAGTTTAAGCCAGTGCTTCTCAATTATTTTTTGCAAAGCCCCCCCTAGGAAAGAGAAAATATTTCGCGCCCCCCCAACTCGCCGCAGTGACTATAAATAAGATCATTATCTATAAAAATTGTATAAGTATACCTAAAATTGTATCCTTTTTAACATTAACAAAAGAAAAAAGCAATATAAATCAACTTTCAACAAATATTAACTTTATTTTGCCACACAGAAACCCTGTTATAGTCTAAAACAGAAAAAAAAAAACTTAAAGTGCATCACAGTGCCTGAAATAAAAAATATGTCAATCCTTATTTAAACTAGAAACATTTTTGACCAACTGAACCATTTGATGCTGAGAAAAATAATTCAATCAATAAATAATATTAAATGTAAATTGATCTGGAACATTAACACAGGAGCACCAATATATTTAACATTTTAGTCTGAAGAAAAAGGTAGAAAAAGGCAGTATCAACTCCTCTGCAATTGTGTGGGTTTTTTTGCACTGCGCAATTTGGTGCGCCACTTTAAATGATGCTGAAAGTGCTCGCTGGTTTACTGATGTAGCGTTCACAAAGCGGGATGATTGTTGGCCGTACTCCGCACGTTTTCGCTGAAAAAAATCAAGTGGCTTATCAACGTGTTGAGGATGTAATGTCTGTAGGTGACGTCTTAATTTATTTGGCTTCATGCTGTCCGCTGCCAACACTTTCAGACACAGTGAACACACCGGTCTTTCCTCGTCTCCCACCGTAGTCAGAGTGAAGCCAAGCGCTAGATAAGCTTCGTCATATTTCCTCGTCTTAGCTTTTGGGAGACTTTCATTTGTCTCTTTACCTGTGTCTCTCTCCGCCTTTCTTTTCGTTACTGTTAAATATTTCTCCATGGTGTCTCTCAAGGGGTTTGTTGACAGCAATTTAAAAAGTTTTAAACTCCCGCACAGACTTTGACAATGAGAGCGCCACTGCACCACCTGCTGCCGTGGATGTGCAATTACACTTTACACGGCAAAAGCAAAGCCTGTTCCCCGGGGTCACACGCGTCCCCCCCCCCGGCATCGCATCGCGCCCACTATTTGAGAAGGACTGGTTTAAGCTGATAAACATATTGCAAGACTTGAACAATGGTGTATATTTTTCTATCAGTTAAATTCTTACAAGTCAGTATAAAATTGAAACATCCTCATCACACAACCAATTGTTATAGTCAGAATCTGAAAAAAACAATTGTTCAGAAATTACTTGAGAGTGGGAAAGGTAGATTTTGAATAACTTTTAATAATTAACTCATTTTCTTTGACAACAAAGTCAAAATTGCTGATGACAAGCAGTTATAAACAAGGAAAACAAAACAAGGAAAACACAAACTTTTACCAAAGGGGGAATCTGATTAATATGCTGTTATGGAAATTTTATTTGCCTTCTTTCCTAGGTCCTGAAGAAATAAAAAAAACCCCGGAGATCTGCAAGTTTGGAGCCTTTATTTCTGCATGCAGGGGAGAGAGAGGCTGCTGATGTGTGTGCAGTCTAACAGTGAGGCCTTTCTCCCTGCTCCAAGGTCACAAGATAGATGCATTTATACAGTTTTCAGAGCGTTCACAACACTGCCTTATATGGTAATGTGCAAGCCTGTTTGTCACAGATAACAGGCAGACAGCAGATCAACTTCATGTGACTATGCCCTGGGCGTAGTTGGGAAACAGTTCTAACAGTCATTTTCCATGATTAAAAATAAAAGATGATGTGAATACATATAGCCACTAAATTTCCATCTCATTTCCCCTCTTTTGATCATATATCATCATATATGTACAAGAATGTCAATGTAAACCATCCGCTATTGTATCCTGTAATACAGTTTTAACAATAGCATCATAAACATTAACATGTGAAAATTGGCAGTGTGTAAGGGAACACAAGAGGCTGTTTTTGCAAGCACAGACACTCAGATTGTGGGCAAGCGAACTAAGTGGGAAGAGGGGATACACTATCTACAGGAAAAATACCATGAACTCATCATGAGAGTAGGGGGAGTCAGGAAGTTCCTGAAGGGGGAGACTGTGGGTTGGAGTCGAATGTGGGTAGGGAGGAGGGATGTAGCATATTAACAGCAAACATTTCTATTTACGCTTGGTATCATCATATCCTGTGTCCTCCTCAGGTGGTGGACCCTTGTCTGTACAATCATCATAGTCATCAGGGAAAGGGAGTTTGGACATATCTAAAGCAGTGTGATTCAACATTTTTTGCTGGGTGGTGGCTGAAGCCTGTTCAGCTGTAGGGAGGGCTGTGTAATGCATCATGTTAATAGTGAACATTTTCGACATCATATTGCGGATGATTGGAATCAAGCAACAGTCGCAAAACAACAAAATCAACAGAGCTACAAACAGCATCATTCCTATCCGCATTGCCCATTCCCTCCAACCTCCACTAGTGAGCCAGGACCACCAGTCCCCGTCAGAGGCTGGGGTCACATCTTGTTGCAACTGTCGTGAAAGTAGGTCATTCAAATGGCTCACAACGTGCGTCATGTTTTCACCTTCATCGGGTATGTATGTACAGCATTCCTGGCCTATTACACAACATAAAAATAATTTTTTTGTAAGTTGTCTGTGTTTTTTCAACTGATTTAAGACAATTTTGCACCGCTGAATCCGAAAATGACATCCGTTTCTCTCGATCAGGTCAGGCTTTTATGTTAAGTTATAAGCAGCTGTACAGCAGTTGTACAGGTGTACTGTAAATTGAATAGCAGATATTGATAAAGGTAAGTACATGTAAATTCAATGTTACATCATCAGTGTTCAAAATTCAGAGAATTTCAAGAAATAAAAAAGAATTTTGCATCATATAAAGCGAAAATACCCGTACATGTAAACAAAAAGTAAGAAAACATGTGGCCATAGTTCAAAAAGTTGACCTGATTGAGCAATACCAATGTGATTTTTGGATTCAGCACATCAAAATTGTCCTAAATCAGCTAAAAAACTTAGACAATAAATTTGGTATTGACCATTGATTATAATCAATCATGACACTAACCCAGAAGCAAGGTGCACACTTTACGTCAAAGCAATAAAAATCAGAACTATATCCATCTGATCCTATGTCAGTTGATCAATTGGCAGGACAAGACATTTCTCACTGCACTGTCCTACAGAATAATGGAGCAGTGTGTTCTTATGTTACTGGGAAAACAACATTTAGAATCTTTTTGCATCTGATATGATTTGGACATAGATGAAATCGTTGGCCTCCGTCGGTCTATGATGACCATGGAAGAGAATCCTAAACGTCTACTCTGCTGGAACAGCACCGCCTGTGGCTGAACAGGCCGATGCACGAATGGCAGTCCCTGTCACACAGGTCGCACTTGTGGGTGGTCTCCGTGCTGCTGGGTCTGTGGCGGTTCTTCCTGCGGGTCCGTTTTTCATCTGCTGCAGCAGTCAGTCTCTCTTCACCCGCCTTGAGCTGTCTGGTCAGGGTGCCTCTCCATTTGGAGCGGTCCGTTGCAAGGTCCTCCCAGCGCTCTGTGTTGATCTCCAGGGCCTTCATGTCTCTCTTGCAGACGTCTCTAAAGCGCAGCTGTGGGCGGCCAACGTCTCTCCTGCCAGTCGCCAGTTCTCCGTAGAGGACGTCTTTGGGGATTCTGCCATCCTCCATACGGTGAATGTGGCCTAGCCAGCGGAGCCTGCGCTGCCTGAGTAGAGTGAACATGGAGGGAATGCCGGCGCGGGACAGAACTTCTGTGTTGGGCACTTTGTCCTGCCAGGATATGTTCAGGATGTGGCGAATGCAGCGCAAGTGGAAGGAGTTCAGTCTCTTTTCCTGCCGGGCTTATGTTGTCCACGTCTCACTCCTATAAAGCAGTGTGCTGATGACGCAGGCGTTGTACACTGCCATCTTCGTCTTGACAGAGAGTTTGGGATTCTCCCACACTCGTGTGGTGAGGCGAGCGAGTGTGAAGGCTGATTTTCCAATCCTCTTGTCGATCTCTGTATCAAGGGAGAGGTTGTTGCTGATCGTGGACCCCAGGTACGTGAACTGATTCACGACCTCCAGCTCGTAGTCGTCGATGGTGATGGTTCTGGCTTTCAGTCAGGCGAGGTTGAAAAGCCTGCCGTCAGATCTTGTGTGCAGGTAGATTCCCTCTGTTGCTGTGCTGAAGGCATGCCTCAGGAGCATAGTAAAGAAAATCCCAAAGAGGGTTGGCGCAAGTACACAGCCCTGTTTCACTCCGCTGCGTATGTTGAATGGCTCTGAGACATTGCCGTCGTGCTGCACTATCCCCTGCATGTTGGTGTGAAACGATTCGATGAGGCTTTGCAACTTTGGTGGGCATCCTATCTTTGGCAGGATCTTGAAAAGGTCCTCTCTGCTGACCAGATCGAACGCTTTGGTGAGGTCGATGAAGGCGACGTACAGGGGCATGTTCTGTTCTCTGCATTTCTCCTGGAGTTGGCGGATGGAGAATATCATGTCTACCGTCGATCGCTCAGTGCGGAAGCCACACTGAGACTCGGGGTAGACACGTTCGGCAAGCTTCTGTAGACGAACAAGAACAACTCGTGCGTAGACTTTGCCAACAACGCTGAGGAGGGAGATGCCCCTGTAGTTGTTGCAGTCGCTTCTCTCCCCTTTGTTTTTGTAGAGGGTGATGATCTTGGCGTCCCTCATGTCCTGTGGTACGGCACCTTCCTTCCAGCACTGGCAGAGGACGTCATGCAATGGCAGCAGTAGGGCGGTCTTGCAGTGCTTGATCAGGTTTGGGGGTATGCCGTCGTTGCCGGGTGCCTTGCCAGCGGCCAAGCTATCAATGGCCTTGCTGAGTTCGTCGATGGTTGGCTCGACGTCAAGTTCATCCATGGATGGCAGGCAGTCGATGGCATCAAGGGCTGACGGTGTCACGGTGTTCTGTCTGGAGTAGAGGTCGGAGTAGTGTTCCACCCATCTCTCCATCTGCTTGTTCTTTTCTGTGATCATCTCCCCCGTGGAGGATTTGAGGGGGGCCGTCTTGCCGTGAGTCGGACCAAGTGCTTTCTTGATGCCATCGTACATACCACGGATGTTCCCTGTTATGGCAGCGGTTTGAATGTCTTGGCTGAGCTGAGTCCAGTACTCGTTGGCACAGCGCCGAGCAGTCTGCTGAACTTTGCTTCTCGCAGCCCTGAGAATCTGGAGATTCTTCTCGTTTGGGTACGTCTTGTACTCAGCAAGTGCTGAGCACTTGGCTTCAATGACGGGGGTCATCTCGGTCAACTTGGCATCAAACCAGTCCTGTGACTTCGAGGTCTTCCTCCCAAAGGTAGCCAAGGCTGTGTGGTGGATGGTGTTTCGCAGCTCTTCCCACTTCTGCTTTGCAGATTCTCCTTCTTGTGGTACACCAAGTTCCTTCTCAAAGGTGGAGGCAAACTGCTCAACAAGTTCTGGTTGGGCCATCTTGCTGGTGTCAATCCGTGCCTTTCCAGGCTGTCTAGCACAATGGAATTTCTTCAGCTGCAGCTTGACCTTGCAACACACCAATGAATGGTCTGTGTCGCAATCTGCACTCTGAAACGAATGGGTGATTAGCACGTTCTTCAGTGAGGTGCGCCTGGTCAGGATCAAGTCCAGCTGGTGCCAGTGCTTTGAGCGCGGATGTCGCCAGGAAACTTTGTGTTGGGGCTTGGTCTTGAAGAACGAGTTTGTGATGCACAGATCGTGATATGTGCAGAACTCGAGCAGCCACTGTCCGTTGTCGTTCATTCTGCCCACGCCAAATGGTCCAAGACAGGAGGGCCAGGAGTCATGGTCAGCACCCACTCTGGCTTTGAAGTCTCCAAGGAGAATGAGTTGTTCAGAGTTGGGGATGATCCTGACAGTTGTTGTGAGATTCTCGTAGAACTCATCTTTTGCCACACCAGAGGCAAAAGATGAGTGTGGGGCATACACACTGACGAGGGTGACTGGGCCTTGAGTGGTGTTCAGGCGGAGGGTGAGGAGTCGTGCAGAGCCATTGCTGCACGGTTCCACCATCTTCAGCAAGGTGTTCTTCACTGCAAAGCCCACTCCGTGTTCCCTGTGTTCGTCACTGCCCTTTCCCTGCCAGTAGAACGTGTAGTCCTTCTCTCTCAGTGTGCCTGCGTCAGCCAACCGTGTTTCCTGGAGAGTGGCGATATCCACTCCCAGTCTCTTCAGCTCATTATTGATGATGGCAGTCTTCCTGGTGTCGTTGATGTCCTTGACGTTAGCAGCGAGTCCTGTCATCATAGTGCAGACATTCCAAGTTCCCAGTTTTAGAGTTGGTCTCTTTTGTTTTTTTGTCTTGCCTGGTGTGAAGGTTCTCAACCTGCTGTTCGGACTTCTCCTCATCTCCATGCACCCAATGAGGAAAGCAAGCTGTGGCGGGACAACACCTTATTGGCTGGGGGCTGCCCAGCTTGAGGCGGGCGGTAGCTGTCCAGTGAGATCCGATGATCCCTCCCACCATCGGGAACAACTCCTGGCGCCACGTTCTATGCCAATTGAGCGGTGGCTTATAACCGGTAACTGTCATTCCCCGTGTTTTGTCTACGCCAAAGGCAAAGCTGGAGTGTCCTCTCCAGTGATCCAGTGTTCTACCTTCCAGCGTTGGGAGTTGGTAGGATTCAAGCCTGGGCAGGAAGATATGGAGGACAAGATGTTGCCCATGCAGCATGTCCCCCCTCTCCACGTCACTGATGAATCCAAAGGAACAGCAGGGCTGCTACAGTTTGGCACCAGCGCCGTCGCAGGAGCTGCCAGAACGATGTTGAGCACAACAGAGAACTGCCTTAGGGGCTCCGACTCCAGATTTTTCCTCAGGGTTGACTCCCGAAGCCTTTCCCGCGACCGGGTGTGCCGCAAGGCAGCAGAGGTTTGAAATCAGGGTTTACCTTCCCCTAGATGGGCTACCTTCCCAGGTTGACAAGCCACCATCTACCCGAAGCATCTGGTTTTAAGGCGCCAGAGATTCTCCCTCGCCCCTTCTCCTATTAGTAAAAGCAGTTCCGCCGGGCTTAGAGACTAAACCACACAGGCAGTCTAGGAGTTGGACTTAGTTGTCAGAGGCTTTTCGAGACGCACGCCATAAGGAGCATTTTATGAGCACTGGGAGCTTAACCCCAGTGCCGCTCCTGGCTATGACAACCTTGGAACCACATAGATGAAATGATAATGTTTAAATCATCCTTAATTATTTTTTATAACCTAAATCAAAGTATGAAATCTAGTTTATAGGGATTAAACTCTTAGACTTGATTCAGACAAATAAAATGTAGTTATTTAGTGAAAACTAAGCTTAGAATAACAGCAAACTATTTACATAAAGTCTCAACTGGTCTGGATCACTTGTAAACATTGTTTGACATTGTATTCATGTTCAAGATATTAACAGACTGGTGTACTGTGTCTGGAAATTGGGAATCTAGGTATGAAAGGAAAATAAAATTTAAAGAGAAACCTGCACTTATTTATGTAATGGCTGACCCACGGGGAGCTTGGGGATCCCCATGAATCTGTTTTGGGTTTTTTTATTAAGGAAGTCAGAAGGAGGACGGGGAGGACGAAAGCAGTGGAGGAGGACGGGCCGTGGCTGAGGAGGGAACACACCCCACAATGGAAACTGAGCGATGGCAAGACTGGCCGCTGGGAGGGGAGTTGCCCATGACCCACATCCACTATGACAAAAATGGACTGCATGATTAAGACTAAAACAGATAAATGGACTCACTCCTACACATATACAGGAAATTAGCAGAAAATTAATTTATTAGAAAATTATTAGAAAATAGCAGACATCTTTCATTTACCTGACTTTGATCTAATGTTAATAACATACAGTACGTAGTGTTTACCAGAAGTAATGTTAGAAGCTGAAGGTACTCCGGTTAAATTTGTGTGACGCAGATGCATGTAGATCAGTAACTTCAGGTAATGATGTACAGGGCTTTTCAAAGTCAGAAGGAAAAGTAACAGTTAAATACCATGTACAACAGGCAATTGAACGGATCTGATCCAAATTATGAACTAACATTTTTTGCAAATCCATCCTCCAGATTGGTCATAAAAAACTTGTGCTGGTCACCATGGGGATGTGTGGAAGCATCCGTTGTCCTATTTGATGAGGATAAGAGACATTTTAACCAATATGGGTTCCACACATCTCACTGGTCAGACCCAAACACATGGATTGGAAAAATGTTGGACATTTTGTCATCGCTGCTGAGGAATATAGCCATCCATGGAAAACCAACATCTGACCTTAAGATAGAATTTTCTTCTAAATTAGAAACATATGCATTGTCACTTAACTGGGTAACCACATCACAAAAGACTATGCATAATTGATGCCCAGAAATCTCTTACATGACCAATCTTAACATTAACAGAAGAGAGGATGAGAACATTTGATGCAAATTCTAAATTCATTATAGTAAAAAAAGATGAAACAGATGTTGGTCTTATAAAAAGAAGCAAAATATGTCACTATAACATCAAAGTCACACAATATCCTCTCCGTCTAGGTGTTAAACAGGTCATTAAGAGCTAAAAAAGCAGATGTTATAGTGTCATGCTCAGCCTTCCCATTCCTGTGGGAAACATCCTGATGATGCAGGACCTGCAGGAATTAACAAAGCTATAATACTTTGTGCTCATTGTGTACCAGGATCACACATATTGTTGAATGAACTAAAACTCCAAATGCAATTTTTCACAGTGGTAGTCGTTAGCAATATACCAGTATACCCAGATCATCAATTCTAGTTTGCATTCATATCTGAAAACAAAAAGTACACACTCTCCAGACTACCACAGGGGTACTGGGAGTCTTCTACAAATTTTCCTTAGTCAATGTCAGCAAATCTTGCACATTTTATACCTCCTAATAGAAACCAGTTGCTCCTCTATGATATATTGCTGGCATCTCCCGATAAAGAAATATGCAAACAAAACATATTTCCATAAGCTGGAGTCTATAGGTGATTAAATAAAGGTGCTGTGTTTAATCAAGGTTCCCAAATTTATACCTGACCAAAGGGTAAACCCACATTTCCACAAAAATTATTTCATTATGTTGCTACTTGAACACATAGACTTTGTCACCTGTTCAAGGGAGGGATGGTGATATTGGTTATTAGTTATCACAGTTTATGAAAAGCCAGTGGGTTTGAAAATAAAATTTTGCCAATAATGTATAATTTGTGCACATAATAATGCTCAGAGCAATGTTAAGACCAGAGAAGGGTGGTTTTCCATCATCAAGATAACCATTTCAGAACATCTGTATGGACTTCATTGAGCTAACCAAATGTGAAGGGAAGAGATATTGTTTAGTTATAGTGGATATGTTCACAGATTATTTCACATTTAGGCAAAGTGTTGAATAGTGATTTGAAACACTATGCAGCATATCACCCACAGTCTGCAGGATTTGTGGAACGGCATAACTGGACCATTATAGAAAGATTAAGAAAACAATGGCACAAATGGGACAGAATTGGATTTATTGTTTACCTGATACTATTTTATATTAGAAGAGTGTTTACAAAAGAAGGTTTATCTCCATTTAAAAGTTTCCATGAAAAGATTTAATTAGTATTCTCTCTTAGATCATTCAACTCAGAAGATGAAGAGATTTGGTTTAGCAGATTACCTGTTAAAAATGTTGACTCAAAAAGATTCTGTTCATGCTATTCTTCCTAGGAAGGAACACACAGGAGGAATCATCACCATAAACTCGGCAACCAAAGCCTTACAAAGACTGTTGAAAAGAAGACTTGGGGACCATATAAGGTAATATTGTCAATTCCAAAAGCTGTAAAAGCACAGGGCAGAGACACTTGGGTACACATTACGCACTGCAAATTATTATCAAAACACACAAACCATACAAGCTATAGGGGAAAAGCCATAGAGAGTGTTGCTGTTGTGGAGGAAGTCTGGAGCTACAAAGGGAGTCAGGTATTTTAGCTGACCTGAATGTCTCAAACCCTGGTGAAGAAATTAAGAGTCCACAGCAGGTAGAATACACTCAAAATGGCTAACAATGAAAGACCCCTCAGAGAATACTGCCATAGATTCCAGTTTTTTGAATGGCTCACATGTGTGTTCCTTGTGCTTGCCCTTGTTGTAGTCCTCCTGATATGGTTGTTGTGCAGCTCAGTAGCTATTTTAGAAGATAACTGAGAAATCAATAAACATTAACATTAAGGATAAAGGAACACCACCCACCATAACGTGCACTGAAGGTAAAGCTTGTGTAGTCTAGTTTAACTATTGTGATATATATAATTGTGACCACTCCGTGCAGTATGATTCTGAGTCTGTGATGTATGAAAAGAGTCATAAGTACATGTGCACTTTAAAAAACATATTTACATTATGTAGTCACCCTACCATGGGACATGTGCTGCAAACACGAGCTTCACCTATGGCCGTAAGGAATGCACAATTTGCAACTATAATAGAATAACTAAAATATCTCTGAAGTTGTCTGACACTGGACAATATTATGTTGGAGTAAATGTACTTGAAAAAGACCCCTTAGAAAGCAAAGGTATGGTCTACTATTAATCCTAATCCTAATTGTGAAACAATAATATTATATTCATACACACACCAAGATATGTAGAACAGTATTCACAACTAACTATTGGTGGGGATATGCAGAGTTCCTTGCTAGTAGGACAAATAAAACAAATTTCTCCTGCTCAGGACTTAGGAACATTTCAAACAGTTCCTCCAAGCCATCCTCTGCAGTCCCAGCATCAATGGTGCCAGAGCAGAACAACACCACGCCATCATGATGTATCCGGATTAAGTCAGACAGTCAGGGCATTGAAAGAGGGACCTGGAATACAAACCACATGATGCAGTCTGAGCAACGAATATATCAGTTGAATTTAACATTAGAGCACTGGCCGAAAGGTCACACTCGCACTATTTCCTTGGACAGGGGTTGAAAAAAGTATACTTAGGACTGAGTTTTGACCAAGATACTAAGAATGAACCTGATGATTTCACTGCCTGGCTACAATCCTTCTTTGGTTGGTGGGCAGGAGTGATAAAAAAAAAAAAAAAACATAATATTATCCCTTATGATTAGAATTGCCATCCTTATGTGTGTAGGATGTTGCTGCATTCCCTGTTGTAGAGGTCTTATTGAAAAAAACAGTACATGCTGTTGGTGCACACCAGTATCTCATATTAGCTCAGCAGGAGGAGAGCGACAAGGATTCAAGTGATGAGGACAGTCAGGTTTAAATCATGTCTACCAGTGTCTCTGCAAGAAAAACATTGGTATTGACAATATGCCTTATGCCTATAATGACTAAAGCATGATGTAACAGCTGAAAACTGTGTAAATACATTTCTTGGAAGTTTTTAAGTTTTTATTTTTGATATTGAAATTATAATACTGAATGTTTGTAAATGATGACTCATTTCTATGATTGTCAAAGGTAACAGAAAGAGGTGAGAATTTTTCCTGTATACAGTGGGGCAAAGAAGTATTTAGTCAGCCACCAATTGTGCAGGTTCTCCCACTTAAAAGATGAGAGAGGTCTCCAATTTTCATCATAGGTATACCTCAACTATGAGAGACAAAATGAGAAAAAAAAATCCAGAAAAATCACAATGAAGGATTTTTAATGAATTAATTGGTAAATTCCTCGGTAAAATAAGTATTTGGTCAATAACAAAAGTTCATCTCAATACTTTGTTATATACCCTTTGTTGGCAATGACAGAGGTCAAACATTTTCTGTAAGTCTTCACAAGGCTTTCACACACTGTTGCTGGTATTTTGGCCCATTCCTCCATGCAGATCTCCTCTAGAGCAGTAATGTTTTGGGGCTGTCGCTGGGCAACACGGACTTTCAACTCCCTCCAAAGATTTTCTATGGGGTTGAGATCTGGAGACTGGCTAGGCCACTCCAGGACCTTAAAATGCTTCTTACGAAGCCACTCCTTTGTTGCCCGGGTGGTGTGTTTGGGATCATTGTCATGCTGAAAGACCCAGCCACGTTTCATCTTCAGTGTCCTTGCTGATGGAAGGAGGTTTTCACTCAAAATCTCACGATACATGGCCCCATTTATTCTTTCCTTTACACGGATCAGTCGTCCTGGTCCCTTTGCAGAAAAACAGTCCCGAAGCATGATGTTTCCACCCCCATGCTTCACAGTAGGTATGGTGTTCTTTGGATGCAACTCAGCATTCTTTCTCCTCCAAACACGACAAGTTGAGTTTTTACCAAAAAGTTCTATTTTGGTTTCATCTGACCATATGACATTTTCCCAATCCTCTTCTGGATCATCCAAATGCTCTCTAGCAAACTTCAGACGGGCCTGGACATGTACTGGCTTAAGCAGGGGGACACGTCTGGCACTGCAAGATTTGAGTCCCTGGCAGCGTAGTGTGTTACTGATGGTAGCCTTTGTTACTTTGGTCCCAGCTCTCTGCAGGTCATTCACTAGGTCCCCCCGTGTGGTTCTGGGATTTTTGCTCACCGTTCTTGTGATCATTTTGACCCCACGGGGTGAGATCTTGCATGGAGCCCCAGATCGAGGGAGATTATCAGTGGTCTTGTATGTCTTCCATTTTCTAACAATTGCTCCCACAGTTGATTTCTTCACACCAAGCTGCTTACCTATTGCAGATTCAGTCTTCCCAGCCTGGTGCAGGTCTACAATTTTGTTTCTTGTGTCCTTTGACAACTCTTTGGTCTTGGCCATAGTGGAGTTTGGAGTCTGACTGTTTGAGGTTGTGGACAGGTGTCTTTTATACTGATAACGAGTTCAAACAGGTGCCATTAATACAGGTAACGAGTGGAGGACAGAGGAGCCTCTTAAAGAAGAAGTTACAGGTCTGTGAGAGCCAGAAACCTTGCTTGTTTGTAGGTGACCAAACACTTATTTTACCGAGGAATTTACCAATTAATTCATTAAAAATCCTTCAATGTGATTTTCTGGATTTTTTTTTCTCATTTTGTCTCTCATAGTTGAGGTACACCTATGATGAAAATTGGAGACCTCTCTCATCTTTTAAGTGGGAGAACTTGCACAATTGGTGGTTGACTAAATACTTTTTTGCTCCACTGTAAATGCTCAAAGAATGAAGACAGCAAAGAAACTGCATTACAATGATTACTCATTAAAGTATGTACTGCTTATAGGTTTTTCACTCATCACACATGAGAATAACATCAGGTGTCTGATATCTATTTATTATAGTTATTGACTCCATAAAATGGAGTCAAGAGAGGAAAATTGTTACAGTAAATAAATAGTGAAGATTAGTTAATTAGATGTTATACAAAGTGCTTGCATGCACATATCTCTTAGATTCACATATATATCCCCCCCACACACACACACATGCACACAGACGTGAGTGCTCGCTCAACTATTCACACATAAACACCAGTTGCTTACAAACACAATACACACACACACACACACACACACACACACACACACACACATACACACACACATGCACAGGAAAAGTCTCTGTTCTTGTTTCCATATATGGGCATGTGTAGGGCTGAAGAAGGACCTGAGAGGAAGTCATAAGGCACTTTTCCACTAGCCCAGCACACCTCGGCACATCTCGATTCATTTCGACACGGTTCAGCTCGCTTTTGTCTCCATTACAACCGTGTTAAGCTGGGGTGGGTGGGATTTCTATAACAGCGAGGTGGCGCCACACTCCCGTGACGTAAAACATGCGACCCAAGCAAAACATAAACACATGCGGCTGTATAAGGCGACTCCTCGGTCTGTGGCTTTTTTCACTGTAAATGCCAAAAAAGGACTGCCAGACAAGGATACAGGCAGCGAGATGAAACACTCTGGAATAGTTCTGCAGCTTCTGGGAGAGCCAAAGATGTGAGGATACAAACTAGGTCATATATGACGGTAAGCTAATGTTGCTAATGCTAGTTTGCTATAAGTATGTCGTACTACACTGTAATGTCTGCAAGTTATCGCTGTTAGGTACTAAAATATGTATGCTGTGTGTGTTTCAGATGGCTCTGTTGTGGGGAAATTACTGCTTCAGTCGGTCTGGGCGTTCAACACAGCCTGTCACTGATGTCAGCACAGCTTCACAAATGATCAGTGGTTATAGAGCTTAAGAATGTCTGTAGAAACGTTTATTTCCTGTACAACAAATTGCTCTGATCTGCTTGAAAATCATGGAGAGACTGTTGAGACATCATGGACGTACCTGCTTCTGCAGAACTGAGTCTGAGGTGGTGTCATAGAAAAAAATGATCAGCTGACACAACTTGATCGCCATGTTAATAACTATATTAGCCACAAAATATATATTCAAAAAGTAAACAGTACTGGGTTAGGTATAATAAGATATATTTGACAGTTATCATGCATTTTAGGCCAAAACAAACTTGATCTAGGATTAAAAGCAATTAAAATAATGCAGTCACAAGGTTACATGGAAAATACTTGATTTACTAGATACATGTACTGTAGAAATATACTGTATATTCTCTGCATCAACAATGTACTAGACATGCATTCATGTAGTATTGCACTGGGAATTGCACTGACAAACCTCTGAAGTTTTTGCAGATGTCTCTTTTTTTATATGTGAACGTTACCACCATGTGGCATAAATTAAATACTGAAAGACTGGAAAAGCTAAGCATAATCCAGCAGTTAGAGAAATCACTTTTGGTTTGGTGTAAGTCTGTCAACAGAATTATGAACCATAAAGCAGTTTGTGTTAAAATGTTAAATCCCATTAAACCTAATCTGGGGGCTTCCAATCATGTGTCATGGGGGGCCAAGACCCTGCAGGTTCTCTCTTCTACCCAGTCTCTTCAGCAGGTGTTCTCACTGATCAGTCAGTGGAAGAAGTTCAGTGGAATCTGCTGTTGAAGACACTAGTTGGAGGTAAAGCCTGCAGGGTCTTAGCCCTCCATGGCACATGATTAGACACCCCCGCCCAAACCCATTATGATGAAGAGCAGATGCTAATATGACCCAGAATTCCTCCATATACTGGTACTGTCACTAAAGTATGCAGGGTCTTCTGCGGTGGCACATCCAACAATACAGTCTTCAGTTAATAAAATAATTGTTTTGGTTACTTTTTTCTTAAAAATGAGCCATTATTTTCAAGGTCACCGATAAATCCTTTGTACAGTTGTCTCTTTTCCCACCGGTGTCTTAACAGACAAAATAGAAAATCATGATGCAAACACATAAGTCACTAAATTGTTTATTACAATCAGCAGCAAATTCCAGATTATTCAGAATGTGCAAAATTCAAACTGTAAAAAAAAAACTGGAATGGTCACACACGGCAGCCACGCTGCCTCACTGAGAAGCAACTGGATCGGCCCCTCGTACTGGTCCTGGTTCAGTAGATCTTCAGCCTGCATCTCTGTAAATAGTGAGGCAAGGTCCAGTTGGGGTGGACAGTTTCCCTCTTGCCTAGACAAAAGACAAATGGGTGGTGGTTAATTAAAGCAAGTTTAAAACATATTTGGGAAATACACTTGTTGCTAAAAGCCAGTGGTGGAATGTGAATTAATGAATGAATCTTTATTTCGGATTGATTAAAAGTAAAGATTAAAAGAAAATAGAATAATATAACAATGGGGAAAAAAATCTAACAAGGTCAAATTAAACAATAACTCCTCTGATTATACAGTTCAACACAGGTTATCTGAAATGGGTGATGGCTGAAGCTGCAGCTTATATTTCCCACCATATTTCATCCAAGAATTCAAAAGAAAAACAAAACAGGAGGGATTACAATTTGAATGTGACAATAAAGTACCTCGTTGCTGTATTTAACCACAATTTTCATGTAGCTGCGCTTCGGTAGATTTTACAAGGGCTGCGTTACATTTAAAATCATCTGTTTTTACTGTGGCCTCAGCAATCAGAATGAATTAATACATTCACTTGAATGGAATATAGTACTTTAACTGAAGGTGTGCATCACCGAGTATGGAGTCGCTCAGTCAAAATATGAAGTTTTTATCAATAAAAGTTTGTCTTGTCTGTAAAAGTGTCTCTTGTTGCCCTGGCTTCATGTGTGGGCGGTGTTTTGTACTAGCATTGCTAAAATATAAAAGGAAGCACTACAGTGGGTCTCGAATATTTGTAATATGTCCTATTACTGCATGAGTTTATTGATGATAGACTATAAACTACACATATAAAGTAAATTATATTGACGACTGAACATCTCACATTCGTCAAAACATACAGTTATGAACCTAACTCACAAAGGATCTCATAAGTGATCTGACAAAAAAATAAATACATTAACAAGTGGTTTATTTTACAGTTGATGTGCCATATTCACACAATCAAATAAATCTCAGTTCAGTCCCTTTTATATTAAGTGGAAATTGTGCTACTTTGGTTTTGACACTTTACCTATAAAAGCAAAGGATTTCAGTACGTTCCACAGTGGCGAGGTCCGTTGTGGGGCGGCTGCTTTCCTCTTGCCTAGATGAACGACAGAAATGGATGGTGGTTAGTTTCAAGCAAGTTCAACACTTATACAGGCACATCTCAAAAATTAGAATACCATGAAAAAATTCAATATTTTTTTCACTCATTTCAGAAAGTGAAACCCATATATAGATTCATTACAGGGACAGTGATATATTGCAAGTGTTTATTTTAATATTGATGATTACGGCTACAGCCCATATTAACCAACACCTCAGCGACCAAAATTTATATTTAAAAACTATTTTTTAAAGTTAATTTTATGTAATATTCTAATTTTTTGCCAAATAGAATTTGGGGTTTTCAGGGGCTGTAAGCCGTAATCATCAAAATTAAAATAAATAAACGCTTGAAATATATCACTGTGTAATGAATCTATACAATATACGGATTTCTCTTTCTGAAATGAGTGACAAAAAATATTGAAGTTTTTCATGACATTCTAATTTTTGGAGATGTACCTGTATTAGGGAAATACACCTATGAAAGTCAGTGGTGGGATGTGACAAAAATGCTTCGTTTCCCTGACAAGCACTGCAGGATCCACAGAATAGGTGTGTGGGTCTATTCTGATGCTTTAGAAAATTATATGAATGACTTTATAAATCACTGGTTTGAAAAAGCAATTTTAATATGATGAGATTTTGGCTCCTGTGGTCCATTTCACCAGTATCCACAATATAAACAGGGAGGCTAACCCCTGGCATGTGGAAACACATTCTAGCATTAAATTGCACACTGTGGTGGACACACTCATGGAGATTTTGTGACTCACATTTTAGGTCAGAACAAAGGCAGGAAGCTGCAGGAATATTAGCTTTGGTATGCAAGACCTGAGTCATTAAAGGATTAAGCAAAGGATGCATTGGAGACAGTGGAAGTGACATCATGGAGAGAAATGCATTGTGACTGTCTTTATAATGCAAAGTGGTCTGTGTGACATGTGATCTATGAAGTGTGAAGTCCCTGATATTTAAGGATGAGAGTTTACTGTTTCATCCACTTTTTTCTCTCTGCTGTGAGATGATGGTGTTGTGAATAAAAGCTGACTTTGAGAGAGAACTCTGTCTCGTCATTTTCACATCACCACACTGGTGACCCGAGACGTATCATGGAAGAAGAAAATTCCCCCGGGCCAGCCGCGTCAGGAGCCCCCAGCCAAGCGAATGTCGCTACAGTCCAGCTACCGGACTTCTGGCAGAACAATCCGTGCTCCTGGTTCAACGTGGTTGACGTGCAGTTCAACCTCCGGGGGATATCGGTAGATGCCACGAAATTCTACCATGTAGTCACAAAGCTGGACAACAACACGGCCCAGCATGTGGAGAGCCTGATCGACCAGCCGCCAGATAGCAACAAATACGGCACGTTGAAGGCTGCACTCATCCAGCAATTCACCCCCTCGGCGGAGGAGCGAGCAGAGAGGCTTCTGGCGCTGACGGAGGGGGAAAATGACATGCCCACGAGCCTGATGGAGAAGTTGTTGAGGTTGAAAGACTCTGACGATGATCACTTCATTTTCACCCACCTCTTCCTCAGGACTCTACCGTCAGCAGCGAGAGCGACCCTGGCCAGTTCGCCACTGTTGGCCCAACGGGACTACCCCACGCTGGGCCAGGAGGCGCAGTGGATTTTCAATGCCACCAAGCGGCGCGCAGCCACGGCCGCGGCAGCGGAACTCGGCGCGACAACCGGAGATGACAGGGGGCCAGAGGCAGCGGTGCCAGACTCACCGATGACGGCGGTGGCAGGGGCCAGGGAACGTGGACCGGACGTCCTTTGTTTCTACCATCGCCGCTTCGCAGAGAGGGCACGCAAGTGTGTACCGCCGTGCCAGTTCGGGCGTTCGGGAAACGCCAAGACCGGGGGTTGGTAGCAGCCGCGGCCCTCGGGGAAGAGAACAAGCTGCTCTCTGCTTTGGGGATTACTACCTGTATCTGGGACTCTACAAATGAACTGCTTATTGCTAGCAATACACCAGACAACGACATCTAACTTCACAAAGCGGAGATTACTAAAACACAGAAGGAACGGTAAAGTACGGAACGTTCTGTCCATGTTCCATACGGAGCGGTCCTACTAGCTAATGGTCTCAAGTGTTGTATGAACATGTACTTGTAACGTTAGATACTTAACGTTTGTATCTAATGTTCTGTATTCTACCATTCAGTATGTGTTCGTACATGTTCTTGGGTCCTGCTAGCTAGCAGTCCAGCCTCCTGACATTCCAAAGTACCTTATGTACAGAACGTTAAGCCTTGTTCATGCTACACCTCTGCTCTGGTGTGCTGAGATGCGTGCCCGCTTTGGACGAGGCCGGCATGCATGCAGTTGTGTATATACTTATGCAACCATCATTTGTAGTTTCACCCCAGCCCTATGGGTAACACCAATGTGCCAACATGCCAGTTTCGCTAGCTATATAAAAGAGAAAAATGCGAGAATGATGCACATCTGTTTTGTAGCAACAATGTCGTCGTTTTGAGGAAGAGGAGAAATTACTGTTTTTCAATGTTCCTCTCCGCTCAAGCAGCTGCTGCAAAAGGATTAATCTGTGTTTACTCTTGTCTTCCTCTCTGTCTTCTTCATCTACTCTGACTTTGTATGCTGCGTCGGTAGCGCCATCTCTTGAATGGGAGATTACACATGTGTAGTCAACATGCCCAGGAAATGCAGTCACAAAATTTGGGCTGCACGCGGTCAGCCGCAGAGGGGGACTTGCCACACAAGCCTCACAGTTGAGCAGACACGGACAGCATAGGTGTAGCACGAACCCAGCTTTAGATACAGAATGTTCCTTATGAAATGCTAGCAGTCTTGCTAGCTAGCAGTCTCGAGTGTTTTACTTACACGTTTCATACATGTTCCATTGATATGTAATGTTCTGTACGGGACGCTAGCAGTCATGATAGCTTGTGGTCCAGCCTGCTAATATTCCCAAGTGCCTTACATACATGTTCCCTAGATACGGAGAGCGCAGCAGGCAGAACAGTTTCCCTGTAGCCTGAGCACTGTGGGGTGACAGCTGTTCCCCAGTCCTGCAAGAGAGCAGCCTGTGGTGAGTCCTAAGGGAGGAGATGGATCGATTCCTCAGATTGACCAATTGATGAAAGCTGAAAGCTTCAAAGCATACTGAACCAATGAAGCGTGAAGAGAAGTAGCAATGACGTTTGAAGCGTCGGATGTCATTGGTCTCGTTTAGAGCTCCCTCTGCTGGCCGTAGATCCCTTTCTCAAACCAACTGTCTCCATGTCCTCCTTCACTACATCCATGAATATTCTCTATGGTCCTCTTTTCTTTCTGCTTTGCAGCTCCATCTTTAACATCCTTTGTCCAATATATTCACTATCCCTTCTCTGCACATGTCCGAACCATCTCAGCCTTGCCTCTCTTACTTTGTCTCCAAACTGCTCAACCTGAGCTGTCCCTCTGATATATTCATTTCAAATCCTGTCCCTCCTAGTCACTCCTAATGATAATCTTAGCATCTTCAGCTTTGTCACATCCAGGTCTGCCTCCCGTCCTTTTGCCAGTGCCACCTCTCCCAAACCATAAATCATGGTTTCAGGTTCAGGTTCAGGTTACTTTATTTGTACCCATAGATAGATTTGTTTTGCAGTCTGGTGACATCCATATTTACAAGCCACAATTACATTCAACATAAACACAAACACAGGCACACATGAAGCTGACAATAAACATGATAAAAAATACTCAAGGCTCCACCAAACAGGATATAAAGACAAAGAGATGAGAGAAAAACCAGAGATAAGAGAGAAGGGTCATATTAAAAAGTTAAAGACTAATCAAAGAGGTCAAAACTCAAAGGTCTAAAACCCAATAAAAGATTTAGAACCCAAATAAAATCCTACAAAAATAAGTAAATATAAAATGGAGTTAATAAATAGGTACCTAAATTATGTGCAATATATTGTTACAACTTGTTCAACTCTTTGACAGCAGCAGGAACAAAGCTGTTTTTGTAGCGCTGGGTTTTACTTTTAGGGACAGCAAACCACCGTCTTGAGGGAAGAAGCTGAAAGTTGCAGTGCAAAGGGTGGGAGTCATCATTTAAAATGAAGGTAGCAATCCTTCGTACCTGTCTGGTGTACAGGGATGTCAGGCTCAGCTGTGACTCACCAAGCAAACGACTGGACCATCTAACTACCTGATCCGAGGATTTCTTCTGTTTCAGTTTTATCTGACCAAACCATGACACTAAAGAAAAGGATAAAACAGATTCAATAAAAGCCCGATAAAACATTGTCATTATGGTTCGGTCAATTTGGAAGCGTGCAAGTTTCCTCAAACAATGCAAATGTTGCTAACCCTTTTTGCACACCCTTTCACAGTTCTCTTCAAATGATGGTTGTGCCCCATTGTACCTGTCAGAGTTGCTCCATCTGTATGTCTCATCTCTCTGTCTCAGGTCAGCAGATCAGATGCTCTCTTTCTTTTTCCAAAAGTGCAACACAAATTCAAGAGGTGAGTGAGCTTTTTCAGCTCCCACTCCTAAACTTTGGAACAAGTTGCCATTGTTTGTCAAACAGGCTCCTTCACTTGTTGTTTTTCATCTCATTTAAAAATGCACTTTCACTCACTGGTCTTTGACCCAGTGTGAGATGTTGACAGTGATTACTCTTTTATGTACTCCTAATTGTTACCTTTCATAGTTCATATTTATCTGTCACAAGCAGAGCCAGCTTGGCTTTCCCCGGCTCGGCCTCGATCTCTGTGGGTTTTGGTTCTACTGTTTATGTGCATTTTGTGTATTTTTTGTACTTATCCCCTTTCCATAGCCACTGCCTGACCTGCAGCTGTTAGACAGCCTCTGTGACCTAATTTCTCCCATGCTGCTGACAGTCTGCCGGCCCTACCACGCCCCCTCGCTCTCCTTATTTCCATCAGCTGTTCCCAGCCCCGGTAATTATCCTTCTCGCACCTCGCCCAGGTGTGCCCAATTTGTGAGGCCAGCAGTGTTTGTATTTAAGCAGCACTTTGCTAGACAAACACCGCTGGACCATTATACGAGTCACACTGTCGTTCTCTGTGGTGTGACAGTCACATCGTGAAGGACCATTTGGATTATGCTCGCTGACAGAATTGGACTTTCTGAACTGTTCCTATTCGTGAGTAAACTGTCTTGCGTTTCTCTGTGTGGTTGCTGCTACGCTGGACCAGAAGCGTTTCCCCTTGCAGTAATTCTGCTACACTTCTGGTAGCGTTTCTTCCCGCAGCTCAACTGCTACGCTTAGGCTGTTGCCCAGTTTGCTTTCCTCCGAGTTAGTTGAACCTCTTGTAGTCTTCCCCGCTCTCCCGAGCGCATTTATATTGTATTATTGTCCTGTGGCCACAGTACACAGTGGTCTGCCTGCTGTTCGCTTCTGCGTCACCCTTCTTGTGTACATAGTAACCTACCTGTTCGTCTTTATTTGTGAACTGTGTATGTCAATAAATGTGTGTTTGGTGAAACCCTGCGCTTAAATCCCTCCATCCTTCTCTTCCTCCGCACGCTATGGAAAAACGCACGGGGAAGTTTATGACAGTATCTGCATTTTTTAACCCTCTTTGCATTTTCCACAGTGTTTTTTTTAAATTCCTGGTTTGGGTTTGTACTTTATTTACTGTACAGCACTATCAGCTGTGCTGTTGTTTTTAAAATGCTTTATAATTAAAGTGGTATGGTATATGTTGAGAGCTATTCTTTTGCATCCTTACTCACTGTGTTATTGTTATGGGGATAGTGCGTCAGAATACGATGTCATCATGTAGTCACGGGTTTTCTGCCGAGTCTGCACAAATTGTAGAGCACCATTACAGTCTGTGTATTGAGCAACCAAGAGAAGAACTGAGAGATGTATTTTACTCCCCATGTTAATGGTTCAATAGAAGTTCCTGAAGACTAGAAGAGTCCAGCTTCACTTATTCCTCTATATGCCAGAAGACCACTGTGCCAGCTCAGCTTTTAACAGGATGATTAAAAAGTGGGGTAAAAAAGTATTTAGTAGTATGGTATGGCAGCTCTCACTACAGTTTTGTAAACTTTTCCTTTTACTCTTGCTACCCTCTTGCTTCCCTTCAGCCACACTCAGCATTCAGAGTGTTAGACACCAGGGCTTTTTGTCTCTTCTCCTTTGGCTTTTAGTTGTCCTCCATGGCCTTTGCAGATGCTCTCACATGGTGAAAGAGGTGCTACTGTGTTATAACAAAGGTTACCAGAATTTCAAGTTTCTGTCAACATAACTGAAAATGTTTCTGTGGAATACAGTTATCTAGCTGGGCAACTTAGCTAACGAGTTCACTGGAAATTTCTTCACACACATTTCGTAAGCAAGACACACCCACACACACCCTCAGAAGGTATTTAGAGCCGATTGTGACTGCAAACAGTATCAGTGGACCAGGAGACTTCATACTGCAGTTTTGTCTGCATTTAGGTAATTGATCAGCTATTCACTTATTCTTCTCATTTCATTTTTCTTACCTTCTGATTGTTGCTCTGAGTGTTGCTATCCCTGTGCTGTTGCAATCCTGGAATTTCCCCGTTGTGGGACTAATAAAGGCTCATCTTATCTTATCTTATTCAGGTAAGAAACATCATCCAATGTCTTTACATTTAACATATTTTACTTCAACAGAATTGCAGTCATTACAAATCAGATGAACTATTAATCTCAATACATGTTTAAAATACCAACATCAAATGTTAAATGTGACAGTTTAAACAGGGACAGGAGCAGGAATTGTTATGTTTTACAAAAGCAATACTTGGTTTGGCAGCACTGACTGTACATAAATATGCTGCTGCTTACACTACAATGCTACGGCTTGGCCTTTTCTTTATTTTGTTACCTTACAACCTGAAATTTAAATGGCTTTTAATTTTTTTGTATTGTACATACACAAAATACTCCAGATTGATGAAGTGAAATGGGAAAATAATTTCTAAAAAATACAAAACTGAAAAGTGGTGCATGCGTATGTATATAGTCACCCCTTTGCTATGAAGCTCCACCTTAAAGTGACACTCCACCAAAAATCGAGTGTTTTTCTTAACATACCCGTAACATGGTTTTTATGCCTTACAAGACATATCAAGAGTTAAATCACTCTTATGTGTCATGTCTGTGTTGTTTTTTGTTTTGTTTTTTTGCTGTGAAAGTTCAGTGACGCTCCTCCCCTTGGAAAAAGGCAAGTTTAGACAGAGCGTTTTTTTGATGATGTCACTATAACAGGTGAACCAATCAGGACTAAGTGCTGGCCATTCAAATTTGCCAGCCTGCAGATGTCTGTGTCCTGGTGGGTGGGCTTAATTAGATCCTGTTTGAAGGAGGAGGAAAAGGGCAAATATTTTCACAAGCAATTGTAAGACAAAGTTTTTTGTGGAAAAATGGGCATAAAATACAATTTTAGAGAATGGAGAATTGTTTTAAGGGGATTTATACTATATATTTATATTTCTAGAGTGCCTATTTAAAGTTACACTCGTATTGTTTATTTTAAACTATGACTACTAGGTGGTAGAATTTTACTAAATGTTGATCCATTTTCCAAGAATTTTCTTGAATTATTACGTTCTTTACCATTGGCTTTCACTTGCACAAATTTGAGATCTATAAGATGAAATAGTCAACTATGTTAATGTGTCTTTAGAGCAGAACAGTTTTGCTCACAAAAGATTAACAAAGCTGGTCCTCATCAAACTCTGATTTACTGTGCAGTCAGACCACCGAGTCCCTCAGAGACAATATAGGATGTTCCCTAAAGTCTTTGTGAATTCTCTGGATTGTTTCCAAATAAGTCATTCTTCATTTGACAGGATACCAACAACACAGATGTTATAGATAGCTACAGCAAATGTTTAACACTAAATAAAAACTAAAACTTGGCTACAGAAACTAGATAACATTGCTTTTACAAGTGGTTTGAAAAACAGTAAAATAAACTCTTAACATGGTCTTTTCTGAACACTGAGTATGTTAAAATACTACATTTCATAATATTATATTGCAGTTTTATTTGAGGAGGACATGAGGATGATATTTATGTGCATTTAACTTTGTGGAGCCAACTGCTCATGTGTAACTGTTTGCGGTGTTCAGGATTCAAAATGAAGATGGCTACTCTACTATCTGTGGTGTTACTGGTGTCCAGTGTTGCAAGTAAGCTTTAATGTTCAATTAAGAATTCTGAACAAGAAAGAATATGTAAGGATTTTATTTTTCCTCCTTTATTATCTTGAAGACATACACACGGATGAAGAGGAAAATGTGGCAGAAGTTTATAATACAGCCCACAAATTATACAGTAATGATGGTGAGTATGAAAAGTAAAAAACAAAATACAAGTAAGATGTTTGTTTGTTTTTGTCAAGGTGTGGTGTAGACAGGACCCAAACACAGGACTTCATGTTCAAATGATTTAATGGCAAAACATAAAATAACGACAGCTCGTGGGCTGAAAAAAATAAACGAACAAGGCAGACAAACAGAATACTGGGCAGGACTAGGGCTTGGACTGAAGCGTGTAATCATACACAAACTGACACAGGACAATCCACAAGACAAAAAACAGACAAGACAAAAAAGGCAAAGACCCTGAACAGCGGCAGAACAAACACTTAAATAGGCAAAGAGGGCAATCAAGGAACACAGAATAGGTAGGGAGACCAATCAGGGCAAATCAAAAACACACAGGGAGAACAATGACAACAAATATGAAACATAGGATGGGCGGGGTACAGACAGACAAAGAACACCAGGGCCAAGATAATAGTAGTAATAATAATCATAAGAGCAGGGCAGAAACAAAACTACGCAACATAATTAGAGACATGATAACGAAAATAAACACAATGACCAAACTAAGGCTGAGGCAGGGAAACACAGAGAACACATCATAAACTGAGGGTGAAGACATGGGCTGAACTCATGCCCCGAAGATCACAGAAAACAAATAAGAACACAATGCTGGGACATGAGCACAGCCATGTCCAAACCTTTACAGTTTGTCTGTCTGTCAGAATCTCCATTAGTTACTGCATTGCAGCAGCTATTTTTTTTCTGGGCTCCACAATAACTGTTTTCAACCAGAGGGCACAAAGAGAATACATACCTTCACTAAGTGGAAATAAGCTCATGAGTTGTCTACCTGTGTATTTTCAGGTTGAATAACCCATTGCCATGATATTAGCAAAAAAGATCTACAACACACATACTGATCAGAATCTGGATAAAAATGTAATGGCTCCATGTCCATCCTTGGGCTCAGGACCACCTTTGAAGAAATTTTTTTAATCAAAATCCATGCAGTAGTTTTTTGTGCTATCCTGCTAAAGGTCAAACAGACAAACAGCTATGATAGGCTACACGATACAATAATATTGTAAGGCGGTTCAAAAAGTTAGTGGCCCCCCTCCTTTTCTCTTAATGTAGTTTACAGAGTGTTTACCATAACTGTTGATCAGCCAGTGTATGTAGTGGGATCATGCACAAGAGTAGAATGAGCTTCCATGGAAATTCAGTTAGTTTTTGCAGTGAGGTTGACTGCACTTAGCTATTAGCATGAGCATTTAGTTTGCTGTTCTGTGCTGGGGTAGAGACGGCAACCCTACTAAATGGAGATTACTGTGAAAGACTAACAATACGCTGTCCTGTACTTACAGTGGTGTGCAAAAGTGTTTGCCCCCTTCCTGAGTTCTCTTTTTGTATGTTTGTCACACTTAAATGTTTCAGATCATCAAATAAATTTAAATATTAGACAAAAATAACACAAGTAAACACAAAATGCAGTTTTTAAATGAAGGTGTTGAAGCGGATGATAAAATAAGGCAGCGAAGTGAGGTTTTAAATAGGTTTATTATTATACCGCCTTCACGGGGCTCGCTCCATGAGCGAGCCCGGAGAGGCTCTCCAGCAAAGAGACACAAGATGTGTGTGTCAGCAGCAGTTGAAGGAATGAGAGAGTGAGAGTGGATTTACAGAATGGCGCAGCATATATACCCAACAACAGACAATACATCAAAGAGCATTCACAGCAGTTGGTATGAGCATTTGCATATGAGAGGCACAGTAAGGACAGGATGCATGAACACAATGCCTGAATGGGACATTAACATCACAGCAGTGAAACAATACATGAATGGCACATTACATCACAGCAGAGCAGCGGAAAAAAACAGAAGTAGCGAGCTGTCTGTCCCAGTCTGTTGTGGGGGTTGTCCCAAACCGCCACAGCTCCCCCCCACAGGGCTCGGCAGGGGGCCGAGGCCTCGATAGTGCAGCTTGTGCAGCGAGCAGGGAAAAGCTCCGTGCAGGAGGGCGTGGAGGGGGGTGGGGGGTAGTAAATGCCGGCTGGAGACGGTGAAATCGTCCGGGCCGCGCAAAAATTGCTTGCTGGTCCGCGACGTCGAGGGGCTGTCCCGTTGAACGTGCGGAGATCACAAGAAGAAAAATTAGTCACTGGCTCCTCTCGCAATTAAGTCCTGCAAGGATTAATAGCGGCCGTGCAGAAAAAAGGAGCAGCGAGGATAAACAGTGGCCATGAAGAAAACAGGGGCGGCTGTAAGAAAAAAAATAAAAGCAAAGGGACTTGGCGTGTTGACTTTAGGTGCGGGCACAACCTTAAAGCCTTCGGGGACCACAGACTGCTGAATCCCCATTGTGCGCCGTGGCTAAGACCATAAAATCCAGTGAGCAAGCTGCGTGCTTCAGGTGAACGAGCAAGCCTGAAGGGCCAGTGTGCAGCGGCGAAGAAGGAAGGCGGTCAGTGGAGCCGTATGTGTCCCATGCGTGGCGCGCCGTCCTCGTAACTCCCCGGTGTGTGTGCCGGGGCTCCGTGCGTGGGTGGGCCTGCTGGAGAGGAAGAGCCAGGGTCAGTGAGCTTAATCATCCCTGTTGTAGTTGTGTTGGAGCGGTGAAAGTGAGTAGACGATCTTTGTCCCTCGAGCTCGTGTAGATGCGTTGGAGCGGTGAGAGGGAGGAGACGATCTTTGTCACTCGCTCGGCCATGGTGCGTTCAGGTCCACGCGCTGCATTCTCCGTCAGCCATGGAGGTCGCCGTCGTGGAGAGGGGACGAGGTGCCTGCGCTCTCGTGTGAAGGAGCTGTGAGCGCGGCCGGTCCAGCGTGGGTGTGCCGATCTAGGCGTGCAGATCCCACCATGAAGTTTGCTGCGGCTTTCCCGGTCGTGGGTGATGTCCGGAGAGTTCACTGAAGCAGAAGGGAGCTGCTGCATTCGCTTGTCGTCGGAGCATCACCGCCGGGTGCTGCGTTCGCCGGCAGCGTGGCTGTCCAAGCCAGAAGGTTGCGTCGCACAAAGCGTGTGCGTCCTCGGGGTCACCAGTGAAGCGGATGATAAAATAAGGCAGCGAAGTGAGGTTTTAAATAGGTTTATTATCATACCGCCTTCACGGGGCTCGCTCCGTGAGCGAGCCCGGAGAGGCTCTCCAGCAAAGAGACACAAGATGTGTGTGTCAGCAGCAGTTGAAGGAATGAGAGAGTGAGAGTGGATTTACAGAATGGCGCAGCATATATACCCAACAACAGACAATACATCAAAGAGCATTCACAGCAGTTGGTATGAGCATTTGCATATGAGAGGCACAGTAAGGACAGGATGCATGAACACAATGCCTGAATGGGACATTAACATCACAGCAGTGAAACAATGCATGAATGGCACATTACATCACAGCAGAGCAGCGGAAAAAACCAGAAGTAGAGAGCTGTCTGTCCAAGGCTGTTGTGGGGGTTGTCCCAAACCGCCACAGTGTTTATTATTAAGGGGAAAAAGTTATTGTCCCCTAAACCTAATAACTGGTTGGGCCACTCTTAGCAGCAACAACTGCAATTAAGCATTTGCAATAACTGGCAATGAGTCTTTTACAGCACTGTGGAGGAATTTTGGCCCACTCATCTTTGCAGAATTGTTGTAATTCACCCACATTGGAGGGTTTTTAAGCATGAACCTCCTTTTTAAGGTCATGCCACAGCATCTCAATCAGATTCAGGTCAGGACTTTGACTAGGCCACTCCAAAGTCTTCATTTTGTTTTTCTTAAGCTATTCAGAGGTGGACTTGCTGGTGTGTTTTGGATCATTTTCCTGCTGCGGAACCCAAATGCTCTTCAGCTTGAGGTCATGAACAGGTGGCTGGACATTCTCCTTCAGGATTTTTTGGTAGACAGCAGAATTCATGGTTCCATTTACCACAGCAAGTCTTCCAGATCCTGAAGCAGCAAAACATCCCCAGACCATCACACTACCACCACCATATTTTACTATTGGTATGATGTTCCTTTTCTGAAATGCTGTGTCACTTTTACGCTGGATGTAATGGGACACACACCTTCCAAAAAAGTTACACTTTTGTCTCGTCAGTCCACAGAATATTTTCACAAAAGTCTTGGGGATCATCAAGATGTTTTCTGGCAAAACTGAGACGAGCCTTTATGTTCTTTTTGCTCAGCAATGGTTTACGTCTTAGAACTCTGCCATGCAGGCCCTTTTTGCCCAGTCTCTTTCTTATGGTGGAGTCATGAACACTGACCTTAACTGAGGCAAGTGAAGTCTGCAGTTCTTTGGATGTTGTTGTGGGGTCTTTTGCGACCTCTTGGATGAGTCATCGCTGCACTCTTGGGGTAATTTTGGTTGGCCGGCCACTCCTGGGAAAGTTCACCACTGTTCCATGTTTTCACCATTTGTGGATAATGGCTCTCACTGTGTTTCGCTGGAGTCCCAAAGCTTTAGAAATGGCTTCGTAACCTTTTCCAGACTGATAGATTCAATTACTTTGTTTCTCATTTGTTCCTGAATTTCTTTGGATCACAGCATGATGTCTGGCTTTTGAAGATCTTTTGGTCTACTTCACTTTGTCAGGCAGGTTCCGTTTAAGTCTTGATTGAGAACAGGTGTGGCAGTAATCAGGCCTGAGTGTGGCTAGAGAAATTGAACTCAGCTTTCCAAAGATGTCATAAACCACAGTTAATTTATGTTTTAATGGGGGGAGGGGGGAGAGAATCACTTTTTCACACAGGGCCATGTAGGTTTGGAATTTTTATTTTTTTTTACCCTTAATAATAAACACCATTCTGCATTTTGTGTTTACTTGTGTTATCTTTGTCTAATATTTAAATTTGATGATCTGAAACATTTAAGTGTGACAAACATACAAAAAAAATGAGAAATTGGGAAGGGGACAAACACTTTTTCACACCACTGTACCTGTTGAAACTGAGCAAAGTTCATAAGAAGTCTCCTGTCATGCGAGTCACTCAACCCACGTACATCTCTCGTCGCCAAAATGTAATGTCTGAATAAGGGAGTCGGAGTTATGAGATGTAGCAGACTCAGCCAACTGAACTTTTCTTCTTCTTCTTTTCTTCTTCTGATGTTTTATGGCGGTTGGCAAACAGCTTGTAGGTGCATTACCGCCACCTTCTGGAATGGACTGTGATTCGAAATGGCATTACTCTCCTATAACCTTGAAATTAGTCCTGTTGCCCTAATAAACCTAAAAACTGCCTTATAGACCACATCCCCTGAACTTCTCTGCAAAATCTCTTTCAAACTGACCTGGGTTTTGTTCCTGTATAGACTGTCCACCAATGTTAACCGTGCAAACTCATACTTTGGACAGTGCATAAATATATGCTCAACTGTTTTGTTTCCACAATAATCACATTTTCCATTTGGGTGTTTTTTCATTTTAACTAAAGTACTATTCAGCCCTGTGTGACCTAATCTTAACCTGGATATGATGTCCTCCTCCTTCCTACTCCTGTGAACTTCTCTAGCTCCCCCTACTTTCTTTTGTATGCCATACAGGCTCCGTCCTTTACGTCCTTTGTCCCACTCTTCCTGCCACTTCTTTTTAATTTGAATTTTGATAATACTCTTGACCTCTGCTTTACTATGTTTCACATTCTTACTAACTTGCCTCATCCTAGTTGTGCTTTTTGCATACTTATCTGCTAACTCATTCCCCTCCACTCCACTGTGCGCCGGGATCCAGATGAATCTAATGTCCACACCTGCCTTTGAAATTCTCACTAATGAATGTAAAATTTCCATCACCAAATCCTGTCTTGACTCTGAATGTATTTGCCCAATACTTTCCATTGTGCTGCTAGAGTCAGACCCTATCAAAACCTTTCTGGGCTTTACTTCTTCCACCCAGCCCAATGCCAAACAGATTGCCAAAAGCTCACCAGTATACACAGCTAAGTCATCACTAACCCTTTCCTTCTTCATGACATCTAGTTCTGGAATGATGAATGCTATTCCCACAGTGTTCTTTGTTGATTTAGATGCATCCGTATAGATCTTTATAAAGTCAGGATAATTACCGTCTAAATAGTTATTGACCTCATTCTTGTTTATCCTCCCTCTTATGTCATTTGTTAAAAGTCTAAAATCCACCTTAACTTCTTCCATACACCATGGTGGTTCTGTAGAAAGAGGGACTGTTGGACATACTGCTTTATAGGTAACCCTTAGCTCCCTGACTTTATTCTCTATTGTCCATCCAAAGCTTCTCATTTGTCTCTTTTCCTTCTCTTGGCATGGTTTCAATACACTGTGTACTTGGTGAGTGTCACTAAATCCTCTGATGTTGGCCCAGTATGTAGCTGCTATCTGAGTTCTTCTTAACTCCAGAGGCATCTCACCCATCTCCACCTGGAGTGCTGCTACTGGAGTAGTTTTTATGGCCCCACAGCATAACCTCAGAACTTGATGTTGAATTATATCCAATTTTTTCAATAATGTTTCTGAAGCTGATCCATACATAACACACCCGTAATCAAACACTGACCTAACTAAAGCCGCATATAATGTTTTTAAAGCACCTCTACTTGCTCCCCATTCTCTTCCCCTCAAACATCTAATAATATTTAAAACCTTCTTAGATTTTGCCACAGTTTTCTCAACATGAATCTTCCAAGAACAACCCTTATCAAACCACACACCCAAATACTTGAAACACTCAACAGTTTCTATGTTTTTATCATATATTTTAAGATCAACTTACTCTCTTCCTCGTGAAGACCACAGTCTTTGTCTTTCCCACCGAAAACCTAAATCCCCATTCCACTGCCCAAGCCTCAACTTCATCAATTGCCTGCTGCAACTTTTTAACAATAAATGATAGATTTTCCCCTCTTGTCCACATAACACCATCATCTGCAAACAAAGAGACACCAACAGAACCCTTAACTCTAGAAAAAATGTCATTGATCATGACTGAAAACAAAATGGGACTAATAGTACTGTCTTGTGGTGTTCCATTTTCTATCATTTGGCTTGAGTTATACTGCTTCCCTATTCTTACCAAAATTTTCCTGTCACTCAAAAAAATTTTAATCCATCTTTTCATTCTCCCTCTAATGCCTAGCTTATGTAGTTTGATAATCAGCCCCTCCTTCCACATCATGTCATACGCCTTCTCAACATCCAAAAACACCGCAACCACACTTTCCTTATTCACTTGGGCCTTCCTAATCTCATGTTCCAAACAGACAGCAGGATCGGTAGTACTTCTCCCTTTTCTAAATCCGCTTTGGTAACTTTTTAATGCCTCTCTAGACTCCAGATAATATGTTAACCTCTCATTAATCATGTTTTCCGTAGTTTTACCAACATGGGATGTTAAAGCGATTGGTCTGTAACTCTCACCTAAACCTGGATTTTTACCTGGCTTGCATATTGGTACAACAACAGCCTCTTTCCATGAAGTAGGCAGTATCCCTTCTTCCCAAACCTTGCTGTATAACTCTAATAATATCTTTTTACCAGCATCACTCAGGTTTTTAATCATTTTATAAGTCACTTGGTCTTTTTCTGGAGTTGTCTTACAGACTTTCCTTAATGTATGATTTAATTCAGACATTGAAAACTCCTGATTTAGCCCATTCTCAAATTCTGCATCATCTTGCAACGCTCCCACATTATTTAATTTTGTCTGCTCTCTTCCACTTTTTTCCACATAGCTCAAATTATCTGCACTACTTATTTTACTGAAAATTTTAACTAAATACTCTGCCTTTTTATTGTCATCCACTATCAAACTGTCCCCGTTCTCCATAACTGGATAATTTAGCTCCTTCCTTATACCAGACATTCTTTTAATTGTTCCCCATACCTTCTCCAAGGGTATACTTCTTCCCAATGAATCACAATATTTTCTCCAAAACTCTTTTTTGGTCTGTTTAATTATTCTCCGTACCTTAGCCTGCTCCCGTTTATAATTGATCAAGTTATCCATAGTCAACACATTTTTTAATAGTTTAAAAGCTTTGTTCCGACTCTTAATTGCTTCAGAACACTCTGGAGTCCACCAAGGAGCTAGCTTTTTCCTTTTTCCCCCCTATCTCTTCTTGGGATGGTTTCCTTTGCTGCTTTAATGATAGCTGTCGTGATTCCTGCATTCATCTCTTCCACTGTCTGAGTTAGTTTTTCCTCTCACTTAAAATTGTAAATTTTTCCCAATCTGCCTTATCAAATGCCCACCTCTTTCCTCTTCCTTCTTGATCTATGTCATTTCCTATTCCAATATCAACCACTATTGGGTAGTGATCACTTCCTATAGTGCTTTCCCTTATCACCCTCCACCTGCACCTGCCAGCTAAGCTTTGTGAAATCAAAGTGAGATCAATGGCTGATTCTGTCCCCCTCACCAAATTCACCCTAGTGCCCGAACCATCATTCAAACACACCAGCTCCTTGTCCTCCATTATCTCTTCTATAACCTCTCCACTAGTGTCATCGTGCTTCCCCCATAATGTACTATGTGCATTAAAATCCCCACACCAGACCACTCTCCCCCTCCAGTCCTGGAGAATTGACTTCAACTCAAAGAGATAGCAAAAAGACGTAACAAACTAATAGTTTTTTGAATGCAAAAGATGCAATAGACTTACACAATGGTCCCCTCCGGCATACAACTAGGAAAATACCGGTCACTATGGAGGGTGAGAATATGCATGGGCACATAATCATACCATGTATCAGAATCAGAATCAGAATCAGAATCAGGTTTATTGCCATTGTTCATGTAGTACACAAACTAGGAATTTGTCTCGGTACAATGCTGCAACATTAAACATGATAAGATAAGAGAAATAAACTATACATGTAATAAAGTGTAGGATAAGATTAAGTGATACTGGTCAACAGTTAAAATATATATTAGCCAGCAGCAGATACTGTGGAGAACTATATAGTGCAGTCGGTAATGCAGGAAGAAAACAGTGATGATTGACATGAGTCTGGTTGAGCTGCTGTACATGGTGCACGAGAGTCAATAAGTCACTTAGTGTTCAGCAGTCTAATGGCAGAGGGGAAGAAGCTGTTCATGTGACGGGAGGTTTTAGTCTGGATGGACCGAAGTCTTCTACCAGAGGGGAGGGGGGCAAACAGTACGTGACCAGGGTGTGAGGGATCGGCTATGATCCGGCCAGCACGCCTCCGGGTCCTGGAGATGTACAGATCCTGGAGAGATGGGAGCTTGCAGCCGATCACCTTCTCAGCAGTGCGCACGACGCGCTGCAGCCTTAGTCTGTCCCTGGCAGTGGCTCCTGCGTACCACACGGTTATGGAGGTGGTGAGGATGGACTCGATGATGGCTGTGTAGAACTGCACTAACATCTTGGTGGGTAGCTTGAGCTTCCTCAGCTGCCGCAGGAAGAACATCCTCTGCTGGGCTTTTTTGATGAGTGAGCTGATGGTCAGCTCCCATTTGAGGTCCCTGGTGATGGTAGTGCCTAGGAAGCGGAAGGAATCAGCAGTGGTGATGGGAGAGCCTGAGAGGGTGAGGGGGGGCAGAGGAGTAGTGACTTTCCTGAAGTCTACAATCATCTCCACTGTCTTCAGAGCGTTCAGCTGCAGGTTGTTATTGCTGCACCAGGACGCCAGCTGGGCCACCTCTCTCCTGTAGGCGGACTCGTCGCCGTTGGAGATGAGCCCGATGAGGGTGGTGTCGTCCGCAAACTTGATCAACTTGACAGACTGGTGGCTGGAGGTGCAGGAGTTGGTGTAAAGGGAGAAGAGTAGGGGGGAAAGTACACAGCCCTGGGGTGATCCGGTGCTGATGCTAGTATAGTCTGAGACAGTCTTTCCCAGCCGCACATGATGCCTCCGGTCCGTCAGGAAGTCGATGATCCACCTGCAGAGGGAGTCAGGCACGTTGAGCAGGGACAGCTTGTCCCGGAGCAGAGCGGGGCGGATGGTGTTGAATGCGGAGCTGAAGTCCACAAACAGGATCCTGGCGTAGGTTCCCGGGGAGTCCAGGTGCTGCAGGATGGAGTGGAGGGCCAGGTTGACTGCATCGTCTACAGACCTGTTGGCTCGGTAGGCAAACTGCAGCGGGTCCAGGAGAGGGGTGGTGATGGACTTGAGGTGGGACAGGACCAGGCGCTCAAAGGACTTCATGACTACAGAGGTGAGCGCTACAGGTCTGTAGTCATTAAGTCCAGTGATCCGTGGCTTCTTGGGGACAGGGATGATGGTGGAGGATTTGAGGCAGGACGGCACGTGGCATAACTTAAGGGAGGTGTTAAAAATGTCTGTGAATACAGGAGCCAGCTGAGTCTCAGGGTGGAGGGAGACACGCCGTCTGGGCCGGGGGCCTTGCGCGGGTTCAGTCTGGAGAACTGTTTGAGCACATCCTGCTCACTGATGATAAGGGGAGGGGGGGGGGGGTGCCTTAAATGAAGTAGGGAATGTGGAGGCTGTGGAGCTGGAGGGAGGGGGGGAGTTGGACACAGATGACGAGGTGTCAAAACGGGCATAGTGTTGGGACAGTCTTTGACAAAGGGCTTTGTCATCCTGACCTTTAGGAGCCTTAGGTCGATAGTTGGTGATTTGCCTCAGTCCTCTCCACACGGAAGCCGAATCATTAGCAGTGAACTGCTGCTGGAGTCTCTCTGAGTATAGAGATTTAGCCCTCTTCAGCTCTCTGTTAAACCGGTATTTAACCTCCCTGTAGCAGTCCCTGTCTCCACTTTTCAGCGCTGCTTCCTTCTCCTTCCTGATCTGTCTGAGCTTAGCTGTGAACCAGGGTTTGTCATTAGAGTAACTCACCCTGGTGCGTGATGGAAGAATGTTCTCTTCACAAAAGTGGATATACGAGTTCACAGTGTCCGTGTACTCATCCAGATCATGCATGGCTCCTTTAAGCATGCCCCAGTCAGATATTTCCATGCACGTTTCCAGCTTCTCCTCAGCATCACTGGTCCGTATCTTCGTAGTGCTCACAACAGGTTTAGTGAGCTTCAATCTCTGTCTGTATGTGGGAATGAGGTTTTTTTTTTTTTTTTTTTTTTTTTTCCGGTTCCGGTTCCGCCGGACCGGCGGCGCCACACGAGTCGGCTGCCTGTTGCAACAGCCTTTTTTTTTATCTTCCTTCTTCTTTCTACACCTTTCACTCTGTATATATATCACGGACGCACGGATCGCCCCGGGGGTCTCCCGGGTCGGCGGACGGAGCCACGGTTTGCAGCGGGAGACATTACAGCGGGGAGGAGCTAGTGCTAGCTAGCACTTGGCCGCCGCCCGGTGCTAATGGGAAACTCGACATACCGGGAGCTGTAGCGAAAACGAAGCGGGTGCCGGGCTGGAGATTAGGCGGCGTGAAAGAAATATAAGACAGAATAATAAAGAGCGATGGCAAGAACCAAGCAGACCGCCCGTAAAATCTACTGGAGGAAGAAGCCCCCCAGGAGACAGCTAGCCACCAGGGCTGCTCGGAGAGGCGCTCTGGCCACCGGCAGAGTGAAGAGGCCTCGCCGTCACAGGTCCGTGGCTCTGAGAGAGATCCGTCGCTACCAGAAATCCACGGAGCTGCTCATCCGTAAGCTGCCCATCCAGTGCCTGGTGAGGGAGATTGCTCAGGACTTCAAGACCGTCCTGCGTTTCCTGAGTTTCGCCGTCATGGCTCTGCAGGAGACCAGCGAGACCCACCTGGTGGTCTCTTCTCGCTAAGGGGGTCACCATCATGCCCAAAGACTTCCAGCTGGCCCGCTGCATCCGCGGAGAGAGAGCTTAGACTTTCTGCTGCACATCCACCAGCCATAATGCTCTGCACTGTGTGTCTATATATATACATTTATAGTAATATGGACATATGTTTACTAGATGATGTTTTTTCTTGCCTTCTGATTGTTGCTCTGAGTGTTGCCAACCCTATGCTGTTGCAATCCTGGAATTTCCCCATTGTGGGACTAATAAAGGCTTATCTTATCTTATTTTATCTTAACCATCACGTGATCAGATAATCCCAGCGCAGCTCGAGGGACAGCGCGATATGCGTCTTTCACTGTGGTGTAACAGTGATCCAGTGTGTTTAATCCTCTGGTGGGGCATTTAATAAACTGTTTGTAGCGGGGGAGATCGTGGCTCAGATTGCACTGATTAAAGTCGCCAGCCACAATAATCAGCGAGTCTGGAAAACTCCGCTCTGTGTGTTGAATGTGATCCGCGAGCACGCGCTGAGCTTCGCGCGTGTCCGCGTCGGGAGGGGCGTACACAGCGATCATTATGAAAGAAGCAAACTCCCGCGGGGAATAGAAGGGCTTGCAATTGATAACAAGAAATTCCAAGGCAGGAGAACAGTGTTTAGAAATTACCGTTACATCAGAGCACCAGATGCAGTTGATGTAGAAGCAGACTCCGCCTCCTGTGGTCTTGCCGGAAAGCTCTGTGTCACGATCAGCACGGAAGAGCTGAAAGCCGTCGAGGCGCAGCGCGCTGTCCGGTATATTTTCCCGGAGCCAGGTCTCAGTAAAGCAGAGGACAGCTGAGGAGGCGAGGTCCTTAAAACGCATCAGCAGTCTCAGTTCATCTACCTTGTTAGAGAGAGAGTTGGTATTGGACAGAAATATGCCAGGCAGCGCCGTTCGCGAGCCTCTCCTGCGAAGTCGTACGAGAGCGCCCGCTCGTCTTCCTCTCTTTCGCCGTCTCACTTTCCGAGCCAAACAATAAACCAGATCGGCGGCAGGGGCTAGAAAAACTGGGAGGAGGTCCGTGGGGGTGAAAGTCCTGATATTTAGAAGTTCTTCACGGGTATAAGTGCAAGCAGACACACAATTGACAAACAAAAACAAACAAAGAGCGCAGCGAAGCACCATGTCGACCGCTGTGGGCGCCATCTTGGATCTTGGATAACTATACATATGTACATACATATGGATCTTCATCTTGGATCTTGGATGTAGGATAACTAAGTAGACGGTTATGCTGCTTCATCCCATCTAGCAACAATGCTCTGCACTGTGTGTTTATATATTTACATATTTATTCCATCTAGCTACAATGCTCCGCACTGTGTTTATATATCTACATATTATTCCATCTAGCTACATTGCTCCGCACTGTGTGTGTTTATATATTTACATATTTATTCCACCTAGCTACAGTGCTCCGCATTGTGTGTTTATATATTCATATATTTATTCCATCCAGCTACAATGCTCTGCACTGTGTGTCTGTGTGTGTATATATATATTTTATAGTAATATGTACATATGTATATTAGCTGCTCTTGCTTGCTTGTTTTTTTCTTGCCTTCTGATTGTTGCTCTGAGTGTTGCTATCCCTGTGCTGTTGCAATCCTGGAATTTCCCCGTTGTGGGACTAATAAAGTCTTATCTTATCTTATCTTATCTTAACTCGCTTTTAACTAACTGCTTACATGAATTGTAGAAATTGATTATTATCATACTGCCTTCTTTAGTCCATATCTCGATGACACTTACTTCCAGCTCTTGTACTGTGATCAGTTGCCTATATTTAACCCCTTGTCTAACAAAAATTGCACAACCTCCACCACCCCCATCCTTCCTATCCTTACGCATTCCAGAATATCCCTTAATAGTGAAATCTAGTGATGGCTTAAGCCATGTCTCCTGTACACAAATAATATCCGGTTTTGTTGTCAGTTTCTGAATAAATCCTTTAAATTCCTGCCCGTTTGTAATCAGACTCCTTGCGTTCCACTGGACAATGGTTGTTATGAATTAACCTGTTGGCTCCTCTCTACAGCTCCCTCTCCTTGACTCAGTTCTGCATGAATTTTTTCCCAGGATAGATACTTGATATTAAAGAATTTTGCTGCCGCTTTCACAATGATCTTTATCTTCTCAGTTCTAGTCTTAGCCTGCTCCGAGCAGTTTATGACATAGGCTAGAAATAGCCTGTGTGTCTATATATATATACATTTATAGTAATATGGACATATGTTTACTAGATGTTGTTTTTTTCTTGCCTTCTGATTGTTGCTCTGAGTGTTGCTATCCCTATGCTGTTGCAATCCTGGAATTTCCCCATTGTGGGACTAATAAAGGCTTATCTTATCTTAAATAGAACAAGCTTATCTGTTGCAATATTAGTCTGACAATTTTGTGGTTTTACTTCCTTGTTATTGACAATGCGTTCTTCTTTCTCCTGTCGATTCATGAACTTTGCTGCTTCTGCGTATGTCAACTTCCTCTCTACGCTTGCTTGCTGAATTTCTACTGCCTGTTTTCTCACTATACAGCCGCCATATGCTGCTGTGTGATTACCTCCACAATTACAGCATTTAATTATGCTGTCATTTCCACATTCTCTGAACTTTTATTAACACACACACAGAACTATATACAGTGGGCCGTGCCCGCCTCACGTCACGCCAGGGGCGGGTATGGCAAGCCGCATGGGCCACACACTCATACCATACTCACTACACAACAGACGCCAATTTACCTCCGACATCTCCAGCGCTGATTCCAGTAATCACCACCACATCCCTGAGGAGATCGCCAGACCTCCGGGCGCTCTGTGGTTTGTTTTCGGGCCCCGCAAACGATGTAGACGACGAGAGAGAAAGCAGAAACGAGGATGCAGGGCTGGCCTCCATGCCCAGCTGCGCAAACTACGTATCAAACCACTGTTACCTTCAATTTTTCTTACCAACGCCAGATCCCTTGCCAACATGTAGCACCCCAGCTTCAGGACGTTATGTATCTTCTGCTAAAAGTTGTGCGATTTAGAATTGACTTGGATTCTCCCACAATTTGGAATGGTCTGTGAATGTGCCACTCACTCCACATATTAAGAGCAGCTGCACCCGTGAGTCTGCTCGGGCACCAATCAAGATTCTGGCATGGTCCGATTTTATAGCGCGCGGAACTAGGGGGAGAGAGTTTAGTTGGCATGAGATGCTGAGGAGGTGAGACGGAAGAGCCGCGCTGGAGAATTTAACAAACTTCCTCGGGTCAGTGACCGTGTTCAAACCACTTCCGGGGAGTGAGGGATCTGTGTTGAGGGTGACCAGGAGGCGAGTTGTAGCTAGCTGTTGGACATTTGGCTAATTCAGAGGGGGGCTGAGACGACGTTTTGAGCCTTTCTACACCAAGTTGCTGAGTGGGTGTGCACTTAATTTAAACCTGTGCGAATGTAAATGGTTGCAGATCGGAACAAAGAATTCATAGTGTGCTTCGTGACTGCAAGGCGGCAGACGGTGCGGCGCTTTGAAGTTTCTCGGGGCTTGGCGCCATCCTACTGAAGTGCTCAGGGCTTGTTTTCTGCAGAAGAGGCTCAGCTAGTCGTTCCAAATGCTGCAAATGCTCGTTGTGAGTGTATCCCCCCCCCCCCCCCATTCAAGCCTGTCGTGGTAGGGGTCCCTGCAAAAGCCCAGTCACCCATCACTATTCAGTCCCTTCAGGATTTTGCGGGATATTTTTATGATTGTTGCGGCCCAAAAAGCCTGAATTCGCGGGAGTTTTTTTTAAAAGTTGCAATAAAAGTTGTGATGTTTGGCTGAATGGTTAGCACTGCGGCAGCACAGCAACTCACCCTTGGCCGGGGGATCCTGGGTTCGATCCCAGCCCCTGACCACCAGTGATCTGTGTGGAGTTTGCATGTTCTCCCCGTGTCTGTGTGGGTTTACTCCGGGATTTCTCCAGTTTCCTCCCACATGCCAAAAACATGCAAGTTAAGTTAATTGGCATCAAACTGGGGATTCTAAATTGTCCTTAGGTATGACTGTGAGAGTGAATGGTTGTCTGTCTCTCTGTGTTGGCCCTGCGACGGACTGGCGATCTGTCCAGGGTGTACCCTGCCTCTTGCCCAAAGATGCTGGGATAGGCTCCAGCCCCACCGCGACCCGAAAAGGATTAAGCGGAAGAAGATGAATGAATGTTTGGAGAGTGTTTTTTTTTTTTTTTTTTTTTGCACTAAAAGTGGTGGGAAGAATTACAAATTTTAAAGCAGATAGTTTTTTCAGCTTACTACAGTGATATTGTATATAACAATACAAGAAAAGCACAGGATTGTCAAACATTTCCTATTACAGTGATTTGTAAATTAAGCAGAAACTTCTGCTATACAGAAAAACTCTTGTGCAACAGCCAATACAGACTTTAACACAATATCCATTACAACAGCTAAATTGCATAAATGCTTGGTAAAGAGTAGAGATGTGGAAATTTGCAGCGCCTTCATTTGAAAACTCCCTACGGTCCCCAACCACTCAGTGGTGGGCAGCACGGTGGTGCAGTGGTTAGCACTGTTGCCTTACAGCTAGAAGGTTCCTGGTTCGATTCCCCAGGTTGGCAGGGGTTGGGACCTTTCTGTGTGGAGTTTGCATGTTCTCCCTGTGCTGCGTGGGTTTACTCCGGGGGCTCCGGTTTCCTCCCACAATCCAAAGACATGCATGTTAGGTTAATTGGCTGTTCTAAATTGTCCCTAGATATCTGTTTCCTATAGGCCCTTAGAATAGAGGGTTAGTATTAGTGAAAGCGCTTTGAGTGGTCTTTGTGACTAGAAAAGCGCTATATAAGTGCAGGTTAGTTAGTTAGTTAGTTAGTACCAAGCGGAAAGGAAAAAATAAATAATTTATTCTGTTAGTCTGTATTGTCTATTGGAGTCTGTTTTTTTCCAGGGGGAAAAAAATGCAGACAATATTCCAATGCTTAACTCCTGCCTGTCTATCTAGCTGCTGCGAGTCTTGACACACACACACACACACACCCACACCCGTCTCATCAGACACACATCTTTCATTGGGGGGGGGGGGGACATTTGTCCGTGTTCAGACCACAGACTGACAGCTTTGAAGCTCATTGACAAGATGTAGTAAAGATTTTACCTCTAAAGATATATGAAATGATCAAACACTGGCTGTAGTGTTAGACTTGCTCGTTTGTTTGTGATTTTATGGAGTCTCTTGTCACGTGCGCTCCCGCAACGGGGTGCTTTTGGGGCAAGCGGACATTTTTCAACACAAACCCAGCACTTCGTACACACAGTCAGGACGGAGACGTCCACCGGCAAGCTGGGGGACACGGAGGAAGGGACAGTATTGGAAACCTCGCAGGTGAGTGGTTGTTTTTTTTTTAATCACATACTTTTTTGCTGAAGTGTTCCGTTAATACTTACTGTAAACGCGTAAGTGAATGCGATGTATGTGATTGGTTAGACTGAGCGTTTCAGCGCCATTCAGTTGAAATTTGATTGGTGAAATTGGCGGAAGCTGACGAGGATTGGCCAAAATTGTGGGAAAGTTGCGGTGATTGGATAAAGTTGCAAGGTCGCGCAATAGTTGCGTTGATTGGCTGATTTCACGTGAATTGATGCGATCGCAACATAGCGAAATCCTGGAGGGACTGACTATTGACTGACCTGCAAACAGTGAGTACCAGCAGTGTTGTGTTTTGTTTTTGTTTTTTTTAAGGAAATGCATGAGCTCCAACAAGCGCGCCAACGTGTGGCACCACCAATACACAGCTTGAACTGAATACCCGGGTACAATCTTATTCATTTAAGTTTATTACTTTGTCTTGTTTATTTGGGTATTTGTGTCTGTTTTTATTTATTTGTTTTGTTTTTTTTTAGTTGTGTGATAAATTTCCTTGGTTTGTCTAATAAATGTTAATGTGTGTGTGTGAAGCGGCATGGGAATAAAGCAGCGTTGGTGTTGAGTTTTAAGTAGAGTTTATTGAATCATACCGCCTTCACTGGAACTCGGCTCCAGCCCATAGTGTGAGCAGGCTGAAGCCGAATTCCTCAGGCTCTCAGAGAGGAGACACGTTGTGTGTCTGCAGCAGCAGCTGAAGAGTGAGTGAATGAGAGAGTGAGCATGGGTTACAGTGCAGTATACTGTATATACCCAACTACAACAATACATAAAAGAGCATTCCCCCAGCAGTTGGTATGATCAAAGAGATAACAGAACAGGCATGAGACATTTGCATTTGAGAGACATATTGATCTCGGTCCCTAGGTCACAGTAAGGACAGGACGCATGAACACAATGCATGAAAGGCAACATTAACATCACAGAAGTGAGCCAGAAGAAGCGGGGCTGCCTGTAGACATTAATACACATTTCACTGTTCTGTTAATTGCTCTAGCTGAGCGCTGTGTCTGTCCAGTCTGTTGTGGGGGTTTACACCAAACCGCCACACGCTCCCTCCCAGAGGGCTCGGCAGGAGGCCGAGGTCTCGATCATTCAGCTTGGGCAGCGAGCAGGAGAAGCTCTCTGCAGGAGGAGGGGGAGGGAGGAGGGGGGTAGTACGTGCCGGACGGGGACGGTGAAATCGTCCGAGCCGCGCAAAAATTGCTTGCTGGTCCGCGACGTCGAGGGGCTGTCCCGTTGAACGTGCGGAGGTCCGCAAGAAGAAAAATTAGTCTGACTCCTCTCGTGGCCATGAAGAAAAGCAGGAGCGGCTGTAAGAGGGGGAAAAAAAAAAAAAAAGACAAAAGCAGAGGGACTGGCGTGTTGACTTTAGGTTCAGGCGTAACCCTAAAGCCTCGGGAACCGCAGACAGCTGAATTCCCCTTGTGTGCCGTGGCTAAGACCATAAAATCCAGTGAGCAAGCTGCGGGCCTCAGGTGTACGAGCAAGCCTGAAGGGCCAGTGTGCAGCAGAAGGAAGGCGGTCAGTGTAGCCGTATGTGTCCCATGCGTGGTGCGCCGTCCTCGTAACTCCCCGGTGCGTGCGCCGGGGTTCTGTGATGGGTGGGCCAGCTGGAGAGGAGAACCAGGGTCAGGAAACTTGGTGGAGATCGGCGCAGTCGATGCCGAAAAACATCTATGATGAGCTGTGGCTGCAGATTAGTCATGGTGCGTTGGAGCGTTGAGGGGAGATAGACGATCTTTGTTCCTCAGGCTCGGGTAGATGAGTAGGATCGCTGAGAGGGAGGAGTAGCGGTGAGAGGGAGAAAACATTCTGTGTCCCTCGGCTGGTCCAGCGTGGACGTCCCGATCTCAGGCGAGGGTCGCGCCATGACGTTTTCTGCAGTTTTCCCAGTCGTGGGTGATGTCCGGAGAGTAGCTCGCCTGTGTTGGCTCCGCGTCGAGGTCTCCCTGAAGCAGAAGGGAGGGCAGCTCATTTGCGTCAGGCTGCTGTGTTCGCTGGCAGCGTGTTTTTTTCAGCGTCGGGTTGCCAGCGTGGCCGTCCAGACCAGAAGGTTGCGTTGCACAAAGCGTGTGCATTCTTGGGGTCACCAGTGAAGCGGCATGAAATAAAGCGGCGTTGGTGTTGAGTTTTAAGTAGAGTTTATTGAATCATACCGCCTTCACGGGAACTCGGCTCCAGCCCATAGTGTGAGCAGGCTGAAGCCGAATTCCTCAGGCTCTCAGAGAGGAGACACGATGTGTGTCTGCAGCAGCAGCTGAAGAGTGAGTGAATGAGAGAGTGAGCATGGGTTACAGTGCAGTATATATGGAGTTTTTGCATATGACGTCAGGGGGCGTGCCGCACTGGCCCGTTAGTGTGCCGCCATATTGGATGGCAAGAAACAGCAGCAGCAGGGTGAAATAAACCACATAGCTCACGTGTATCTACAAACTCCGCAAAATGGTGTGCTCCTGTTGTTCCCCCTGATAAGGGGATAAGCGGGGAATTAAATGGCCGGTGTGAAATGCAAAAAAAAAAAAAAAAAAAAAAGTTGGATTTTTGAATAATTACCTTCATTGACGTAATCTCTCGCTTTGTCATAACGGGCTGCAAGGTGGAGCAGTGGTTTAGCACTGTGGCAGCACAGTTTTACCCTCGGCCGGGGGATTGCGGGGATCATGAGACCGTGGGCTCGATCCCAGCCCCCGACCAACAGTGAGCTGTATGGAGTTTGCATGTTCTCCCCGTGTTGCGTGGGTTTACTCCGGGATTTCTCCGGTTTCCTCCCGCATACCAAAAACATGTAGGTTTAGGGCGCTCGCGCACGCAGCGGCCGGTGGCTTGTCACCAGACTGCAAACCAAATCTACCTACGGGTACAAATAAGTAACAAAAAAAAAAAAACTTTGTGGTTTGGGGGCGCCTCTCTGCTTGCTACGATGCACACATGAAAGGGGAGAAAACTATTGTACATGTGCATAAAATCAGGTACGTTTTAACGCGGCGCGCCATGGAGAGCCTTTAAAAAAAACAAAAAAACACGCAGCGCGCTTCACTCACCTCTGAGTGAGGAGCTGCTGTTGTTTTCCGACTCGTTCACCAGCCAAGACTTCACATCATCCAGATCCCTTTCCGCTGACACGTTTTCCGATATTTTGTCCTCCTGCTCCCCTTCGTCTTTGAAAGATATCATCTCATCGTTTGCCCCCAAATCATCCCCGCTGAGCAGATTACTGGCAGTCATTGTTCTGCTAATTGCTCCAGCTGTTACCCCACACCCACCACCTCCGTTCAACTGAGGCATTTCAGCACACCAGAGGAGCACACGGGAGCAAGATTAAAAACACTTGTCTGCTGTTATGACTGCTGACAATGACTCCACTGAATGTGACACAGACATCGCAGACACAGTTTCAGAGGCCATAGTGTCAGTTGTTGGAGAGGATGATAGGATGTTATTATGTCAGATTGTGACTGTGTGTTCTCCTCACTCATTCTGATCGCTAAACAGTACAAGTTACGCCTGGGTTGTCACAGTGCAACTGCTGCTCTTGCCATCCAAGATGGCGGCACCTACGGCGTGTTTATGTTTACCCCAGCGAGTCACGTGAATTTTACGAGCCTACGCAAAAACTCCATACCCAACTACAACAATACATAAAAGAGCATGATCAAAGAGATAACAGAACAGGCATGAGACATTTGCATTTGAGAGACATATTGATCTCGGTCCCTAGGTCACAGTAAGGACAGGACGCATGAACACAATGCATGAAAGGCAACATTAACATCACAGAAGTGAGCCAGAAGAAGCGGGGCTGCCTGTAGACATTAATACACATTTCACTGTTCTGTTAATTGCTCTAGCCGAGCGCTGTGTCTGTCCAGTCTGTTGTGGGGGTTACACCAAACCGCCACATGTGCATCTTAATCCTGGTGGTCAGTTCATTGTGTAACAGGTATCTGGAGTAACCGGAGGTTATAGGTGGGGAATAAGAGTTGCATGGGAGTTTACGATTGGCACAGAGTGAGTATAGCAGCAACTACCCAGGCCTCTTAGCACATGTACCGAGTTTGTAATTCAAATTGATATAATTGTTTTTGTTGTATGTCCCTCACTCACTCACCTGCCATGCTGTGTTGTTTTCAGTGAGTGGTAAATAAAGCGAACAACAAGTGGTAAATAAAGCGAGCCAAACTTCACACCTCTGTCAATTTACATGTTCCCTTCTGAGGACAATTCCACCGCCCCTTGCTTTGCCACTGTCTGGTGTTCGATCTGCCCGTATCGCGTGGAAACCCTCCAGCTCAATGTTAGCATCTGCTGCTAGTTCAGTTAGCCACGTCTCCGTAAACAAAAGGAGGGAGCACTCCCGGTACATGCTATCGTAGCGGGAGATAGCCGCTAGCTCATCTACCTTTCCCAATATAGATCGTACATTCCCCATAACAACGGATGGGAGGGTGGTTCTGTACCTTATATTCCTTGTCCGCTGTCTAACACCAGCCCGACAACCACGTCGTTTTCGCCTTATTTCTCCCGGTACGTCGAGTTTTTCCGTTAGCACCGAGTGGCGATTAAGTGCTAGCAGCTGTTCCCTGCTGTACCGTCTCCTGCTGTAAACAGTGGCTCCGTCCGCCGGCTCGGGAGACATTTGGGGCGATCTGTGTGTCCGTGATGTATAAGATGTGTAAGGTGTCGCCGGATCAGAAAGTTGTCACCGGATCGGAAAGATGGAGGAAGAAAAAAACTCAGAATGGAGCCGCTGTTGCAAAAAGGCAGCCGACTCGTGTGGCGCCGGAAGTAGAAAAAAAAAAAAAAAAAAGACATATAAAATGACAAATTAAAAAAAAAAAAAACTATACAAAGACACAAAGAAACACAGACTCATACACCCTGGATGGATGAGAGTCAGAAATCTGCAGATGTTTTAGCACTTTTCTCATAAAGTTTGAAAATGTTTATTGCACATATTCCCTGGCATACAAACAAGCCAAATGTCCTTCACAGATGAAAATGCACATTGCCTTTTTTTTTTTTTTTTTTTTTTTTTTAACTGCATACTAATCTTGCTCTCTTTTAGCAGGTTGTGACTTGACTTCTCCAACCAACTTTTATGTCCTGGTGAAAAACTCAGTGCTTCCCGAGCCCGATAAAAACTACAAAACGTATGTACCAGTCAATGGGACCCTCCTGGGTGGACTAAGGAGACTACAAAAGATGAACGGCAGCTTCAGGTATTAAGATTAAGATAAGACTTTATTAGTCCCACAATGGGGAAATTCCAGGATTGCAACAGCATAGGGATAGCAACACTCAGAGCAATAATTTAGAAGATAAGATAATAAGAGCAGTGAATATACATATGTACACATATATATATATTTCACATATATTGTGGGAATGACGAGACAGAGTTCTCTCTCAAGTCAGCTTTATTCACATCACCAACATCTCAAAGAAGAAAGAGACCAACACAGGAAACTCTCGTCCTTAAATACCAGGACTCTTACAGTTCACAAGTCACATGTCTCACAGACCACGTTGCATTATAATTCACAGTAACAATGCATCTCCTCTTTAATCCTTTAATTACCCCCCACAGTCTCAAGCCTTGCATACCAAAGCTAACATCCTTGCAGCTTCCTGTAATTTCCAAGGAAGCTCTGCCTTTGTTCTGATCTAAAATGTGAGTCACAAAGCAGGTCACACATGTGTGTCCACCACACAAGCCCCCCCAACATTTGACAACAAACAACAGAATAACCACATGCATGCCGTGATAGTATCAATACACATCAGTCCACATGCTGTCTAGGCTTCAGTCTCCTGCCGTATCTGCTGTAGCTGGGATTCAACGTCTCTGCAGCGCCGTCACGCTGGGGGTTTGCCGTCTGGGGGTGGAAACCTTTTATCAGTTCCTGTGGGTGTTCTGGGGAAACATTACCCTGTGAAGCCCCCCGCGGGGGTCTACCTCGCCGCGGGGCCCTTGCCAACAGCACTTGCTCGTCTGCCACCACAAAAGCGGGTTTGAGTCTGTTTATGCCAACTTTCTCTTTCCTACCCCCCAAATCTAGCGAAAACTGCTTGTCCCCTGTTTCTAGCACTCTGAACGGTCCGTCATAAGGCGGTCGCAGCGGGGTTTGATGCGCATCGTGTCTGACAAAAACAAACTCTGCGTTCTTCAAAGTTTTAGGCACAAAAACGCGCAGAAAACTGTGGTGCGCGGGGCCGGGCAGCGTGCTTGATTCTATGTTACTCCGCAACAGCTGAGACGGGGAGGCGTCTGGCGCAGGGTTATCTGGGAGAAACTCCTCGGGCAGCCGGAGTGGCTGCGCAAACACGAGCTCCGCTGGGGAGGCTTCTAAGTCCTTTTTAGGCGCAGAACGCAACCCCAATAACACCCATGGTAACTTGTCTACCCAATTTGCATCCGTCAGTGACGCTCTGAGAGCTGCTTTCAATGACCTATGAAAACGTTTGCATAACCCGTTAGCCTGCGGATTGTACGCGGTTGTGCGGTGAATTGTGACACCCAGGCTGCAGGCCATTGTTGACCAAAGCTCGGACACAAATTGAGGGCCTCTGTTGGACGTAATGTCCGACGGAACGCCGAAGCACGCCACTCAAGCTGTTAAAAACGTGCGCGCCACCTCCTCGGCCGTGGTTGATGCCAGCGGGACAACTTCAGGCCAGTACGTGGTGCGGTCCACCATTGTCAGAAGGTGTGTGTAGCCTTGTGACGGCGGGAGGGAGCCCACGAGGTCCACATGAACGTGATCGAACCTCTTGGCCGGAATGTGAAACTGCTCCAAAGGAGCCCTCGTGTGCCTATGTACTTTGGCTCTCTGACACGCCGTGCAGGCTGCTGCCCACTCTTTAACTTGTTTGCGAAGGCTCGGCCACACAAATTTCTCTCCTACCATTTTGACCGACGCGCGCACCCCAGGGTGCACCAAAGAATGAATCGAGTCAAAAACGCGGCGGCGCCACGCAGCCGGTACTACTGGACGCGGCCGTCCAGTTTAGACATCGCCGATTAGGGGGGGCATACCGTCTTGCAGCACCTTGCTCTCCAGCCTTAACCCTGTTGGTCCAGACTGAAGCGCGCGCACATCAGCGTCACTAACCTGCTCCGCGGCCATGGCTGCGTAATCTACTCCTACGCTGACTGGGGCCGCCACTGCGCGCGAGAGGCCATCTGCCACTACATTGAGTTTGCCCGCCACATGCTGAATATCAGTGGTAAACTCTGATATCGCGGCCAGCTGTCTCTGCTGCCGGCCTGACCACGGTTCGGAAACCTTGGCCATCGCGAACGTTAGCGGTTTGTGGTCAATGAAAGCGGTGAAAGAGCATCCTTCTAGCCAGAACTGAAAGTGGCAGATGGCCAAATGGAGAGCCAGCAGCTCCCTGTCGAACGCGCTGTATTTACGTTCGCTATCGCGCAAGGTCTTGCTGAAAAAGGCGAGGGGCTGCCAAACCCCGGCTACATGTTGCTCCACGACCGCCCCTATGGCCACATCTGATGCGTCAGTGGTGAGCGCTATGCGGGCCGTTGGGTCTGGGTGTGCCAACAACGCAGCCTTTGCCAAGGCTGCTTTCACTTCCGAGAACGCTTGGTCCCGCTCCAGGGACCACTCGACCTTATCCGCGGGTTTCTTTTTTTAGCGCGGCATACAGCGGCTGCATGAGTTGCGCCGCGCGGGGGGAGAAAACGGTTATAAAAATTCACCATTCCCAAAAACTCCTGCAACGCCCTGACCGTCTGCAGCCAGGGAAAATCTGCCACCGCGCGCACTTTGTCAGGAAGTGCAACTGCTCCTTCGGGGGAGACGCGGTGTCCTAAAAAATCGATCTGCGCCACCCCGAACTGACAATTCGCTGGGTTGATTATTAACCCGTGATCTCCCAACCTTCGGAAAACTGTGGCCAGGTGTTTTTCGTGTTCGTCTTTGGACGCGCTGGCTACTAAAATATCGTCCAAGTAGACGAACACGAAAGGGAGATCGCGAAGCACCGCGTCCATCATGCGTTGGAACGTCTGAGCAGCCCCTTTAAGTCCGAATGGCATGCGTAAAAACTCGAATAGGCCAAACAGAGTTATTACCGCTGTTTTGGGTATGTCCTCAGCGTGCACTGGGACTTGGTGGTAACCGCGGACCAAGTCTATTTTAGAAAAAACGCGCGCCCCTGCCAAATGAACGGAAAAATCTTGGATATGCGGGATTGGGTAGCGGTCGTGCACTGTAGCGTTGTTTAACCTGCGGAAATCCCCGCAAGGTCGCCATGATCCGTCAGCTTTCGGGACCATGTGTAGCGGGGAAGCCCACGGACTGTTTGAACGCCTGATAATGCCCAACCTCTCCAGGTTGGCGAACTCCTCGCGCGCTATGGCCAGTTTAACTGCGTCCAAGCGTCAAGTTTTTGCAAAAACGGGCGGTCCGGTAGTGGTAATAAAATGCTCCACCCCGTGTTTAGCGACTGTTGCCGAAAATGTGGGGACCGTGAGTGCTGGGAACTGAGTGAGCAGTGTGTGGAACTTACCGCTTGCAGCTGTGACGTTGGCTTGTGCTGTTGGCGGGGCCACTCGCGCTGTACAGGGGATAGAATCAAAAGAAAGTGCATTAACCAGGCGCCTGTTAGCGAGATCAACCAACAAACCATGTGAGCACAAAAAATCAGCCCCCAACATATTGAAATTCACTGTTGCCACAACAAAAGTCCACTCAAATGTACAGCCGTGTAGAGACAGAAGCAGAGTCTTCTCACCAAAGGTCTTAATCTCCGAGCCGTTCGCTGCTGTCAGCCGGGGACCTCCGGAACCAGCTAGTCTGTCCGCATAGGAAGGTGTGATGAAACTCAACTGGGAGCCTGTGTCCACGAGGAACTGCCTCCCCGAGCGTGCGTCCAACAAGTAGAGCAGCTTGTTCTCCTCCCCGAGGGCCACGGCTGCTACCGACCCCCGGTCTTGGCGTTTCCCGAACGCCCGAACTGGCACGGTGGTACACATTTGCGAGCCCTCTCTGCAAAGCGGCGATGGTAGAAACAAAGGACGTCTGATCCGCGTTCCCTGGCCCCTGCCGCCGCCGTCGTCGGTGAGTCTGGTACCACTGCCTCTGGCCCCCTGTCATCTCCGGTCGTTGCGCCGAGTTCTGCTGCAGCGGCCGTGGCCGCGCGCCGCTTGGTGGCATTGACAATCCGCTGCGCCTCTCGGCCCAGCGCGCGGTAGTCCCGTTGGGCCAACAGTGGCGAACTGGCCAGGGTCGCTCTCGCTGCTGACAGTAGAGTCCTGAGGAAGAGGTGGGTGAAAATGAAGTGATCGTCGTCAGAGTCTTTCAACCTCAACAACTTCTCCATCAGGTTCGCGGGCATGTCATTTTCCAACTCTGTCAGCGCCAGGAGCCTCTCTGCTCGCTCCTCCGCCGAGGGGGTGAATTGCTGGATGAGTGCAGCCTTCAACGTGCCGTATTTGTCGCTGTCCGGTGGCTGGTCGATCAGGCTCTCCACATGCTGGGCCGTGTTGTTGTCCAGCTTTGTGACTATGTGGTAGAATTTTGTGGCGTCTACCGATATCCCCCGGAGGTTGAACTGCGCCTCAATCGCGTTGAACCAGGAGCGCGGATTGTTCTGCCAGAAGTCCGGTAGCTGGACTGTAGCAGCATTCGCTTGGCTGGAGGCTCCTGACGAGGCTGGCCCGGGGGAATTTTCTTCTTCCATGATACGTCTCGGGTCACCAGTGTGGGAATGTGGGAATGACGAGACAGAGTTCTCTCTCTCAAGTCAGCTTTATTCACATCACCAACATCTCAAAGAAAAAAGAGACCAACACAGGAAACTCTCGTCCTTAAATACCAGGACTCTTACATTTCACAAGTCACATGTCTCACAGACCACGCTGCATTATAATTCACAGTAACAATGCATCTCCTCTTTAATCCTTTAATTACCCCCCCACAGTCTCAAGGCTTGCATACCAAAGCTAACATCCTTGCAGCTTCCTGTAATTTCCAAGGAAGCTCTGCCTTTGTTCTGATCTAAAATGTGAGTCACAAAGCAGGTCACATATGTGTGTCCACCACTATATATATATATAATATACACAGTGCGGAGCATTGTAGCTAGATGGAATAAACAGCATAACTGTAAAAATGTACCCATACAGCATTTTATGTATCATCCTCATTCATACGCCCACACACACTCACTCGCGCATCAAATAAAGATAATTGTGTTTATTCTGAGTCTGTGTCTGCATCTGGGTTTGTCCAGACATGTCAGATATAAACCCATCTTGGATGTGTTTAAGGTCTAGGTCAGTGGGCTAGAAGCAGTAATGTTTTTCTTGAAATCAAATGCCCTGTAATTTCAAATTGCCATTGTGACTGAGCAGCAGTGTTTGGCCATACACAGAAGAAAAATGAGTCATTCATGACTCCCCATATTTAAGTCCCTCCATTTCTCTTGTCTTTACAGCTTTCACTGCACAGAGAATGACGACTATGGGCCATACCTGGATTGTGTGAATGGATTAAAGGCAAATACAACAGAGCGCACATTCTGGGAACTGCTGGTTGAAAAGCCAAATAAGCCCATCATCCCACTGCCTATTGGTCAGTTTGTCAGATCAGAATGTTAGTGACAATCTGTCTTTTATACAGTGGATATAAAAAGTCTACACACCCCTGTTCAAATGCCAGGTTTTTGTGATGTAAAAAAAATGAGACCAAGATAAACCATTTCCAAAAATTTTCCACCATTAATGTGACCTATAACCTGTACAACCCAATAGAAAAGCAAACTGAAATCTTTTAAGGAGAAAAATCAAACACAATAACCTGGTTGCATAAATATGCACACCCTTAAACTAAAACTTTGTTGCAGCACCTTTGGCTTTTATTACAGCACTCAGTTTTTTTGGGTAGAGGTCTATCAGCGTGGCACATCTTGATGTGGCAATATTTGCCCACTCTTCTTTGCAAAAATGCTCCAAATCTGCCAGATTGCAAGGGCATTTCCTGTGCACAGCCCTCTTTAGATCACCCCACAGGTGCTTGATCGGATTCTGGTCTGGACTCTGGTTGTGCTATTCCAAAACCTTAATCTTCTTCTGGTGAAGCCATTCTTTTGTTGATTTGGATGTGTGCTTTGGGTCATTGTCATGCTGAAAGATAAGACAAGATAAGATAAACCTTTATTAGTCCCACAATGGGGAAGTTCCAGGATTGCAACAGCACAGGGGTAGCAACACTCAGAGCAACAATCAGAAGGCAAGAGAAAAAAACAAGAGCAGCAAGTATACATATGTACATATAAATATAAATATATATATATATAGACACACAGTGCGGAGCATTGTAGCTAGATGGGATAGATATATAAATATATAAACACAGTGCGGAGCATTGTAGCTGGATGGAATAAATATGAGTGTATAAACACACAGTGCGGAGCATTGTAGCTAGATGGAATAGATATATGAATATATAAACAAACAGTGCGGGGCATTGTAGCTAGATGGAATAAATATGTAAATATATAAACACACACAGTGTGGAGCATTGTTGCTAGATGGAATGAAACAGCACAACCGTCTACTTAGTTATCCTACATGGTATGATTATGTACCCATACATATTCTCACCCTCCATAGCGACCAGTATTTTCGTAGTTGTATACTGGAGGGGACCATTGTGTAAGTCTATTGCGTCTTTTGCATTCAATACTATTAGGTCATCACGTCTTTTTGCTATCTCTGTTAACAGCCCTACTTTGGTTGTACAGTCTGACAGCCGTAGGTAGGAAGGACCTGCGAAACCTCTCTGTTGTGCACCTAGGATGATGTAGTCTGCTGCTAAATGAGCTCCTCAGTGCATTCAGTATGTCCTGCATAGGGTGGAACACTGACTCCAGCAGAGATGACAGTTTAGCCACCATCCTTCTCTCTCCTGTCTCCTCCACTGGGTCAAGGCGCTGCCCCAGGACAGAGCTAGCTTTCTCGATCAGTTTGTTCAGTCTCTTCCTATCGGCTGCAGTAATTCCACTGCCCCAGCAGACCACTCCAAAAGTGATGGCTGATGCCACCACCGTGTCATAGAATGTCATAGAAGATGAAGTTCATCTTCAGCTTTCTAGCAGAAGCCTGAAGGTTTTGTGCCAACACTGACAGGTATTTGGAACTGTTCATAATTCCCTCCACGTTGACTAAGGCCCCAGTTCCAGCTGAAGAAAAACAGCCCCAAAGCACAATGCTGCCACCACCATGGTTCACTGTAGGTATGGTGGTCTTTTGGTGATGAGCAGTGTTGTGTTTGCGCCAAATATGCCGTTTGGAATTATGGTCAAAAAGTTCAGCCTTGGTTTCATCGGATCATAACACATTTTCCCACATGCGTTTGGAAGATTTCAAATGTGTTTTTGCAAAATGTAGCCAGGCTTGGATGTTTTTCTTAAGATAAAGCTTCCATCTTGCCACCCTACCCCGTAGCCCAGACCTATGAGGAAGACAGGAGATTGTTGTCACATGTACTAAACAGCCAGTATGTGCCAGAAATTCCTGCAGCTCCTTCGATGTTGTTGTCGGCCTCTTGGCAGCCTCCTTGAGCAGTTTTCTTCTCGTCTTTTCATCAATTTTGGAGGGACGTCCAGTTCTTGGTGATGTCACTGCTGTGCCACATTTTCTCCACTTGATGACTGTCTTCACGGTGTTCCATGGTATACTTGATGCTTTAGAAATTCTTTTTTACCCTTTTCCTGACTGATACCTTTATCAATGAGATCCCTCTGATGCTTTGGAAGCTCTCTGCGGGCCATGGCTTGTGCTGTAAGATGTGACTACAAGAATGTCAGGAAAAGCCTACTAGAACAGCTGAACTTTATTTGGGGTTAATCAATGGGGTCAATCTGCTGCGCGCAGGGGTGGACCAGCACCTGTCATCATGGATCCTGGACTACCTCACGAACCGGCCTCAGTTTGTGAGAACCCGGGACTGTGTGTCCGACACGATCATTGGTAGCACGGGGGCCCCCCAGGGAACGGTGTTGGCTCCCTTCCTGTTCACTCTTTATACTGCGGACTTCTCACACAACACAACACACTGCCATCTACAGAAGTTCTCTGACGACTCTGCGATCGTTGGCCTCATCTCCAGTGGAGATGAAGCTGAGTACAGAGGGCTTATCCAGGACTTCGTGGACTGGTGCCATCGGAACTGCCTCCAGATCAACGCGAGGAAAACTAAGAAGCTGGTGGTGGACTGCCGCAGGCATGGACAACCCCTCACAGCACCAGTAAATGTACAGGGAACAGACATTGAGATGGTGACATCCTACAAGTACCTGGGTGTTCATCTGAACAATAAACTAGACTGGTCACACAATACTGACGCACTCTACAAGAAGGGACAGCGCAGGCTGTTCCTACTGAGGAGACTCAGGTCTTTTGGTGTACAAGGGGCGCTGCTGAAGACATTCTATGACACGGTGGTGGCATCAGCCATCACTTTTGGAGTGGTCTGCTGGGGCAGTGGCATTACTGCAGCCGATAGGAAGAGACTGAACAAACTGATCAAGAAAGCTAGCTCTGTCCTGGGGCAGCGCCTTGATCCGGTGGAGGAGATAGGAGAGATAAGGATGGTGGCTAAACTGTCATCTCTGCTGGAGTCCGAGTTCCACCCTATGCAGGACATACTGAATGCACTGAGGAGCTCATTTAGCAGCAGACTACATCATCCCAGGTGCACAACCGAGAGGTTTCGCAGGTCCTTCCTACCAACGGCTGTCAGACTGTACAACCTAAGCAGGGCTGCTCGCAGAGATGGCAAAAAGACGTAACAACCTAATAGTTTTTTGAATGCAAAAGATGCAGTAGACTTACACAATGGTCCCCTCCGGCATACAACTAGGAAAATACCGGTCGCTATGGAGGGTGAGAATATGTATGGGCACATAATCATACCATGTAGGATAACTAAGTAGACGGTTGTGCTGTTTCATCCCATCTAGCAACAATGCTCTGCACTGTGTGTGTTTATATATTTACATATTTATTCCATCTAGCTACAATGCTCCGCACTGGGTGTGTTTATATTTATATATCTATATATTTATTCCATCTAGCTACAATGCTCCGCACTGGGTGTGTTTATATTTATATATCTATATATTTATTCCATCTAGCTACAATGCTCCGCACTGTGTGTTTATATATCTACATATTATTCCATCTAGCTACATTGCTCCGCACTGTGTGTTTATATATTTACATATTTATTCCACCTAGCTGCAATGCTCCGTACTGTGGGTGTTTATATATTTACATATGTATTCCATCCAGCTACAATGCTCTGCACTGTGTGTCTGTGTGTATATATACAGTATGTATTTATAGTAATATGTACGTATGTATATTAGCTGCTCTTGCTTTTTTTTCTTGCCTTCTGATTGTTGCTCTGAGTGTTGCTGTCCCTGTGCTGTTGCAATCCTGGAATTTCCCCGTTGTGGGACTAATAAAGGCTTATCTTATTTTATCTTATCTTATCTTATCAGAGGCACTTTAAATGGTGGCAAGTGTGTGCTGACTCCCATTTAACATGAGTTTGAATGTGATTGGTTAATTCTGAACACAGTCACATCCCCAGTTATAAGAGGGTGTGCGTATTTATGCAACCAGGTTATTGTAAGTTTTTCATTTTTATTTTTTCCCTTAAAAGATTTGTTTTTTTCAGTTGGGTTGTACAGGTTATAGGTCACATTAATGGTAGAAAAAGTTTTGAAATGATTTACCTTGGTCTCATTTTTTTACATCACAAAAACCTGGCATTTGAACAGGGGTGTGTAGACTTTTTATATCCACAGTATTTATAAATAGTCCCTCATATTAATACAACATTATGTGTTTACAGGTGTTGGGTGCTACATTCCAACTGAAAATGACAAAATAATCCTGAACTACACCCACTGGTCATCCTGAACTACACCAAGGGGCTTATATGATGCAGTGGGTGACCGCTTCCCCAGCGCTCCCCCAACAACCACACACACACTTGCTTTTTTTTTTTTTTTTTTTTTTTTTTTTTTTTTTTTGTAAAGGGTATACATGTCATTACAGCATTGCATTGTTTACATTTTCATCACATGTTCCCTTTTTTTTGTTTTTTGACAACATTGGAAGAATAATTATTACAACACCCTTTTTTTAAGTGAAAGAAAAAGAGAAATTAAAGAGAACAAAAAACAAACAAAAAACAAAACAAGAAAAAACAAAAACAAAACAAACCAACAACAAAAAAAATAAAAATAAAAAATAAAATAAAAAATAAATAAATAAAAATAAAAGAGCATCTGAGTAGCATTGGAACAAAGAGAGGTGCCATTATTGAAATGGTATTTGTCAAAGATTAGATCTGATGGAAGACACATATGCATTCCAGGGTTGCCAAAAGTTCAAGAACCCATCCATGTCCTGTCTCAGTGCGAATGTCAACTTTTCCATCGAGTAAATGTCTTGAATCACGTTAATCCAATCTTCAGGTGTAGGACAGTCCTTCAGCATCCATTTTTTAGTTAGAGCTTTTTTACTTGCCAATATTAAAACAGTGAATAAGTATTTTTCTCCTCGTCTTTCCAGTGATTCCGGTAGTAAACCCAAATACAAAGTTACAAAAGAAAAGGGGACTGTTATTTTGAATATTTTCCCCAATATTGTCTGTACATTGGTCCAATATTGGTGGATAACTGGGCATGACCAAAACACATGAAAATGATTTGCAGTCTCTTTACCACACAAGCGCCAACAATTCAACCCCTTACAGGTAAATTTGTTTTGTGCAGGTGTTCTGAAAAATCTTACCAAATTTTTCCATCCAAATTCTCTCCACTGCAGGGATGAGGTACTTTTCCATTGTTGTTTATTTAGCTTTTCCCATATTTCCAGTTGTAAAGTGAAATTCCCCTCTTTTTCCCATCTCTCTTTTATATTCCGCCGGAACCGGCGGCGCCACACGAGTTGGCTGCCTTTTGCAACTGCCTTTTTTTTTAATCTTCCTTCTTCTTTCTACACCTTTCACTCTATATATATCACGGACACACAGATCGCCCCAAAGGTCTCCCGAGTCAGCGGATGGAGCCACTGTTTACAGCAGGAGACGATACAGCAAGGAAGAGCTAGCTAGCACTCAACCGCCATCCGGTGCTAACGGAGAAACTCGACATACCGGGGAACTGTAGCGAAAACGACGCGGGTGCCGGGCTGGAGTTTAGGCGGCGTGCAAGAAATATAAGACAGAATAATAAAGAGCGATGGCAAGAACCAAGCAGACCGCCCGTAAATCTACTGGAGGAAAAAGCCCCCCAGGAAGCAGCTAGCCACCAAGGCTGCTCGGAAAAGCGCTCCGGCCACCGGCGGAGTGAAGAAGCCTCACTGTTACAGGCCTGGTACCGTGGCTCTGAGAGAGATCCGTCGCTACCAGAAATCCACGGAGCTGCTCATCCGTAAGCTGCCCTTCCAGCGCCTGGTGAGGGAGATCGCTCAGGACTTCAAGACCGACCTGCGCTTCCAGAGCTCCGCCGTCATGGCTCTGCAGGAGGCCAGCGAGGCCTACCTGGTGGGTCTCTTCGAGGACACCAACCTGTGCGCCATCCACGCCAAGAGGGTCACCATCATGCCCAAAGACATCAAGCTGGCCCGCCGCATCCGCGGAGAGAGAGCTTAGACTTTCTGCTGCACATTCACCAACCACAATGCACCGCACTGTGTGTCTATATCAGGGGTGGGCAGTGAGGGCCATTCCACTGCAGGTTTTTTGTTCCACCCAGTCTCTTCAGCAGGTGTGTGCTCTGACCAGCTTCAAGGATTGCTAATCATTGAAAACACCTGCTGAAGAGACTGGGTGGAACAGAAAACCTGCAGTAGAATGGCCCTCCATGGCACATGATTGCCCACCCCTGGTCTATATATACTGTATATATATACTGTATATTAATATGTACATATGTATACTAGCTGTTCTTGTTTTTTCTTGCCTTCTGATTGTTGCCCTGAGTGTTGCTATCCCTGTGCTGTTGCAATCCTGGAATTTCCCCATTGTGGGACTAATAAAGGCTTATCTTATCTTATATATGATGTGTTGTCTCCTTTTAAGTCTTGAAGACCTTGGTATATTTTAGAGATGTATCTGATCCCTGGGATCGCTTTATATGCCATTAAGAAGACCTTCAGAACACCTGACTGGGTCCTTTCCAAATCCTCCTTTTTAAGTATTTTGTTTATGTGGTGTCTAAGCTGAAAGAACCTGTAAAGGTCTTGATTTATTAGACCTTGTTTTTTCAAATCTTCAAAACTTCTTAAAATTTGCCCTTTAACAAAATCGTAATATTTTGTCAGTCCGTTCTCTTTCCACTTTTTAAATCTAGCGTCTGTTTTATTAGGAGTAAAGTCTTGATCATAGGCAATCCATTGCAGTAAACGATAGGGTTCTTTAGTTTGATTCTCTCTGACTATCTTAAACCAAATTTTTAGCGGGGTCTCTATCCACGGGTTAGTGTTATTCAAAAGTTTAGGTAAGGCATTGTTCCCTATTATCGCCTGTAGGGGGATGTCACTTATTTGGCATTCCATCTCCTTCCATTGTGCAGTGTAGACTGGGTTACATATCTCTACTAAAGTTTTAATTTGTGCGGCTTTAAAATAGTCCCTGATATTTTGCAGCGCGAGCCCACCTTTGTCTTTGTTTAGCTGTAGGGTTCTATATCTGATTCTAGGTCTCTTGCCCTGCCATATGAATCTTGAGATCCTTCTGTCCAGTTCTTGCCATGTTCTTTTGGGAGGTTCTACCGGTATTGTTTGGAAAAGGTATAGAAGATGTGGAAGTATATTCATTTTGACTGTTTCAATTCTTTGTGCGGTACCCAAGAATGGTATCATATTCCATCTTGCTAGATCAGGTTTTATTTTTGCCATCAGTGGATCATAGTTTAGTGTTATAATTTTGTTGAGTTGTTTCGGGATATTGACCCCCAGATATTTCATAGATTCCATCTCCCAGTTAGTTTTGAGTTTGCTTAGTAAATATTGATTTGGGTCATAGTTGAATGTTAAAACTTGGGTTTTATATATGTTTAATTTGTACCCCGATAAATCTCCATACTCTGAAAAAACTGAGATTAGTTCTGGAAAAGAGGTGTCCGGCTGCCCCAGGTATATTAAAATGTCATCAGCAAAGAGTGCTATTTTGTGTTCCTTCTGACCAAGTGTAATACCTTGAATTTTTTGATTCTGTCTTATCCGTTGGCTCAGAGGTTCTATGAAGATTGCAAAGAGCAGTGGAGACAAGGGGCAGCCCTGACGACATCCTCTTTCCAGTTCAAAAGATGATGATAATTTACCGTTAATCCTTATTTTAGCTGTTGGTTTTTTATATAATACCTGGATAGTTCTAATGAAGTTGTTATGAAAATTGAAACTGCATAAGATTCTATATAGGAAAGACCAGTCAACCGAATCAAATGCTTTTTCAGCATCTAATCCCAATATGGCTGCATTTAAGTTATATTTTTTTATATGATGAATTATGTGTAAAGTGCGTCTAATGTTGTCTTGTGTCTGTCTTTGTCTTATAAAACCTGTTTGGTCTAAATGAATTAAGTCTGTCAGTATATTTTCTAACCTTTTGGCAAGGATAGTGGTAAAAAGCTTATAGTCCTGATTTAACACACTGATTGGTCTGTAGTTGGAGCAGTCTAGTTTATCCTTTTCAGGTTTAGGTATGACTGCAATGACCCCTTCTCTCCAGGAGGGGGGGGATTTCCCCTGTGTGGAGGACATAGTTAAATGTTTTCAGGAGGAGAGGAGATAGTTGCTGTTTAAAGGTTTTGTACCACTCTGCTGTATAGCCATCTGCTCCTGGGGATTTGTTAGCTTTGAAGAAATACACTTCTCGATGTCAATTTATATTTTAATGACAAGGATGAAGGAGCCCTGCAGGGATACAAATATAAAATGACCGTGGCAACTAAGCGTGGAAATATGTAACAGAGACACCAACAGAACTGGATATCACTAACAGAATAAGTACTGAAGCACAGAAACTTACAGGAACAAAGTCAGTAACTTGATGCAGAGGTTGTGGCATGAACAATGCGGGAGCATGAGACAAACAGCAAACAAAATGGATGACTATCCCGTATCGTTCAACAACGTACTCCTTAGTGGCCTCTAGTGGCCGGAGGTGAACTCTACATCCCCCCCAGTCTGGAAACCAACAAACTGGAAGACTCAATCCTGTACCCAATGGCCAGTCTCAGGTTCATAGCGCTTGGGCGGCCTCCTCGGACGGCACAGCTGATGGGGTCGGGGCGATGCTGACGGTGGCCATGACGCAGGAGATGGAACGGTCAGGGTTGAGACCGTCAGGGCAGGCACCACTTGGGTGTCGGTTGCAGAGGTAGCTTCATCGCAGGGTTCCGGCACAGATGTGTCCAAAGCCGAGTCAAGGTGCTCGTCCGCTGACAGCTGAGTGCCTGGGCGGATATGTAGAGACTCTCTCGCCAGGGCATAGGGTGTCGGCAATGGGGCAGCCGGTTGCACATGAGAATGGGGGGTCGCTGGTGTGAAGGCACGAAGGAACCGCCGGTTGCGTAAAGTGAGACGTCCCGATCCGTCAACCTTGACGCGATACTGATCATGACCCAGGGACTCCACCACCACTCCTGACCTGTCCCACTTGTTAGGGCTCAGGCCCAGCTGATTCTGGAGGAACACCAACTCGCCAAGTGCCAGTGGTCGGAGTGGTCTCGAGTGTGTCCGTAGAGACTCAGTCATATGGGACAGGCGGGTCCGGAGGGCATCCTCCTTTGCCATCCACGCCTGGCGCCAGAATGGTCGGACATACGGGTTAGAGAACTTCTCCAGTCGGTTGACAAAGGGGAGGGAATCGCGAAGGGGGCGACCAAAAATGATTTGCGTCAGGGAGAGATGGCAGTCGGGGTCGGATGTGTTGCGCAATTGCAATATAGCACGCAGAAAACAGTCGTGATCGAGGCTGCCTGTCGGGCCAGTATTGGACATTAAAAGACGCTTAGCAGTCTTCACAGCAACCTCCGCTCTCCCATTCGACTGTGGAAAACCAACTGAAGATACACGATGCCTGACATGCCACAAGGGCAGGAAGTTCTCTGTGTGGCCTGTCAAACTCTGGACCACCATCGCTGGAAAGTTCCTCAGGAACGCCAAAGGTAGCGAAGAAGGAGCGGAGGTGGCGAACTAGGCCTGCCGAGCCTCCTAGGTCTGTGCCAGCTGAGGAGCTAAGAACTTCCACCCAACCTGACAGTCGATCGCCAACAACTAAGTAGTGGCGGCCCCCATAGTCAAAAAAGTCAGCGAACACCGCCTCGAAAGGTGTGGATGGAGGTGGGGACGGTAGGGGGGGCGTAGCTGCCTGCGAAGGGGCATTCCGATTGCAGTCAGCACATCCATATCTGGTGGCCTGAATGTCTTTGGATATTCCAGGCCAATATACTATAGCACGGGCACGGTGTTCCACAGCAGAAATGCCTTGGTGAGCCGCATGGAGATGCCGAAGGATTCTGTCCCGGAGGGACGGAGGGACCACCACACGGTCACGATATAGCAGCACACCATCCTGTGCATAGATGGCCTCACACACTGGAGATAGGTCCGCCAGGGCAGGGTCATTTGCATCAACCACACCATCGTGTTCAATGAGGTGTGGTAGTTGGGCAAAGCATGTGTCCGCAGCCGTCTCTTGTGCTAGGAGAGGCCAGGAGATTGCTCCAAGTTCCTGAGCATCATCACGGATGGAAGCCATCAACGCTGACTCCACGGCATCGGGCACGCTCCATGACCCTAATGAGAGTACGTTCGCCGAGGGCGAGGGATACCTTGAGGTGGCATCAGCAGCATGGTTACTCTTGCCAGGCAGGTGCACTATGTCGAAGCGCCATGGAAGGGTACGTTGCTTGAGTCTGAAGAGACGAGAGTTTGTGATCTCATCCAACGTACGGTCGCTGAAAATCTTCACTAGTGGCTTGTGGTCAGTGACCACGACGAGGTTGTCACAGCCCTGTGTGAAGTACCTTGTCTACTCAAGGCCCCAGGCCACCGCCAGGGCCTCACCCTCGATGGCAGCATAACGTTGTTCCGCTGAGGACAGGAATTGGGAACCAGCTAGGGTAATTCTCCAACCCCCCAAGCAACAGTCCGGTGCGCCAGAGGTGCAGTTACAATGTTGTTGTAGAAGGAAGTAACCAATATCTCGCCTGGACCAGTCTGGGCGGAGACAGGTACGTTTCTCCATGTCGTAGATCTCCACGCCCTTGCGGATGGCACCAACAATGGCTTCTTTGGATTTCTGGAAGGCCTCCTCCAGTTCAGACGACCATGAAAACTTACAACGTGGGCTGAGGAACGGTTTGAATGGCGCCATCGTGTCACGTAGCTGAGCATAGTTGGTCACTTGGTTGACGAGGCCAAACCAGCTCCTAATATCTGTTGTGGACTCCGGGGTGGGGAAGTCTCTGATAGCATCCAAATACTAAAGGAGTGGCTCGATAGTGGTGTCTGAGACCCTGAAACCGGCAAAGTCGACGGCCCTCTCCGCAAACTGGAACTTGTCTGCATTCAAAATGATGCCCGATCGGCCAACACGTGTGAGAAAGTCAATGGTCCTCCACCAGTGCTGCACTAGGTCAGTGTCATAGTGGACAGTATCATCCACACAACGTTGTTTGCGCTCAAAGTCCGAGAGGACAGCATCGAAACGCCGGTTGTACCCATCCCCCGATAACAGAAAACCTTGTGGTGCCCTGGTGTACCGCCATCGTCCGAAGGGTGTGATAAAGGTGGTAAGGTGACGGTCAAATTCACGTAGGGGTACACTGTGGTAGCCATTCCAGGCGTCAGTGACAGTCTTCCAGGTGTCCTTGGGGATACGTCGCGCGAGTTGGAATGGGGATTCAGTGGCGAAAGTCTCCCGTTGACAAAACTTGTCACCGTCCTTCGCGGGGAGCCGTCATGTTTACGAGTGACTACCATACGATGGCACCAAGTCACCGGCTCACCGTATGGGACACGCTCAATGACACCAAGGGCCTCATCCCGTAGGAGGTCATCATAGACCCTCTGCTGCCAGTGTATGGGGACGACGGCAGCTGTGTGGCATGCTTTCGGTGTAGCAGCCGGGTCCACATGTATTTCGATGGGTGGCCCTTCCATGCATGGCAATGCTTGAGGGCATGTATTGAATGTAGACGAAGCATATCTTTTGAGCAGCCATTCTTTCATCTGACCATTATTCTCTGGGGTGCAAGGGAATGGTAGCTCCGTAGGGCGTGGTGGGGGTACCGTACGCTGGGGACACGAACACTGAGCGTTCTGAGGACTAGCTGGACCCTTACAGCCACTGATCGTGGACCGTGTAGCATTAGAGGACGAGGGCTGGTCATATGTGCTAGGGTTGTCAGAACCCAGTGTACCGTCGTGTCCCACCCCACGGCTACCTAACGGAAAGTCCAAAGGCAAGAGGCCAAGGTTGAGTAATGACTCATGGGAGAGGTACATGGCTTGGACAGAGCTACTCACATCCACACCACAGCTGGGGGCTGTTGAGAGCCTTGCAAAAAATGCCCCTTCAATGGCGATAGGGGACCGGTTGGCAGCAGACAGGCTAAGATTGACAGGGCGCAAGACATTGCGTGGAAATCCACAAGCCAGGAACTCCTGCAGGGACCAGAGGTCGGACTGCGCGCCAGTGTCCGCAATGGCAGATATCCTCGCCTCGTTAACTGAAGTGCTGGTGCTGCTGCCCTGTCTATCCGGCTCATCAACAGCGACAATGATCGACACACGGGGGTGGTCTCTCAGCCTGGCACGTCGCCACTCACCCCTCGAGAAAATGTGGTGCCCGAGTTTAATGGGTGAGGGTTTGGGGACACTGTCACGAGTTGTTGGGACAGGGCGTCGGCCGGTACGGGCCCCAGCATGAATCGAAGAAATCTGGGAGATTGGCTCACACTCGACGGTGGCGTGCTGACTGTCTATTGCAGGTGTTTCACGATTCCTACGCCGGCGGGCCTTGTAGCAGTCAATACAAACTCGGTGGGGCTTAATGTTCCATCTGCGGGATCCCTCAGTAAAGACCTTGAAGGAGCATTTGCAGTTCAGGCACAAGGCTTGTCTGGCCTTGTCAACTGGGGATGGGGCGGCACCCAATGGTGGACTTTTCCTCAGGCGCTGGAATGAAGACACAGCCAATAGGGTAGGTGACGGAAGAGCGTTGCGGGCCATTTCCTTGTTTTCGACAAGTGCAATCACATCATTAACTGGCTTGCACAGTACGTCTGGTGTCCCCAGTGTCTCGCGGCGTATGTCCGAGTCATATATACCATTAATTAAAACATCGCGGATGCGTGGTTGGTGTAGTTCACATTTTTGCCACACTCACATACCGCGTTGTAGGCACATGTCTCCGCCTTGCCCCGTACTCTGGCAGAGAACGCGCGAAACGCCTCATCACGTTCCTGGTGTAACTGAAGCAGCTTGGTGCGTAGGACAGAGGTGGCTACTGGAATGACAGCCAGGGAGCGCATGGCGGCGAAAAGCTCTGGCAGGGGTCCGGAAGCTGCGATGGGATTAGCTTTCAACAGGTTGTCCCCGAGTTCTGGCCCGGCACACTGGAACAGCTGGAAAGGAGCTTGTGCATCCTCTATGCTCGAACCGGTACGGAAGACATCCCAACGACGGGTGAATATATTCCATTCCTCTGCCGATATGCCCACGTCAACTCTAGGGCGATCTAACTTCGGACCATGAAAAGATGGGGGTTGGACGGGCGCCTGGATAGATGGGCTCTGATGATTAAATCCGTGGTTTGTCAGCAAAGCAATGGCGAGGGCTTCAGACACGTTGCCTTGAAATCACAACCAGGGACAGTGCATTCAACGACGACCATGGCTCCTTCATGAAGAAATACACTCCTCGATGTCAATTTATATTTTAATGACAAGGATGAAGGAGCCCTGCAGGGATACAAATATACAAATATAAAATGACCGTGTCAACTAAACGTGGAAATATGTAACAGAGACACCAACAGAACTGGATATCACTAACAGAATAAGTGCTGAAGCAGAGAAACTTACAGGAACAAAGTCAGTAACTTGATGCAGAGGTTGTGGCATGAACAATGCGGGAGCATGAGACAAACGGCAAACAAAATGGATGACTATCCCCTATCGTTCAACAACATACTCCTTAGTGGCCTCTAGTGGCCGGAAGTGAACTCTACAAGCTTTAAGTTTCATAATTGCTTTTTCTAATTCTTTAGGTTGTATTTCTGACAGTAGTGATTTATTTTGTGACTCAGTAAGTTGGGGAAGGTTTAATGTGTTTAGGAATGCTTCGGATGCGTTTTTATGTTTTTTGAGGGAGTACAAGTTCTTATAGTAGTTCTCGAAGCTTTTAAGAATATCTTGAATTCTAAATTTTATTTCCTTTGATACTGGGGCTCTGATTTTGTAGATTGCTCTCTCCGTTTGTTGTTTCCTCAATTTATAGGCTAGCAATTTTGCCGATTTGCTGCCTGTTTCATAGTATTTTTGTTTCAGAAATGTAAGTTTCTTCTGGATTTCTATTGTGTAGATCTCATTTAGTTGTTTTTTAATTTCCTTAATTTTGAGCGAGTCATTAAAATGAGTGTTATCTTTGTGCTCTTTTTCTAGGTTCTTAAGTTCTGACTCTGTGATTAGTTTTTCTTGTCTCAGTTTCTTTTGGGTTGCCGGTTTTGCGATAATCTTTCCCCTTATTACAGCTTTGCATGCGTCCCACAGTATTAAAGGAGATACTTCTCCATTATCATTTTCTTCCAAATATCTGAGAATATCTGATTCCAATTCATCTTTCAGTGGTCCTTTCAGCATATTTGAATTTAACCTCCAAGAAAATGTATTATTTGTGTATTTTTGGATACTTAAGTCCATATAGATGGTCAGAGAGATCCATCAGTCCTATTTTACATGTTTTTACTCTTCCAATGTCTCTATTAAACATAAAAAAATAATCAATCCTTGAGTATGATGAATGTGGTGCTGAGTAAAATGTATAATCTTTTACACTGGGGTTGAATTCCCTCCACACGTCACAGATTCCCATTTCTTTTAGTAGCATTCGAGTTTTTCTACTTTGTGTTATTTTGATGTGGAGAATTACCTGATGCATCCCGGTATGGATTCAGTCTTAGATTGAAGTCTCCACCACATATCACTAAACCTTGGGCTTTAGTTATCATTAGGTCAAATACATTTTTATAAAATTTCCAGTTAGCCCCCGGAGGTGCATATACATTCAGCAGGGTGATATCTTCACCCTCTAGCCGCCCAAGTACCATACTGAATCTCCCTTCTTTATCTTTGTGTTCTGTTTTTTTTTTTCAAATATAATTTTGGTTGAGATCAATGTTGCGACCCCACTCCTCCTCCCTGACTTATATGAAGATGAAGAGATCATTTTAAACCCTTGTCTATTGAGTTTAGTGTGCTCCACGTCTGTTAGGTGGGTTTCCTGTAAAAATATTATTCCTGCTTTGTCTTTTTTCATTTTGCCTAGAATCTTGGCTCTTTTAATTGGATTCAGGATCCCTTTTACATTATATGAGATTATTTTGGTTACACCCTGTTTCTCCATTGTGTTGTCTTATTTAGTGTAACAGTGTGGTGGCCCTCTTTTATGCTACTCAGAAACTGAAAGAACATTAAGAACATAAAAAACATTAAGAACATAGTATATAAAACTTTAAAACAAAAAACTGACAAAAGATCTTCCTGAGCTGAGGTCTTTTTAGTGACCTTAGAGGAGCCTTGATGGTGTGTTGGCTCTGAGGGAAATTCCTCAGATTCCGTTATGTGCTGAGGGCCCTCTCTTATCCCTGTAAGTTGTCCCATGTTTTTAACGTGAATTTCAGATCCCAATCCGAACTTGTAATGATTTTTTTTTTTTATGCCTATACTCTATGAAATTGTGTGCAACCTCCCACCGCCATCACAGCAAACAGTCACGTTAATACAGTATTTGTTAGTGTGGAGAGATCATGTGGTTCATTGTCACTTTTCTATTTTAACAAGTTGTCTTTTTTTTTTTTTAAAGACTTATTTGTTTCTAATATTATGTCTGTTCCATGAAATGTTTTACCACTTGCTGATTCTGCATCTCCTTTAATGCTTGTTACCTTGTAGGAGGAGGGTTGGATGTGCAGATTGACTAAAAATATCGTTATTCCCTCCTGTAAACGGCCAGTTTTTCATTATAGCTCTGGCGCTGGGTTTCCCGCTGCTGTCCTGTGGATTTTGAGGGTCTCTGTGTGGACCACGATTGAGCCTTGATTCTTTCGATCGGGTCTGCTGCGGGTTTATACACCGTTACCGGGAGTCCTCTTCTCGCCATACCCACGGTTGCTTCTTCCGCCGAGTTGTAGAGACACGTCTCATCCCCGTAAAAAACCTGCAGCTTCGCCGGAAATGGAGTCTGAAAGTGCAGCTTCTTCTCTCGTAGTATCTTTTTAGCGTTGTTGTATTCCCAACGCTTTTTAAGGACCTCCGGAGCATAGTCGTGTTCCACGAAAACTTTTCTCTCTTGGTGCATAAATCCTTTTTTCTGCCAAACCAGTCTTACAACCTCTTCTTTTATTTTGGAGTTGGAGAACTTCACCACCACCGATCTTGGTGGCGCTTCCACCGCCGGCCTAGGGGCTAATGTACGGTGCGCCCTTTCTATCTTCAAGTCGGTGGTTTGGGGAATATCCAACTTCTCTCTCAGTAAGGATTCCATGCATGCCACCATTGTGGTGAAACCGTTCTCGACTCCTTCTTTCAGACCATGAATTCTTATGTTGTCTCTTCTTAGTCTTCTTTCTTGGTCGGTTAGCTTAGCCTCCAGTCTAGACTGTCGTTTGTGTAGCTCCAGCACGGTATCTTCCAGCCCTTTTATTCTTTCCTCTGCTTCCATGATTCGGTCCTCGGCCTGGTCCACTCTGCTGTTTGTCCTTTTTATTTTGTCTTTGATTTCATGAAATTCGGCCCAACACTCTCGGCGAAATCGTCGTAATTTTTTAAGTACCATTTTTAAGCTAACCTTGTTGCTAGCTTCATTCAGCTCCTCGTCTTCTGAATGGAAATCATCCGGATCAGATTCTCCGGCCGATGTGTGTCCTGGCCTGGTAAATGTCGATTTCTTCTGTTTTCCTTTAGGCATGATGACTTTGTCTTTTGATTTTCACTCTTCCAAAAATCCGTTAAATCTGATTTTCAAGGTATTTTCCTGGATCGGGTCTGGGAGCTTCAGCGTTAAGCTGCTATCACCATGGTGTCCAGACCGGAAGTCTCACACACTTGCTTTTTTAAAACTTTATTTCTCTCATTAATGTCCAATTTTCTCACTAATTTGTGAGGTTTTTCTTGCAACTTTTTCCTGGCAAATTTTAAACTTGTTACCCCCCCCCCCCCCCCCCCCACACACACACACACAAATTTACAATATACTGAAACATTTGCAATTGTTTGACTTTTTTCCCCTCATATTTTCATGATTTTTCTTGTACATTTGCACCTATCCTCTCACTGATATACTAAGTTGTCCTGTATAAACTATCCTTACAGTTTTTATGGGGATGGTGGGTGGCAGTTTAACAGAGGGGTTGGTTTTGGCTCATTTTGCTGACAAGGGGAATGGCCTTTTGAATTTTTTGTAAAGATTAAATATTTTATTAGAAAAGCTTTTTTCAGATTTTTGCAAAAATGTATTTATTTTGAACAGATAATTACTTCTCAATGGAAGCTTCCCTTTTTTTTTTGTCATTGACCTTTACATAATGACGAAGACAATGGTCTCTGTGAGTTGATAATTTGTAAAAATCCATGGGGGTACTGTATGTTGTGGATTTTTACTTCTTAATAAGAAATCTCTTATAAATCTGGTGAAGAAGTAATCAAATGATTAATGATGAAAAAATGAAATAACTGGATGCCTTTTCTCTATATTTATTATCTTTTGCAAAAGGGAAGATTTCAGCAGGAGTTGCAGCCAGTATAGTTCCAGAGAAATGTTCAAAACAGAAATAATGTGTGCAGGCTTTATAGGCTGGTGCAGCTGCTGTGATAAGAAAGTTGTGGGAGCTCTGAGCCTCTCTGGGGGCTCTAACTTTGAGGCTAAGCTCTATGTCCGAAACAGGAAGGAGCTTGATAAAGGTTGTTTTGAGAACAAAGTGTCATAGAATAAAAACATGAGATAAAGAATTAAATATGATCAGAAAGAAATCTTTCACCGGGTATTAAATATGTCCACGAGTGTATAGGTATTAAAGTAAAATAGATATACCAACTAAGATATAAAGTTGACATATATTGTTAGCAAACCTCATTCGATGTGCATTTTTAAAAATTTTAGCCCCTGCCCCTCAAATGGTCTTTGCACAGCCCTGAAATAAATTCATGTGACCGGTGAACTGAAGCTGAGCACAGGACACTAGGGCTGTCGCGGTAGAGGAATTTCCCCTGCGTACACGGTGGACAGCTCAATACTGCGGTATTATTGCAAATGTTTTTAGGACCCTGTGGATTCATAATTTAAACAGGGTTTATAACTTAGGTGGCAAATGAGGGAAGCTGTGAGAGTCTCGCTGCAGCTCGCTCTCAACTTTATGCGCGTGTGTTACAACTGTGTGGAGCTCTGCTCTTTATACAGGCATGAACTGCTGATTTTGTAAAAAAAAAAGATTTTCATAAAGCAGTGGCGGTAACTAAGGGGTGTGTGGACTGGAGACTGCAGCGACATTCAGCTTATAAGGAGGACAGTCTCCATACAGGACCCTGTGTGGCTCTTGTCTCCGTGATTTTTGCCGCTGTCCAAAAAATCTTGTTCAAACAAGCTGCTCTTGGAGCTCATACACAGATCATACATACTCCGCTAAGAAGGAAATAACGCTCTTTGTGCCATTTCAGTGCTCACTGTTACAGCTGTATTTAACAAGGAGTCCAAATGCTTTCACCACTAACTGCCTGCTGGAGTCTGTCTGGAGAGAGTGCCTCACATGCGGCAGTACCGTGTGCTGTGGAAGCTTCTAGAGGACCGGGTGCAAACATGCTGTTGGTAATAAAAATACACTTAGCAATTTATTTAATAATCAGTAGGGGGACATAAGTGAACAATGAGATGTAGCCACACACACACACACACACACAAAGTGTTATGAATGCCCCTTGCAGGGCATTAGTGAGATGATGCCAATCAGTGACATGATTTACAACCCAAGAGACAGACGCTGACATGAGTGATTACAGACAATAATCTTTTATTTGTTAAAGTGAGGGTGTAGTGCGTGAGTGGATGTATGTGTGCTTGTCTGGTCACTGGAGCTGAGCCTGACTTGTGGTGACCCGGCAACCTGGCAGGTTCCGCAGTGTAAGTCCGGCTGGCTCCCGGTGTCCGAGTGATGTGGTGCTCGAGGTGCCCGGCGTTGCGGGGGTGAGGAGGAACTCCGAGGAGGAGGAGGCTGTGCCTTGTCAGCTGAGGAGGAAGGTCCGCCGCCTGGGAGGTCCACCTGTGCACAGGGGAAAGAACTTGCAGGAAGAGAGTGCTGGGTTTGCTTACGTGGCCTGGCTTGGCTTGGCATTTGCTTCTTGATCTGTGGTCGAGATCTTGGCGCATTGCTTGGCAAGGATGACAGACGACTCCATGCTGAGGAGTCAGCGCGTCGAGCTTTTAAAGCCCGCTGATTGCCACCTGCTGGATTGAGCGCAGCTGATGATGATAATGCTGATGACGGCCTAGCGGCCATCATGACAGTACTCCCCCCTCTAGAGGTGCCTCCAGGCACCTGCCCAATCCTACCTGGATACGCCTGATGGAAATCGCGGACAAACTGCTTATCGAGGATCAACGCAGGGCGTATCCAGGAGCGATGCTCAGGACCAAACCCCTCCCAGTCCACCAAATACTGAAGGCCCCGACCCCTCCTGCGGACATCCAGGATTGCTGTCACTCCCCAGGCCGGGTGGCCATCGATCATCCTCGGAGAAACAGGAGCCGCAGGGGGCGGGCACAGCGGGTCGGCGACGTAGGGCTTAACCTGGGAGACGTGAAAAGTAGGGCAGATGCACATGTGAGGGGGGAGAACAAGACGAACAGACACAGGGTTGACAATGTGGGCAATGACATAAGGGCCGATGAAGCGCTTGGTCAGCTTACGCTTCTCGGCAGGCACACTGATGTTCTTCGTGGACAACCATACCTTCTGACCCACCTTGTAGTCCAGGGCGGGCCTCTTGTGACGATTGGCCACTTCAATGTTGCATTCCATGGTTCTCAGAAGGGCTCTGCGGGTGATGGACCAAATCCGCCAACAGCGCCTGGTGTGAGCCTGTACAGACGGAACCGCTACCTCTCCCTCCTCCTCAGGGAACAGAGGTGGATCGTACCCCAAAGATGCCTTAAAGGGGGACATCCCCGTGGCTGAGGACACCGTGGTGTTATGATCGTACTCGATCCACGGGAGGTACATGCTCCAAGAAGAAGAGCAGGAGGAGATGACACAGCGCAGAGCAGCCTCCAGCTCCTGATTGGCCCGCTCGCACTGGCCATTGCTCTGCGGGTGGTATCCGGAGGAAAGACTAGCCGTGGCCCCCAGTACCGTGCAGAACGCCTTCCAAACTTGAGACACGAACTGTGGACCTCGATCCGAAACGATGTCAGCAGGGATCCCATGAGGACGATCCATGTTGAGGACAAGAAGGTCCGCCGTCTCCCGTGCTGATGGCAACCCCAGGAGAGGCACAAAGTGGGCAGCTTTAGAGAAACGGTCCACTATAGTCAAAACAGTCGTGAAGTGGCCGGAGGGGGGCAAACCGGTCACGAAGTCCATGGCTACATGGGACCAGGGGCGGGAAGGGACGGGCAGAGGGTGCAGAAGGCCCGCCGGGGCCGACGATGACGTCTTACCAGTAGCGCACTGAGCGCAGGCCCGGACATAGCTGTTAACATCCTTCCGTAGCCCTGGCCACCAAAAGGTTCTCTGGAGGAGGTCAATGGTTCGACTCACACCCGGATGGCACGCCAGTTTAGACGCGTGACCCCACTCAATTACTTGGCCTCTGACAGAACTGGGAACAAACAAACGACCCGGGGGGCCCCCACCCGGATCGGGCTCTACCTCCTGTGCTCTTCTGACCTTGTCGCAGATTCCCCAGGACAACGCACCCACCACACAGGCAGACGGCAGGACAGTCTCCTCCTGCTCATCAGAAGATGGCACGTCAAACTGCCTGGAAAGAGCGTCAGGCTTGCCATTCTTGCTTCCCGGCCGATAGGTGATAGTAAAATTAAAACGGCCGAAGAAGAGTGACCAGCGGGCCTGACGTGCATTCAACCGCTTGGCTGTCCTGAGGTACTCCAGGTTGCAATGGTCAGTACAAACGGCTGGGTGGCCCCCTCCAGCCAGTGCCTCCACTCCTCCAGAGCGAGCTTGACGGCCAGCAACTCCCTGTCGCCAATGCTGTAATTCCTCTCAGCAGGTGTCAGACAATGAGAGAAGTATCGCAGGGTCGGATCTGTCCGTCCGCCGGGGAGCGCTGAGAGAGAACGGCCCCAACCCCCGAATCCGAGGCGTCCACCTCCACCAGACACTGTAGTTCCGGATCCACTTGGATCAACACACGAGCCGAAACGAACTCCTCCTTCAATCTCTCGAATGCCGCAGCAACCTCCTCACTCCAGCGAAAAGGCACCTTCGGGGATGTGAGCGCAGTCAGGGGTCTGGCGATATTCCCAAAGTTTGGCACAAACCGCCAATAAAAATTGGCGAAACCCAGGAAGCCCTGCAGCAGTTTCCGTGACGTAGGTGTGGGCCAGTCCACCACCACCTTGACCTTAACTGGGTCGGGGAGCACCTGGTTACGGGCAATAATGAAACCCAGGAAGGAGGTGCGATCAGTGTGGAATTCACACTTCTCCGCCTTGACGAACAACTGATTCTCCAGGAGGCGCTGCAGAACCCGCCGCACATGCACCTGATGCTCCTCCAGTGTGCGCGAGAAGATGAGGATATCATCGAGGTACACGAAGACGAAGGAGTTCAGAAAATCCCGGAGGATGTCATTGATCAGGCGCTGAAACACTGCCGGAGCGTTGGTTAACCCAAACGGCATCACTAAATATTCAAAGTGACCGCTTGGGGTCCGGAAAGCAGTCTTCCATTCATCACCTTCTCGAATGCGCACCAGGTGATAGGCGTTCCGCAGATCTAACTTGGTGAACCATGACGCCCCCTGGAGGGAATCGAAGGCGGTGTTCATCAAGGGAAGTGTGTACTTGTCTTTAATTGTGATTTCGTTGAGGCCCCGGAAGTCGATGCAGGGGCGCAGCGAACCGTCCTTCTTTCCCACGAAGAAGAACCCTGCCCCAACGGCCGAGGATGATGGACGGATGATACCGGAAGCCAACGACTCCTTAATATACGTATCCATGGCCTCACGTTCCGGAGCTGACAGGCTGTACAGGCGGCTCGCCGGGAGAGGGGCCCCAGCCTTGAGGTTAATTGCACAGTCATACGGACGATGGGGGGGGGGGGACAGCGCCCATGACTTGCTAAACACCGGGCCCAGGTCATGGTAGACATCAGGTACCTTGGACAGGTCCGGAGGAGGCGTCGAGGGAGGAGGCATCGGAACCGAGGGGGCACACGCCGCTGACTGGAGACAGGCGCTCAGGCAAAACGAGCTCCACGCCGTAATATTCCCAGCTTGCCAGTCGAAAGTGGGGTTATGCAGCTGAAGCCAGGGGTACCCCAAGATGACGGGTGAAGAGGAGATGGGCAGCACCAGGAACCGTATTTCCTCCCTGTGATTACCTGAGACTATTACCGATACAGGGACCATCTGGTGGGAAACTGATGTCAGTGATGATTTGGATAGGGTGACAAGATGAACAGGAGGGCATAAGGGTTGACAGCTGAGGCCCATCAGGGTTGCCAGGTCTCTGGAGATAAAATTCTGCTCAGCTCCAGAGTCAACTAAGGCGTGTGTGGTGTGTTCTTTGTGTTTGTGGAGGAGTCTAATGGGGATATGGCAACTAGTGAGGGGTTTTTCTTGATCTTTGTCCGTGAATACCCCTACAGTGATCCGCGGACCTCCCCCTTTTAACGGACAATCCACTACTCCATGTGACCCATTTCCACAGTAGAAACACAACCCCTGCTCCCTGCTGCGCTGTCTTTCAGCCGCTGTAATACCCGATTGCCCCACAATCATTTCCTCCTGCTCCGGAAGCTCCTCTGATGAAGGCAGAGCGAGGAGGGAGGACCTAACGGAGCGAGGGCGAGGTTTACTCGAACGGGAAACTGCCGCCCGCTCCCTTAGTCTGCTATCTAAGCTGATAGTGAGGGAGATTAACTCCCCTAACCTGTCTGGTTTATCCTTTGCTGCTAGCTCATCCTTCAACTCTGGGCTAAGACTGCGGAGGAAGATTCCACAGAGCGCTGGCTCCCCCCACCCAACCTGAGCAGCTAATACCCGGAAGTCAACGGAGTAATCAGCGGCAGACCTACTGCCCTGCCAAAGACCTAGCAGCCGTTCGGTTAACACCGCACCCCGGTCAACATGATCGAACACCTCCATAAACTCTGCCACGAACTGCTGGTAAGTTAACAAAGGATAGTTTGGTTTGGCCATGATGGTGTAAGCCCAATCTAAGGCTCTGCCTCCCAGCAAATTGATAATATATCCGCTCTTGTTCAAATCAGTGGCAAAGTCCCCCGGGACGCGGAGAAACACAGACTTGCACTGCAGCAAAAACCCTCGTGCCTCCCCAAGTTTACCATTAAAACGAGCAGGGGTTGGCACGGGAGTGAGGCGATGTGCGGATGGTGGGTTAGGTTGGCTAGTAGCAGTAGCTGCGGGTGCTGAAGGCGCCCCGCTGGCCGGGGGGAACGCCTGATGTCCTTCCAGGCGATCCAGCCGGCTGTTAATTTGTGTCAGCTGATTTAAAATTACCGTCTGTTGATGGGAAATCATGTCAACTCGTGCGCTGAGAGTGTTTAAGCGGCGCGACAGCGCGCTGTCTGTTGGGTCATTCTGACGGAGTCGTACTGACATGATTTACGACCCAAGAGACAGACGCTGACACGAGTGATTACAGACAATAATCTTTTATTTGTTAAAGTGAGGGTGTAGTGCAACCTGGCAGGTTCCGCAGTGTAAGTCCGGCTGGCTCCCGGTGTCCGAGTGATGTGGTGCTCGAGGTGCCCGGCATTGCGGGGGTGAGGAGGAACTCCGAGGAGGAGGAGGCTGTGCCTTGTCAGCTGAGGAGGAAGGTCCGCCGCCTGGGAGGTCCACCTGTGCACAGGGGAAAGAACTTGCAGGAAGAGAGTGCTGGGTTTGCTTACGTGGCCTGGCTTGGCTTGGCGTTTGCTTCTTGATCTGTGGTCGAGATCTTGGCGCATTGCTTGGCAAGGATAACAGACGACTCCGTGCTGAGGAGTCTGCGCGTCGAGCTTTTAAAGCCTGCTGATTGCCACCTGCTGGATTGAGCGCAGCTGATGATGATAATGCTGATGACGGCCTAGCAGCCATCATGACAGTAAGTTTGCTTGTTTATTATACAAGATGACAAAATAAACAGCCACATGGGGCAAAACACGAACATAAACTAACACACAAAATATTAAACTCAGAAGATAAACGAGGAGGGGCAGCAAGGACTGAGCCTGCGCTGTACAAAAACACTAAGGCATGCAGCGAAAAGTCCAAAACAGGGAAAGACTGGAGTCGGGAATAGGAGCTTCAGTCCATCATCACGGTGGTGTAAGACAGTGTAGGGAGCAGTGAGCCTCAGCTGCTCCCTTAAATATCGAGCACAAACAAATCAGAAAGGAGATAAAGTAATTAACATAAATGACAAACAGCTGTCACGGCGTCAGCTCAGTTTTGACAGCCGAAAGTGCAGCCGTGACGCTGTCACAATAAAAGCGCCTGAGCAGCCTTAATAACAAACCCTGGAATACTACGGTGGAAAAGGGGAAATACTGAGCACAGCCGGAATCAGCGCTGAGATCACCACAGTACCCCCCGTTCAAAGGGTGCATTCTAGGCATCAATGTGACATCCAAGGGGCCCCCAACCAGAAAGCTAACAGGACCGACCCAGGGAGGGTGGAGGGGGAAAACAGGCCAGGAGGGAGAGAACCAAAAAAACAAAAAGGGCAACAACGACACCCAGAGGAAGAAGAACCCCCCCCCACACACACACACACACACACAATGAACGGATAACAATATGGATAATAGAATTGCATGGCTTAACACAGAAATGACCAAAACCGAATTAAAAAAAAAAAAACTGCCTGTGAGAAGTTATGGATTACAGAAAAACAAGTGGGGCTCTTACACAAAACCTTGAAGACATGAATGTAACTATGTGGTTAAGCAGCATCAAGGGTAACGTAGGTGACACATCACATGGGCAGAAGAAGGCAGTAACTAGTCACACACTCCAATTAACCAATAGCAACAGGTTGACTAACCAAGATACAGGTACCCTTACAACATACATAAGTACCATGTAACATACAAACTAGAAAAATAATGAGTTGCAGAAAGGGCAAAAATAAATAAGGTACAGCAAACGAAAGGGTGTGGAGAGAGGAATAATCAGGCCGCGCGTTCAGAGCAGATGAAACTTTATTCTTCTCCCTCTCACATCCACCAGAATCCAAAACATTAAAACTCAGGTTGCAGGCACTCTTTCATATTAACACTCCTCTGCTACCTGAGGTGCTGTATTAACATATCAACCCCCCATAACAATTCCTCTTGTCCCCCAGCACCTTTGATCTACCATGCCCTTCAGTCTGAGAGAAAACGACTGAGGGAAAACTACTGAGTGGCTTCCCACAAGGAAACCAAAATACAGGTACATTCCAAAATACCCCAGTGCCCAATAACACTTTAACTAGACAAAACACGGAAGAAAAAAAAAAAAACCTTATAAGATAAGATAAGATAAGCCTTTATTAGTCCCACAACGGGGAAATTCCAGGATTGCAACAGCACAGGGATAGCAACACTCAGAGCAACAATCAGAAGGCAAGAAAAAAAAAACAAAAAAAAAACAAGCAAGCAAGAGCAGCTAATATACATATGTACGTATTACTATAAAATATATATATATACACACACACACACAGACACACAGTGCAGAGCATTGTAGCTGGATGGAATAAATATATGAATATATGAACACACAGTGCAGAGCATTGTAGCTAGATGGAATAAATATGTAAATATATAAACACCCACAGTACGGAGCATTGCAGCTAGGTGGAATAAATATGCAAGTATATAAACACACACAGTGCGGAGCAATGTAGCTAGATGGAATAATATGTAGATATATAAAAACACAGTGCGGAGCATTGTAGCTAGATGGAATAAATATATAGATATATAAATGTAAACACACCCAGTGCTGAGCATTGTAGCTAGATGGAATAAATATATAGATATATAAATATAAACACACCCAGTGCAGAGCATTGTAGCTAGATGGAATAAATATGTAAATATATAAACACACACAGTGCAGAGCATTGTTGCTAGGTGGGATGAAACAGCATAACCGTCTATTTAGTTATCCTACATGGTATGATTATGTGCCCATACATATTCTCACCCTCCATAGCGACCGGTATGTTCCTAGTTGTATGCCGGAGAGGACCATTGTGTAAGTCTATTGCATCTTTTGCATTCAAAAAAAACTATTAGTTTGTTACGTCTTTTTGCTATCTCTGCGAGCAGCCCTGCTTAGGTTGTACAGTCTGACAGCCGTTGGTAGGAAGGACCTACGAAACCTCTCGGTTGTGCACCTGGGATGATGTAGTCTGCTGCTAAATGAGCTCCTCAGTGCATCCAGTATGTCCTGCATAGGGTGGAACTCGGGACTCCAGCAGAGATGACAGTTTAGCCACCGTCCTTCTCTCTCCTATCTCCTCCATCGGATCAAGGCGTTGCCCCAGGACAGAGCTAGCTTTCTTAATCAGTTTGTTCAGTCTCTTCCTATCGGCTGCAGTAATGCCACTGCCCCAGCAGACCACTCCAAAAGTGATGGCTGATGCCACCACCGTGTCATAGAATGACTTCAGCAGCGCCCCTTGTACACCAAAAGACCTGAGTCTCCTCAGCAGGAACAGCCTGCGCTGTCCCTTCTTGTAGAGTGCGTCAGTATTGTGTGACCAGTCTAGTTTATTGTTCAGATGAATACCCAGGTACTTGTAGGATGTCACCATCTCGATGTCTGTTCCCTGTATATTTACTGGTGCTGTGAGGGGCTGCCCATGCCTGCGGCAGTCCACCACCAGCTCCTTAGTTTTCCTCGCGTTGATCTGGAGGCAGTTCCGATGGCACCAGTCCACAAAGTCCTGGATAAGCCCTCTGTACTCAGCTTCATCTCCGCTGGAGATGAGACCAACGATCGCAGAGTCATCAGAGAACTTCTGTAGATGGCAATGTGTTGTGTTGTGTGAGAAGTCCGCAGTATAAAGAGTGAACAGGAAGGGAGCCAGCACCGTTCCCTGGGGGGGCCCCCGTGCTACTGATGATCGTGTCGGAAACACAGTCCCGGGTTCTCACAAACTGAGGCCGGTTCGTGAGGTAGTCCAGGATCCATGATGACAGGTGCTGGTCCACCCCTGCGCGCAGCAGCTTGTCCTTCAGGATCATCGGTTGGATGGTGTTGAAAGCACTGGAGAAGTCAAAGAACATGATCCTCACCATATTCCCGGGCTTCTCCAGGTGGGACAGAGAACGGTGAAGGAGGAAGATCACCGCATCCTCCACCCCAATGCCATGCTGGTAGGCGAACTGGAGTGGATCCATCGCTGGTTCCACCAGGGGGCGGAGATGAGCAAGGAGCAGTCTCTCCAGGGTCTTCATCAAGTGGGACGTCAAGGCCACCGGTCTGAAGCTGTTCAGGTCTTTGGGGTGGGAAGTTTTTGGTACAGGTACCACACAAGATGTTTTCCACAGCTGTGGTACCCTCCCCAGTTTCAGGCTCATGTTGAAGATATACGTCACAATCCCACACAGCTGGTCTGCACAGGACTTGAGGAGCTTTGCGCTGATGCCGTCCGGTCCCGACGCCTTCCTCGCCTTGATCTTCCTCAGCTCCGTCCTCACCTGGGTCTTGGTCAGGGTCAGGGTCAGGATGGGGGGCTGTGTGTTGGGAGTGGGGGGGTGTCGGTGGAGTGGGGAGTGGGTAGCAGGACTTGATTTCTTAGAGGCAGCAGTGGTTGTTGTGCAGACAGGGGGGAGGGCGGTTGGTCAAATCTATTGAAAACAGATTCAGGTTGTTCGCCCACTCCCTGCCCCCCGTGGCCTGGGGGGAGGTATTCTGGAGCCCCGAGATGGTTTTGAGGTTTCTCCAGACCCCGCTGATGTCGCTCTGTTGCAGCTTGTCCTCCATCTTCTTCCTGAAGCTGTCCTTGCCTTCTCTGATCTTTCTCCTCAGCTCCCTCTGTACGGACTTCAGCATCTCCCTGTTCCCCGACCTGAAGATCCTCTTCTTCTCTCTCAGAAGTGTTTTTATCTCAGGGTTGATCCAGGGTTTGTTGTTTGAGTGACGCCGTATGGTCTTGGTGGGAACGGATTTGTCCACACAGAAGCTGAGGTAGCCCGTGAAGGTGTGAATGAGGCCATCGATGTCCTCACCATGTGGATCGCAGAGCTGCTTCCAGGCAGTGGCTTCAAAACAGTCCTTTAGAGTGTCCATTGTCTCCTCAGACCATAACTCCACAGTGTGCATGGCCGGAGGTTGTCTGTGCACTAGGGGTTTGTACACCGGTCGGAGATGAACCAAGTTGTGATCCGATCTCCCAAGTGGGGGGAGTTGTGATGAGGTGTACGCCTCCTTAGTGTTTGCGTAGAACAAATCCAGTGTTTTATTGTCTCTAGTGTGGCATGTGACATACTGGGTGAAAGTGGGCAGAATGGGAGACAGTGAAACGTGGTTGAAATCGCCTGAGATGAGGAGAAGAGCATCTGGGTGTTCTGTCTGCAGCCTGCTGGTTACTGAATGGATGACGTCACGCGCTGTCCCAGCGTTCGCCGTCGGATTTGCATAAACAACAATGCAGATCACGTGTGAGTGTTCTCTCGGGAGATATGTAGGCCTCATGCTAACAGCTAGCAACTCAATGTCTTTGCTGCAGTGTCGTTGTTTAACAGTGATATGTCCCGGTCTGCACCAGTTGTTGTTAACATACATTATCACTCCACCGCCCCTAGTTTTGCCACTCTCTGGTGTTCGGTCAGCTCGTATCGTGTGAAAACCCTCCAGCTCAATGTTAGCATCTGCTGCTAGTTCAGTTAGCCACGTCTCAGTAAACAAAAGGAGAGAGCACTCCCCGGTAAGTGCTATCATAACGGGAGATAGCCGCTAGCTCATCTAACTTTCCCAGTATCGACCGTACATTTCCCATGACAACAGATGGAAGGGGGGGGTCTGTACCTTATATTTTTTGTCCTCCGCCTTACTCCAGCCCGGCAGCCGCGGCGTTTTCGCCTCAGTTCTCTCGGTATGTCGAGTTTTTCCAGTGGGACCGGGTGGCGGTTAAATGCTAGCAGCTCTTCCCTGTTGTATCGAATCCTGCTATAAACAGTGGCTCCGTCCACCGGCTCAGGAGACATTTGGGACAATCTGTGTGTCCGTGATATAAGTGGGGTGAAAAAAAAAGTGATCAAAAGAGAGAGGAAGGGAAAAAAAAAAACTCGGAATCGAGCCGCTGTTGCAAAAGGCAGCCGACTGGTGTGGCGCCGAGCGATCCAATAGCACTACAGAATAAGCAAGGGGAACAAAAAAAAAAAAAGCATCCGCAAGGTGCATGCGGTAATTCAAAATATGACTTTAACTGACAAAGAATATGCTCATGAGGTAAAGGTGAGTGTCTAATTTGGTAACTGGTGTAAAAAGTTCTCTGAAAATAATATAACCTCCTTATGTAGCACCTGACAGCGAAATTAACGTCTTTTCAGTGACTAAACATTTTGAGTGAACAAAAGGATTTAAGGGAGAAACCGTCTACTCAAAGCAGGTCACCGGCCCAAAGATCTATCGTACCGTGTCACAACAGTCACAGTGTTACGTCGCGGGTCATCTAACACCAGGAGTAAGAAACGTGCAGGTTATTCCCCTTACAGAGGAGCAAACTAAGTATTTAAGGCAATTAGGTTATGTCTTTAGATTGAAAAAAACAATTGTAAATCTGCAGCTAATAGCTCAGGACAAAGGTTACAGAGAGCCTAACTTCAATAGTGTAGCAGTCAGCAAAGAACAGGGACTCCTTCAGATTACATGAAACGACAAAAAAAAAACAACACACACACAACTAATTAGGGCAAAGAAAAAAGAATCCAAAAAAAACCCCACTCATTCGGGCAAAGAACCGAAAGTCCTTCAATATACATGGAACCAAAAAAAAAAGGGAAAAAAAAAACAATTTCACGGGCGTCAGCAGGTAGATAGCAGAGAACGGGGGAAAAAAAAAAAAAAAACAGTTCAGGGGTGGTCGACCCACACCAAGAATCCACCTACCATAAGGGAAAAAGAACAGTTCGGGCGGTCTACCAAAGTCCCAGACCCGGGGAAACGGTACCTCAGGCGGCCGGACCAGGTCGCCGAACCAACAAGGCAGTCCTTCAGGCAGCCGACCCAGAATGCCGAACCAGCGAACCAGTCTCTCGGGTGGCCAAACCAGGTCGCCGACCCAACAAGACGGTTCTTCAGGCGGTCGACTCGCGTCCTTAGACCACCAGGACTGGAGGGGGAAGCTCGGAGGTGGCCTTCCTACCGAGAGGGACAGCGGGGGAGAGCCGACCCGAATAAAGGGAACCCCAGTGGCACTCGGTGGAGAAAAATAGGAGGGAAGAGGAGGAACCAGTTCAGCAGAAGGGAATCCGCAGCTCCCTCACCGACCTCGAACCGAACCGGCGCTGCACCCTCGATGGGCCCCAATTGGGCCGGCGCAGCACCCACGATGGACCCCGATTGGGCCGGCGCAGCACCCGGGATGACCTCTGAACACGAGCCTCGATGACGATAACTGGAGTTGATTTGTCTCCGGTGACCCTGGGAGAAGGCTCAAAAAGACAAAGAACTGGGATCAGGATCAGTGGCAGAGCCTGGCAAGATGAGCTTGGATGCAGCGGTCGGCTGCACCCGGCTCACCTCCCCAAGAGACAGGCAAGAATGCTCCAGAACGAAAAGTAAGAAGACAAAATAGAGCACTTGCCTAATCTCGGGCTCCACCGCCGTCCAGGACTCCGACGATCCAGGCTCAATGATCCGGAGGTCCATTCCGGGTTCCGGCTCGACTGCGGCGGGCTCTGCAGCCGGCATGATGGTCATCACAGTCTGGGAACCCCCGGGCGCTGAAACCCATGCCGAAGGCCCACACAGCGTGGAAGCAGGGGATCCGTGACCTGCTGGGCCCGACTGCTCCTCCATGGAGACTCGGGGATGCTTACTCGTCGGCTCAGGCTCCAAACAGCAGTCCGGTCTCCTCCTCCTGCCCATGACGCGGCTGCGGGGCTGGAAGCAGGCTCTCCAGGGCCGCAGGCTCCTCCCTTGCCCAACGGTCAATTCCAGGCACCGGGGAATGCTCAGAGAGAGGGGAAGGAGACACAGAGGTAGCAGGTTCAATGTTAGTGGCTGCAGCAGGTGGTGGGAACTCAGAGGACTGTGAACCCCGAGCTCCACCCCCAGGAGTCAGACAAGGTAACTCCCTATACTGAAAGTGAGAATGAAACAACGCTTTCCTGTCCTCCCGAGGGACGATGGTGGCTGCTGCAGCGGGATTGGTTCTCCCCTTTCCCCTGAGGATGGTAACTGAGGGCCCCCTGGAAAGACGAGGAGGAGCCGCTCTCTCGGGATCGGCAACGGGCGCAGCCGGGGCAGGACTCGCTGGGCTCACAGCCGCTGAGGAGGCGAAGCAGCCGAGGCAGTCCGGGGGCGAGGAGCTGACGGAACAGCGGGAACCGATAGATAGATAGATAGATGTACTTTATTGATCCCAAACTGGGAAATTACAGTGTAACAGCAGCATGACAGTTGACAGCCAAACAACAGAAACACACACGACAGACAAAGGGATTACCCATGGAAAGTAACACGACTATAGAACCTATATACATCACAGCTTAATATATGATGACCCGTATAAACACATGAATCATCCCATTGCACAAAGAAGGACTATCAGGAGCAGAGTGAAAAGTGATGTACTAGTTAGTCTGTAAGATGCAGTGTGGCAGCATAGCTATGACCAGAATACAACATCATAGTGAGACTGGAGACTGGGGCTGTTGTCTTTCCCTTCCGTCGTGACGCAGGGACAACACCTGGCTTGGAGGCGGAGTTCCCTCGGCAGCCCGTAACAGGATCCGGACAAGGATCTTGCAGAGGTGGATTATGGATTGAGTGAAGGTGTTTTCCGGCAGAGGGCGAGGCTAAATTCAAGTCAGGAAAGCGCCGCTGCTGCGCAGAGACAGAGGCCAGCAGCTCGGCGTACTCAGGAGGATAATCGCTGAGTTCGGGATTGACCTTCACCAGTCTAACTGCCGCCACCACCTTTTGTAAGATCTCGCTGGGATGGAAGGAAGAGCGTGCTTTAGCCACGCGACCCCTAATGAGCTCAGCTGCCCACTGTGTCTCTTCACAGGGGCCCCCGGCTGTCCTCTACCTCTGCTGCGGATGGAGATGGCCCTTTGGTGACGCCGAAGGCACCCATTTGCCATAAATGCACGCTCAGCACAAATAATTATGAATTTTTCATTATTATTTTTCTGATTCTCATGCGCCCTTAACCCTTTGAGTGTGAGATTCAGTGGCAGAGCGCGGCGCTGTGCCTGTCAACTGATTTTACTTTCCTGAACACTGTTCACCTTTACTGAGGAGTTATACTGATCATGCTAGTTCACAAGGTGGCAGGCACGCGTTGGAGGACTCATGGATGACACGTAGTACACCAGAGAAGAAGAAATCCTTCTTCTTCGTCTTGGAGAATACAGCACAAGATGGATGCGGACCATCATTGTGGACATTAGCGATCGCCCACGGACGAGGAAATTCAGAGGATTTGGTCCTGAATTTGCCAACTGTGATTCTAAAAAGAGATTATTTAGCTTATGAAGGTAGATGTTTACATGTTCTTATAACACAGGGAGCGTGAGGCTCGTTGAATTCACCTGCTGGTACCTGGAGCACCATGTGACTGGAGGACGATCGCCGGTTGTATGTCGTCAATATAAGATAAATTGCCCTGGAATAAAAGTGAAATTACAGTGGAATAATCAATAACAGTTTCTGGATGTAGGACAGAAAGCTAAAATGACTGGGAGAGGACAAAATAACCACTAGAATGCTGCTAAAGGACACCGCTTTGCCAGAGGTAAGTGACTAATGTCTTTGTTTGTTTGTATGCAAGTTAGATGCGTAAAGTCACTCCTATCTGAAACTTTGGATCATATTCTACGTCTTTCTAATTGACAGTAAGCCATTATCTCTTACCACTTTAAAGTTATAGCCTTAGAAAGTTCTGACATCTGATCTGACTAGTTTTTTGAAAATAATCTTTACCACTGTTGACCACTAGGGGTTATGGTATAGGGAACCCACGCTGGGATAATCATCTCAGACTGGAAGCAGAGGGGAGGGGAATATTCCCTCTGCCGGTAGAGCGTGGGGGATTAAATGGAGGACAGTACGTATTGTAATGTGTAAATAGATAGATGTACTTTATTGATCCCAAACATGTATTTGGGATGTACATTTCCCAAAAATGTATTGTGATGCAAGATTCAGGCAATAGGGGGAAGGAATGGAGTGATATAAAAGGAAAGACCCTGGTGTATTGAAGAGAGTCTTTTTCTGTGTATGAATGCAGTGAGAGAGAGAAATAAAGTTGTCTGTCATGCAGGTCTGGTTCCTTTATTTGCCCTCTCCACAACATCACTGTTTGGTGGCAGTCACTCTCAAACGGTTAAGAGAATGCCGCCCTGGGTGTTTGCCCATATGGCCCATATCTAAAAGCACCGCTGACTACACCACATGCTCTGCACCCTTAATCTAATTTCTGCTAAAATATACTGGTTAGTGGGGCTTAGTGAGAACTATCAGTTTAACAGGTGTGTGATTTTATCTGCTTGGGAACCCTTACACCGAAACTGGATTTGTGTATTTCTGATTACTGTTAAGGGGCATTCATACCAAACATGAAAGCGTGGCACAAACACATGTAAAGTTAATGTAAACAGGCGGAAAACATGCAAATTTGTGCATTCGTGTCCAAGCCTTGGGCTTCTGCCGTCACCTGAGTAAAGTATCAACACTGGAGAGTAAACTAGTTTGAAAACGAGGCTGCAACTCACCTTCAGACAGATGGACTGGAACTCTGGATCTTATATGTGTGTTGGTAATGAAAAGAAACCTCACTCCCACCCGCACATACATATAACTTGAATAATATTTGTACCTGCATAACAAACACTACATGGGTATCTGATCAGGATGCCTCCTGGACGCCTCCCACTTGAGGTGTTTTGGGCATGTCCCACCGGGAGGAGACCCCGGGGCAGACCCAGAACACGCTGGAGAGACTGTCTCCCAGCTGTCCTGGGAACATCTTGGTATCCTCTCTGAAGACCTGGAGCAGGTGGCCGGGGAGAGGGAAGTCTGGGCTTCGCTGCTTGAGCTGCTGCCTCCGTGACCCGGACCCCCGGAAGAGTGGTAGAAAATGGATGGCTGGATGAACTTTCAAATGTACTTTCAGTACATTGCTCATTTTCATGCTTTGCACCCTCGTCATCCTCGTAGCAGTCATGTCTTTAAAAAGGACGCAACTGAGTGCAAAGTCCACACAGTGCTAACTTGATGACACTGCACTTTTGATCAACAAAAAACATCTAAATTCAGTGGTGCATTGTCAAATGCCATTTAAATTGCACGTTTAAAAAACATGAGGTGCACACTGCATGTTCCAGACACACCCACCACTACTTCATCTCATGTGTGATACTTTTAAAGGTTTAGAGGGAACATTGATGCTCTAGTACATGATGTTCTCATGCATTTTCACTTCATGCATGAGCATGTCCCTTTCATCTGAGAAAAACAGATCTGCCCTCTTAAGTAAACATGCCATTATACCAGCATAAGTCATGTGCACCTGCCTGTTACAGGTGAATAATTAAGAGAATTAGGACAACCTTTTTGTGCTTTTTGGCTGGTAAGAATCAGTTTTCATCCCCCACCGGTTGAAGCCCAAAGGGGTCGAAGAGCCCTTTGGGCGAAGACCGAAGGGGGATTATGTTACGGGCCAGTCCATCTGTTCCACTTTCGTGAAATCAACTCCTACTGTAGTTTGGGTCCGATTGTTTTGAAACTTAGTACCATGGTTTGATATATTCTGAGGATGAACATATTGAAATTTGGTTTTGATTGGATGATTTTTGCTGGAATTGTAGCCCCTGACCTATGACCTGTTTCACCTCACTTCATAGACAGTGACTGTCTTGTGAAATCAACTCCTCCTACAGTTTTGGTCCAATTGTTTTGAAACTTGATACCATGGTTTGATATACTCTAATGATATGCATATTGCAATTTTACTCTCATCAGATGACTTTGAGGTCGAAAGTCATATTTTCCATAAATCTTCTAAACACAATAACTACTGAAAGAAATGATGTAGGCTTTTCACATCGATACAGTAGCTGTATCTAATACACATCTTGGACAATTTACTCCCTGACCTAACTCTGGGTTTGGGGTCAAGGGGTCAAAAGGTCAAAGTTAACATTGCAGTTAACACTATGGTAAATGTTACATTTACTATTACTATAAAACGAGTAAAGCTATGGCCATCAGACCTGGTATACAGGTTCACCTTGATCCTTACCTCTGACTATGGGTTTGGGGTCAAAAGGTCAAGGTTAACATTCCTTATGCATTATTACTGTACAACGCATAAAGCTAGGGCCACCAAACCTGGTACACAGGTTCACCTTGGAATCCTGATCTCTGACTGTGGGTTTGGGGTCAAAAGGTCAAGGTTAGCATTTCTTATGTCTTACTACTGTACGAGTAATGCTTGGGCCACCAAGCCTGGCACACAGGTTCACCTTAGGATCCTGACCTCTGACTATGGGTTTGGGGTCAAAGGTCAAGGTTAACATTCCTTATGCCTTATTACTGAACAATAAGTAAAGCTAGGGCCACCAAACTTGGTACACAGGTTCACCCTGTGACCATGAAGTGTGACTATGGTTTTGACCGGAGATACTTCCTGCTGCAGTCTTACAATAGTAGTAGTAGATTAGTTTATTTGACAGGGACAGTGCAATAAACATAGACAATTAATCAAAGACAATCAATCTGATGTGTTGCACATAGAGTGTATAGCTATTAGCTAATTTGCAACTCTTGTCCCTGGATGGGCTTTAGAAAAAAGAATCAAGATAAAAATATACACAATAACCACATACATCAATGCAGAAAAATTATAAATACACAATTATAAATATTATAAATATTATAAATACACAAATATAACAGCCTGACTCACCTTTAACATAAATATTATAAATACACAAATAAAACAGCCTGACTCACATTTAACACATATAACTCACATTTGCCTATTTCAGGCCTTCCTCCCTCCGTCACTCACTATAAACAAACACATTTATTCCTTCCCTTCATTCACTCTCACTTTGCAGACAAATAATTCATACATGAGTACATTCTTGTTTATTTTTCAGCCAGTTTTTAACATTTTTAGTGAATGTTTTAAAGTCCGTTATTATTTTAATTTCATTTGGCATTGTGTTCCAGATGTGACTGCCCTTTATAGAGAAAGCTGTTTGTCCAAATGTGGTTCTGCGGTGGAATATTTTACAGTTATTGTTAACAGAACTCCTGGTGGCTCTGCTGCTGTCCTGACCAACTGATGATGGTGTTTGGATGAACATTGAAATGTCTTGAATTTTGATTAGTTTTTAGTCCAGTGTTTTTTAAATAAAACACCCTGTTGAGAGTTTGCCTGACACCTGGACGTTTGAAAATGAACTTACACAGACTGACTGAGGTTTTGGGATAGCAAGATCAAAGGTCAACACCAAAATGCCTGATAAACTATATCTTAACAACAAAGAAAGCTAGGGTCACCAAACCTGGTACACAGGTTCACTCTGAGACCATAACCTCTTAATACAGGTTTGGCATCAAAAGGTCAGAGGTCAAGGTTGACACTCCCTATGACCTCTTTCTATAGAACATATAAAGCTCTCAAGAGTCACCAAACCTGCTACATGGGTTCACCTTGGGATCCTAACCTATAACAATGGGTTGTATACTTTGTTGTATATTCGTGGATGATGGGCTTATCATAATTTGGTTCTGCCACAGTAAAACTTCTCTTCGTCAGTAAGTACTGGGATCTTCAAAGAAAACAGAGGTGGAGGATAGTGCACTCGCCTCAGAGTGCTCTTGTTTGTATTGACATAATCAATCTTCTTTAACAGGTCGTGTACCGCAGGCTTTTAAAACTGCAGTAATTAAACCCTTACTCAAAAAGCCAACGCTGGATCCAGGAGTTTTAGCTAACTATCAACAAATCTCTAATCTCCCTTTCATTTCAAAAATCTTAGAGTTGTTACTACACAATTATTTGACCACTTGTAGGGAAATGGTTTATTTGAAGAGTTTCAATCTGGGTTTAGAATCCATCATTGTACTAAAACAGCCTTAGTGAAGGTCACTAATGACCTCATCGCATCTGATAATGGACTTGTTTCCGTACTTGTCCCTTTAGATCTTAGTGCAGCCTTTGATACTAATGACCATAATATTCTACTCAATAGATTAGAACACTATGTTGGACTTAATGGAACTTCGCTGCAGTGGTTTAGATCTTATTTGTCTGATAGGTTTTAGTTTGTTCATGCCAATAATGAGTTTTCTTCCAACTCAAAGCTCAGTCATGGAGTTCGACGGGGATCTGTCCTAGGCCCTACTCTTTTTAGTTTATATATGCTTCCGTTAGGCAACATCATTAGAAAGCACTGTATACATTTTCACTGTTATGCAGATGACACACAATTATACCTGTCAATGAAGCCAGATGATAGTAACCAATAAGCCAAGTTAGAAGCCTGCCTTCAGGAAATCAAAGCTTGGATGACTTGTAATTTCCTGCTATTAAATTCAGATAAGACTGAAGTCATTCTTGTTGGTCCAAAAAAAACCTTAGAAATACCTTTCCAAATCAAACTGTTAGTTTAGATGCAGTTACGCTTTCTCTTAATGTAACGACAGTAGCTGTGTTTGTTTGATCCATGTGAGAAACATGGCAATTCTTGTGACTGTTGTAATTTCCCCGCTATATATGTCAACAGTGACATCCTTTCTAGTATTTGCCCTTTGGTTGTACAGCAATGCCTCCCAAAGATTTGTTTTGGCAGGTATATATACTCACAGCCTGGCTCTGTGTGCCAGTTGAGGGTTGTTTGCTTTGTGTCTGGGGGAACCCCCAACCCGGAAATGACCTTTGACCTCTGGGGAATCCCTTGGGAACTCCCTGCCTTTTATTTATTTATTCCCTCCATATTTTCTTTTAAAACCCAGGTTTGGAAATTTGTCCTTTGAGATTTAAGAATTATTGAAATAATTTGCCATCAAAAATGCATGAAGTGTAAGTATTATTCACAACAGGAAGTAGACGATTTGAGACTTCCTGTCCAGCAGCATATGGCAATGGACACATTGAGCATGGCTGGCTAAAACAAAAGCCAAGCCATCCAGCGGTTTACCTCAGCCCAGGTAGGGTGAAACTGTCATAATGATGAAATAATCCCTCATAGCCAATTATCTACCCGATATTTTGTGGATTGTTTGAGAGATGATGATATTTTTGAAGTTTGTTGAAGTGTGACTAGACCATGTGACTGTCAGGGGTAATCCATTGCCTATGTAACTTTTCACCTAGTCTCCATGCATGTGCAAAAAACTGTAATAGTTGTGAAAAAGTAATTTTTGAAGCTTCATTTTGTGAATAGGGATGTATTTTTGACTTGAAGTAAATGCAGTATTATTCTGGTCGATCACTGCTGCAATTCCCGGCCTGCATGGCCTTTGGTAGTTTAGAAGTGCAAATCTGGCAATCCATTATTTACTGGATGCCTAGTTCTAGTCAATTTTATTGTTATGTTTTTGAATTGACATCTTGACTTTAAATTAGCTGAAATACCAATTTACAAGGTATTTATTCCGGGCTATTACTTGCAGACAAATGTGAGAGCCTGCAAGGAATTTCAGCCCTCGGAAGGCTGCAACCCGGCAAAGTGGTTAGTGAAATGTTTAACTCTGTTGAAGTTTAATGATGGTTGTTTGAATATGCACATGTTCAAAGAATAGAAACTTTTTGTGTGTTTCTAATATGAAAATCTGATGTGCACAAACCATACAATTTTAAATGTGGATTTGATAATCTGTTGTATTTGTTTACAGTAAATGCTGTATAATTTTTGTTGGTAGCTTTCTTGCAACAACTCAGTAAACCTAAAAAAATCTACCAATTTGAGATCATAAATGTTTACATTTGTGTGTATGCAGTATGATTTAATTTCTGTAATACTAGAATTTTGTGTCCACAGCTAAAATAATGTTTCTTGTGTTTGGTATGTTTCAGTCTTTACGGTGTTTGATGCATTAAAGTCAAAAGCAAGGACATTAAAGATGTGTCAAACATCAGTTATTGCACACCAAAATGCAGCTCATAATCCGGGGCCGGAACACTTAATAGTTCTGTGAGGAACCTTGGAGTTATTTTTGATCAAGAGCTGTTTTTCAACTCACATATTAAATTTGTTTCTAAGGCTGTCTTCCGTCATTTGCATAATATTGACAAGATTAGGAGCATCTAGCTACAATGCTCCGCACTGTGTGTGTTTATATATTTACATATTTATTCCATCTAGCTGCAATGCTCCGTACTGTGGGTGTTTATATATCTACATATTTATTCCATCTAGCTACAATGCTCTGCACTGTGTGTCTGTGTTTTTTTTTTTGTTTTTGTTTTTTTGTTTCTTATTTGTACCCGTAGGTAGACTTGGTTTGCAGTCTGGTGACAAGCCACCGGCTGCTGGTCGCTGCGTGCGCGAGCGCCCTAAACCTACATGTTTTTGGTAAGCGGGAGGAAACCGGAGAAATCCCGGAGTAAACCCGCGCAACACGGGGAGAACATGCAAACTCCACACAGCTCACTGTTGGTCGGGGGCTGGGATCGAACCCACGATCCCCGCGATCCCCCGGCCGAGGGTAAAACTGTGCTGCCACAGTGCTAAACCACTGCGCCACCGTGCAGCCCATATATATATATTTATAGTAATATGTACATATGTATATTAGCTGCTCTTGCTTTCTTTTTTTTTTTTCCTTGCCTTCTGATTGTTGCTCTGAGTGTTGCTATCCCTATGCTGTTGCAGTCCTGGAATTTCCCCATTGTGGAACTAATAAAGGCTTATCTTATCTTATCTTATCTTATCTTATCTTGTCTCAGAGTGATGCTGAGAAACTGATCCACACTTTTGTTAGCTCTAGATTAGATTATTGTAACTCTTTATTATCAGGTTGTCCTAAAACATCTTTCAAAAGTCTTCAGTTGATCCAAAATGCTGCTGCAAGAGTTTTAACAGGTACTAGAAAGAGAGATTATATCTCTCCGGTTTTGGCCTCCCTTCACTGACTTCTGTGGTAGACTGCAAGTCTAAAATAGAACATTACTGGCACATGCCTCTAGGGGGAACTACCTGTATTGTTCAGCACTACTATGAAGGGGACACATTAGAATAAGAGTGTGAAAAACCCCGCGCAGAATCCATGTTCAGTCTATTATGTGTGTTGCAGAATAAATGGCAGAGTTAGCCAAAGAAATAACTCAAGTGTGATCATTGCTACACGGTAGGATATCACACAATTGGCGACGAGGATTAAAAGAAAAAAATCAGCGGCGAGAAACAGAGAACATTGCAAGTGTGGCGAACTCAAGTGACTCCAGTAGTTCGAGTGCAAGTTCAGAGGAGGAAAAACGAGGTTTCCCCACCACGACGAGCAATGGCGGCTGTAATCGGAACGGTAACCCCTTTTGATAACTCGACTCAGTCATGGGAAGGATATAGTGAAATGTTGGACTTTTTCTTCCAAGCTAATGACATTGAGGAGCCAGACAAAAGGAAGGCTGTACTGTTGAGTGGAGTTGGTGCAACTACTTACAGCTTGTTGAGAAATTTAATAAGCCCTGCATTACCGAAAGATAAAACGTACGACCAGCTTACTGCTGAGCTTCAGAAGCACTTCAGCCCCAAACCAAGTGAAATCGTGCAACGATTCAAATTTAATTCACGCATAAGGAGGAACACTGAGTCCATAGCAGAGTATGTGGCAGAATTGAGGAAATTAGCACTGCACTGTGATTACAAAGACTCATTGGAAGAAATGTTAAGAGACAGACTTGTGTGTGGAGTGAATGATGACCGAATGCAACGGCGACTTTTATCTGAAACAAAACTCACTTTTGTGAAGGCTTTGGAATTATGCCAAGCGATGGAAACAGCAGCTAAAGATGTGAGAGAAATGCAGTGGAAACTAACAGAGGACACAGCAACGCATGTTCGTGTGCCTAAGACCCAAGTAGGTGTCCACAAAGTGTCAACTGATAAAAATCATCACAAATTCCCCAGTTGTTATCGCTGCAAAGGCCAGCACAATGCCGCCGAGTGCAAATTTGCCACTGAGCTGTGTCATAATTGTGGCAAGCGAGGGCACATTAAGAAAGCATGTAGAATAAAGGTGGACAGCGCACAGGTGCTGAAAGCAACAGTAAAAGGGCAAAAGTATGAAAACAAGGGCCCAGGAAAGGAACAGCGAGCGAATCAACTGAGAGGGGAGGGAGAAAGTGATACAGAAGACATGGGTTTTCACACAATTTACAACACGTCAGAGGAGCTGACCAAGGTAGCGCCCATCACGCGTACCATGAATGTTAATGGAATGAAAGTAACATTTGAAGTTGATACAGGCTGTGGAGTAACCATATTAAGTAAACAGCAATATACACAACTGTGGAAGAAAACAGACACAGCAGAATTAAATCCCTGTTCATTAAAATTAAAAACATACACAGGAGAGAAGCTAGACGTGCTAGGCATGGCACAAGTGAAGGTGCAGCACGAAAACAAAGAAAAGGACTTACCTGTAGTAGTAGTTGGGAGCGAAGGACCAAATCTACTAGGGCGAAGTTGGCTACAAGAACTGGCCATGATTGATCAGTTGGTGAATAAAGTGGAATCTCAGCCCAAATTGCAGCTGGAGGAGATCCTCGAAAGACACGCTGAGGTGTTCAAAGAAGGCTTAGGACAGCTAAAAGGTGTCACTGCAAAGATTAATGTGGACAAGGAGGCCCAACCACGATTCTGCAAACCCCGACCGGTACCCTATGCAGTCAAGCCACTGGTCGAAAGTGAGCTACAGAGGCTGCTGGATGACAAGATCATTGAGCCAGTGCAGGTTGCAGAATGGGCGGCGCCCATAGTCCCAGTGAGAAAGCCGGATGGCTCCATTAGAATATGTGGAGATTACAAACTCACTGTCAATCGAGCATCACGGGTGGATCAGTATCCAATTCCTAAAGTGGAGGACCTCTTCGCACAGCTGAATGGCGGCCGACACTTCACGAAATTAGACATGAGTCACGCCTACCAACAAGTAGTCCTGGAAGAAGAATCAAGAAAGTATGTAACCATCAATACACACAAAGGCTTATATACCTACACACGCTTACCATTTGGAGTAGCTTCCAGTCCTGCTATATTCCAGAGAACTATGGAGGGCATCCTAGGTGGAATTCCGAATGTTGCCATTTATTTGGATGACATCCTTTGTACAGGACCAAATGAACAAGAACATCTGAAAACGCTGGAGGAAGTGCTTCAACGGTTGGAGAAAAGCGGTCTGAGGTTGAAAAGAAGCAAGTGTGAGTTCATGGGAAAAGAGGTGGTGTTCCTAGGCCACAAGATCAACGCCAGTGGTCTACACCCTCTAACAGACAAAGTGGAAGCCATTGCGGAGGCACCTGAGCCACAAAATGTTACTGAGTTAAAAGCCTACCTGGGCTTGTTGAACTATTACCATAGGTTCCTCCCAAAGCTCTCCACGCTGCTGGCACCACTACATACCTTACTTAAGAAGGAAGAAAAATGGTCATGGGGGGTCAAGCAGCAGAAGGCGTTTGAAGAGTCCAAAGCGCTACTTCAGTCCTGTAGTGTGTTAGTGCACTATGATTCAAACAAACCACTCATCCTGGCGTGTGACGCATCACCCTACGGTGTGGGTGCTGTACTCTCTCATCGTATGGAGGATGGCTCAGAGAGACCCATAGGGTTCGTCTCAAGAACTCTTAGTGCAGCTGAGAAAAACTACTCCCAGCTAGACAAGGAGGGCCTTGCAGTAGTATTTGGTGTAAAAAAATTCCACAAATACCTGTACGGGAGACAGTTCGCTATAGTGACTGACCACAAGCCACTAATTTCACTGTTCAGTGAAATGAGAGCCATACCCCAGATGACATCTCAGAGAATTCAGAGATGGGCCGTTACATTAGCAGCGTATGAGTACACCATCGTTTACAAAGCCGGACGGGACCATACGAATGCTGACGCGATGAGTAGGCTACCCTTGGATGGAGGAAGAGACAGCACGCCTGAGGAGGAGGAGAGAGTGCTATTGTTTGAAGATATTGGCGTGCCCCTGGTGAACGCACAACAAATAAAGAAGTGGACAGACAAAGACCCTGTTCTAGCAAGAGTGCGAGAATACATCTTGCGAGGATGGCCGAAGATGAACAGTCCTGAGTTCATTCCCTATGCCAGACGACAGGATGAGCTCAGCACCCAGGAAGGTTGTATCCTGTGGGGAGGACGCGTGGTTGTTCCACCACCTGGTAGGAATGCCTTACTGCAACAACTACACCAAGCACACCCTGGCATCACTCGCATGAAAGCGTTGGCGAGGAGCTACATGTGGTGGCCCAACATGGATGCAGAGGTGGAGGCGCTTGTGAAGTCATGTGCGGCATGCCAGGAGAACAGGAACAGTCCTCCAGCAGCCCCACTACATCCCTGGGAAGTTCCAGATAAACCATGGAGAAGAATTCACATTGACTACGCAGGTCCATGGATGGGAAGAATGTTCCTGATCATAGTTGACGCATACTCAAAGTGGATCGATGCATATTCTGTGAGTAGCTCTACTTCTACTGTTACCATTGAATGTCTTAGAAAGAGTTTCAGCCAACATGGGCTACCTGAAATCATAGTATCAGATAACGGTACATGTTTTACGAGTGAACAGTTCCAAGAGTTTTCTGAAAAGAATGGCATACGTCACATCACGACTGCGCCATACCATCCTTCTTCTAACGGCTTAGCCGAGAGGGCCGTGCAGACGTTCAAGTCACTCATGAAAAAGATGACAGGAGACTCTATTGAAACCCGAATGTCGAGAGCTCTGTTCAGCTATCGAATAACACCCCAATCTACAACTGGCAAGTCACCAGCTGAGCTGTTGTGTGGAAGGAAGTTGAGGTCAACATTTGACTTAATACATCCAGACTTCAGAAACAAAGTGCATGATAAACAAGAGAAACAAAAAGGTTATCATGACATGCATGCTAGAGAGAGAATACTGAGAGAAGGAGACGTGGTCTACACCCGCAACTTTGGCTCAGGACCAGCCTGGGTACCAGGAGAAATAACAGAAAAGACAGGCCCTGTGTCATTCAAGGTGACATTAGGTCATGGACAAGTGGTGAGGCGACACATCGACCAAGTTCGTGGTAGGAGCTCCATTCCCCTGCCGATGGCACCAGAGGTGTTGTCTGACACCCATCCTGAGGAGAGCATCAACGAACCACCACTTCAGGTGAAACCTGAGGTAACCGTCTCTGCAGATTCTACGGGCAGCACTGCAGCAGCCGAAACAGTGGAGCAGTCTGAGTCTTCACCTGCAGTTGGCTCACCCGCCGTGAGAAGATCTCAGCGAGCTCGGAGAGCTCCAGACTACTTGAAGGACTATACTTAGTCAGTAGTGAGTTCCCCAGCCACAGGACAAGAATGCGTCCTGGAACCTCACTGGGATGCGGTAGTCAAACCAAATCCCCAGTTAGACTGTTATGTGTGTTATACATGTAAAAAAAAAAAAAAAAAAAAAAAGAAAGAAATTATGTGTATGACACATGTGTTTAAGAAATTAAAAAGTAACTGTGATAGTTCAGGGTTAAATTGGAGTTCCAGGATGTCTAGTAATTGGCTAGTGTAATTAAGAGTAGTTTAATCTAGAGGGGAGGGATGTGGTAGACTGCAAGTCTAAAATAGAACATTACTGGCACATGCCTCTAGGGGGAACTACCTGTATTGTTCAGCACTACTATGAAGGGGACACATTAGAATAAGAGTGTGAAAAACCCCGCGCAGAATCCATGTTCAGTCTATTATGTGTGTTGCAGAATAAATGGCAGAGTTAGCCAAAGAAATAACTCAAGTGTGATCATTGCTACACGGTAGGATATCACAACTTCCCATAGAGTTCAGAATTAAGATCTGATACTACGCTATCATCCTAATAGAGCATTACGCTCCCAAAATACTGGATTACTTGTAATACCTAGAATCTCCAAAAGTACAATGGGAGGCAGAGCCTTCAGTTATCAAGCTCCTTTCCTGTGGAACCAGTTACCAATCTGGATTTGGGAGTCAGACTTGATCTCTGTTTTTAAGAATAGGGTAAAAGCCTTCCTTTTCGATATAGCTTACGATGAGGGATCATGTGTCTCTAAACCCTCCCTTAGTTATGCTGCTAATAGATTTAGACAGCTGGGGGACCTCCAATAATGTACTGTGCTTCTCCCCTTTAATGTTTGCTCTCTACATGTCTGTTCTTTTCATCTTCTCTAACCTCTCACCCCCCAGCCAGTTGCAGCAGATGACTGCCCCTCCCTGAGCCTGGTTCTGCTAGAGGTTTCTTCCTGTTAAAAGGGAGTTTTTCCTCTCCACCGTTGCTGAGCACTTGCTCAAAGGGGATTGCCTGATTGCTGGGGTCTTTCTGCAATTGTGGGGGTTTCCCCTACATTTGAAAGTGCTATGAGATTACTGTTGTTGTGAAATGGCGCTATATAAATAAAGTTGAATTGAACTGAATTATCATAATTTGGTTCTGCCACAGTAATACTGAAAAGTTGAAAACTGCTCTCCATCAGTAAGTACTAGGATCTTCAAAGAAAACAGAGGCGGGGGATGTTGCACTCACCTCAGATTGCTCTTGTTTATATTGTCATAATAGCAAAATGGACTTTGACACACCTAGAAATGTTTAAACATTTGACCTTGAACTTTTAACTAGACCATAGAAATAAGGTCCAAATAATCTTTCTAAAAAGTCAATCTGACACAGCTGCATGTGCAACTGTTTTTATTTTTATATTCTAATTCATATGCATGCTGTAATATCTTTTAGACCACTCATCTGATTTAAGCAGTTTTACAGTAAGTAGTAAGTAAAGCTTATTTATAAAGCGCGTTTCACGGACATATAGTCACAAAGTGCTGTAAAATAAAATAGAATAAAAAACAACTTGATAGAGAACACCGTTAAAAAAGAAAAGAAAAAAAATAGAGAGAACAAATTAAAGCACAAGATTAAAAGATTTTTAAAAAATATCAGACATACCATTAAAAGCAGTTGAATTTGTCCTGAATGCCCCTCCCTGAGGGCAAACAGGATGCCAAACGCAGACTGTGAGTTTTTGCAGTTTTATTAACTAAAAATAACTCAAGACAAAACACAAACCAACGGAAAACACAGCTCTAAAGCTGGAGCAAAAATGCTAGATAAAAACAAGGACGTGAGCAAAACAGAAAGACAACTTAGCTTAAACGAGGTGTCCAGGGGATTCTTGACTGGGAAGGTTTGACGCCGCTGCACCAGAGAAGTGGTGTCCATGGCTTAAATAGACAACCCCCTGGATTACAAACACCTGCGGGATCATGAGTGGCGATCATTGCTGGCAGCCATGACAGCCCGCAAACAGAATCTGACAGCCGGAAGTGACGTGCGAGCTGTCACAGTGCCAGCAATGATCAACACAATAAACCAAAAAGGAAATACTGAAACCAATAATGAACTTAACCAAAAACAGGAACCACATACAGCAAATCAGGTGAACATAAAAATAAACAACCAGAAAAGGGCAAAAGTAATTAGACAACTAAGCACGGCTCCTGCCCGTGCACTGGATCATGACAGAGCCCCCTTCTCAAAGGGTTGAACCCAGACACCCCAGGGTAACACCACAGAAAAACAGAAAAGAACCCCCCCCCCACACACACACACAAGAGACCCCCCCCCAACAAGAAAAAACAACCCACCCCAGGGGGGAGGAGGGGGAATCCAGGCACAGAGGGACCGAGACAAAACAAACAAAAAAACCAACAAGAAAACACTCATGATCCCCAACACAGAACAACAGATGATGATGATTCATGGGCCCCCGGGGAGAAACCGAGTCAGCTCGGCTGGCCTGCCAGAGTCCCAGGACCACCGGAGCATACGATCAAAAGCATCCAGTGGCCACCCAGAGTTCTTGAGCCACCTCCCTGGATGGCCTGGCCTGTCAGGTCCCTGAGCCACCCGAATGGAGGACCCCATCTGTCCGGTGGCCTCCCAGCATCCCTGAGCCTGCGGGCCGCTAGCACGCCCCCCGCCCCCCCAGGAGGTGACGTCCCTCTGAGATGGGCGGCCGACCAGCGGTGCCCAATGACCCTCAACGAGCCCCGGCGAAGGTGAGGGACCCATGGCGACCTCAGGCGTAGCAGCACCTGCTGCGGCCCCAGACTGGAGTGTAGCAGCACCCGCAGCGGCCTCGGACTGAGGCAAAGCAGCACCCACAGCAGCCCTGGACTGGAGCATAGCAGCACCCTCAGAGACCACGGACGGTGGGAAAGCAACATCCACGGCGGCCTTGACGGAGGTATTCGCACCCCTGGAGGCTTTGGGCTGAGGCGCGGCATCCACAGTGACCTCGGACGGAGGTGTCACACCCACAGTGGCCTCGGACGGAGGTGTCGCACCCATGGTGGCCTTGGATGGAGGCGTTGCACTCACGGTGGCCTTGGACGGAGGCATTGCACCCACGGTGTTCCCCGGGCTGGGGCGTAGCACCCATGGTGGACCCGGGCTGGGGCGTAGCACCCATGGTGGACCCAGGCTGGGGCGCAGCACCCATGATGGGCCTAGGCTGGGGTGGAGCACCCATGACGACCCAGACAGAGGGGAAGCAGCATCCACAGAGACCTCTACCGGCGGGGGAGCAGCTCCCACAGAGACCTTGACAGGAAGGGAAGCAGCACCCACAGAGGCTTCGACCGGAGGGGGAGCAGCACCCATGGAGACCTCGACTGGAGGGGGAGCAGCACCCACGGAGGCCTCGGACGTAGGAGTCACAGCACCCATGGTGGCCTCAGGCAGGTAGACGGGACCCCCGGAGACCTCAGGAGAAAGGACTTGAAAAGCACAGACACACAACAGATCTGAGTCACCAGCAGCAGTGGAGCCCGGCGGGGAAAGTTCAAGTGCGGCTGACGGCAGCACCCGGTTCCCCCATCCAAGAGCCAGGCAAGATTTTTCTAGGTTCATCAAGGAACCTTGCCTGAACTCAAGCTCCACCGCCATCCAGGACTCTGACAACACTGCAACGACCCTGGACTCTGGCTGGAAAGTTGGTGGGACTACCACTGGAGCAGCTGACACTGGCGCACCTCTGGATATGCCGGCAGCAACAGGAGACCCTCCAACCACTGACGCCTCCTCCTGAGCATAGGTGGGGCTCTCCTCCCATCCTGGGCGCGGCTGCAGGACTGCAACAGGATTCTCCTCTGCAAACAACGGACCCTGGAAGAATACAGGAAGAGGAGCGGGAAAAACAGCAGCAAATGGTGAAAGTTTGGCCACGGCGGGCTGCTGCTGTCAAGCTTCACCACTGGGAATAAGGCAAGACATTTCATTATTATGTGTAATAAAATGAAAAGGTACTTGCCTTAATTCCCGGGGCTGGGTGATGGCTGCAAGTGGGGCTGGACGCCACTCTCCCAGGAGCTGCGGACGTCATTAGATGTGATGGGCAGAGCACCGGATTCTGGGGATGCTCTGCCATTGGCTCAGACTCCCATCGGACTGGTGACGCTCCCTCCAGCAGAAGCTCAAGGAGGAGCCAGGGCTTGTAGTCCAAGATTAGCTCTCTTTCATCTGCAATCACCTGTTAGTGCTCCTCCAGCTTCTCCGTGCTCGGCCCATCAAGCGCAGCGTACCCAATGCAGCTGGCTGCGGGACTCAGTGTGATGGAGGGTAGGGGGGACTGCAGCTGGATTGCAGTCCCGAGCTCAGCGCTTCTGTCCCTGGGAGCGTTTCCTCCCCAGCACAGGTTTGGGTGGTGGCGGGGCTCTCCCCAGCCCGCGAAGCCGGTGTTGTGCGTGATACACAGAGGTGAGGAGGTCTGTGAGTCCCGGGATGCTCCACAGGCGGGGGAACCCCTCAATCACCTGTGCCACGCAGCCCCAAACCTGGAGTTCCTCTTCGGGAGTGCGGGTTAGGCGGACGTCCGATATAATGTCCTGCAACAAATCAGCCTCCCAGCACTCCTCCTCGTCAAGCCTAAACCTCCTGAAGTCCAAAAACACTGCCATGTCAGCAGGGAAAAACGAACTCTAAAGAAAAATTACGGAAGGGAAACAAAAAACGAAACTCACAGTCCGCTGGCGTCCAACGGGTAGTGGCATTATGTCATGAATGCCCCTCCCCGAGGGCAAACAGGACGCCAAACGCAGACTGTGAGTTTTTGCAATTTTATTAACTAAAAATAACTCAAGACACAAAACACAAACCAACAGAAAACAGCTCTAAAGCTGGAGCAAAAATGCCAGACAAAAACAAGGACATGTGCAAAACAGAAAGATAATAACTTAGCTTAAACGAGCTGTCCAGGGGATTATTGACTGGGGAGGTTTGACGCCGCTGCACCAAAGAAGTGGCATCCATGGCTTAAATAGACAACTTCCCGGATTACAAACATCTGCGGGACCATGAGTGGCGATCATTGCTGGCAGCCATGACAGCCCGCGAACAGAATCTGACAGCCGGAAGTGACGCACAAGCTGTTTATTGTGTTGATCATTGCCAGCAATGATCAACACAATAAACCAAAAAGGAAATACTGAAGCCAGTAATGAACTTAACCAAAAACAGGAACCAAATACAGCAAACCAGGTGAGCAGAAAAAATAAGCTAGAAAATGGCAAAATTAATCAGACAACTAAGTACGGCCCCCGCCCATGCACTGGATCATGACAGAATTGAAATTCAACAGAAAGCCTCGTTAAACAAAAATGTTTTCAGCTGCTTTTTAAGAGTCCACAGAGTCAGCTAAACGTAGCCGGAGTGGGAGATTATTCCAAAGCCCCAGAGCTACAGATTGAAAGGCTTTGTCCCCCCTGGTCTTGAGACTTGTAAAAGGAACAACTAACAAGTCCTGGGCTTCGGATCTAAGAGTGCGAGCAGGAGTATGCTTGAGAAGGAGATCAGATAAATAAGATGGGGCTTGTCCATGTACTCCTCTATAGGTAAGTGTAAGAACTTTGAAACAAATCCTAAACTTCACTGGTAGATTCAAAATTCAAGATTCAAATGCTTTATTATCATGTGCACAGTTAAGAAATGCTACATTTCCAGCCAGTGTAACATATATAATATGAGGGTTATATGATCTCATTTCCTAGAACGTGTAAGTAGTCTGGCTGCAGCATTTTGTATATACTGGAGATGAAAAAGAAAAGATTTGTCTAAACCAGTAAACAAAGCATTGCAATAATCTAGTCATGAAGACACAAATGCATGGATTATTTTTTTAAGCTCAATTGAAGAAACAATGGCTCTCAATTTGGAAATATTACTTAAATGAAAAAAGCATGAATGTGAAATAGTAATTTATATGGGAATTAAAACCAAGGGAGGATTCAAAAATAACACTGAGGCACATCAAAAGGCACATCAGCTCTATGTTCACAGACGCAAAAATGAAGCATACCAAGAAAAAACACTGTCCCTACTGTGAAACATGGAGGAGGTTCGGTTATGTTCTGGGGCTGCTTTGCTGCATCTGGCACAGGGTGTCTTGAATCTGTGCAGGGTACAATGAAATCTCAAGACTATCAAGGTATTCTTCAAGGTAAGGTACAATTCAAAAGCATTGTCTGATTTTCATTGGTTAATTTTCATAGAATTTTTATTTATTACCACTTTTGTCAGATTCAAGCTATTTCTGTGACCATTGTGGGTTTTTCTTTCATTAACAGAGGCGTACCAACAATTTTGTCCACATGTCTACACACGCACACACACACACAAATAAATACAGTAGATATGCATTAAAACCAACTAACAATATAATGTCAGGTGCAACTAAAATCCTGTGCATCCCATCAGAGTGCAAAAAGAACAGTTATTACAATAGACCTAATTACTGCACAAATAGACTCAAAGTACTAAAGTAGTCAGGATGGGGGTGGGGTTCATAGTTCTTTCAGCAATCTCTTCACAGCCATAAAAAAGAAGCTGTGTTTGAGTCTGTTGGTCCGAGCTTGCATAATTCTGAGTCTGCCAGAGGGGAGGCTGGTGAACAAAGAATGTCCTGGATGGGTAGGGTCTCTCTGGATCATTGTAGCCCTTCGGAGGAGACGGCTTGAATGGATTTCATCCAGATATGGAAGTGGGGAGCCAATGATCCACTGAGCTGTCTTGATGACCCTCTGCAGCTGTCAAATGCTCTCAATCAAGATGCAGACCCATGCCTATTGCAGCCCCAAGGACTTAAATCCTTGACCTTTGATCCTTTGACCCCAAACCCATAGTCAGAGGTCAGGGTGAACCTGTCTACCAAGTTTGGTGACCCTGGCTTTTGTTGTTCTTGAGATATAGTTTATGACATTTTGACCATGACCTTTAACCATGCAAACCCAAAACGATAGTCACAGTTCAGGATCCCAAGATAAACCTGTGTACCAAGTTTGGTGACCCTAGCTTTACTTGTTCTATAGTAATAGGTCATATGGAATGCAAACCTTGACCTTTGACCTTTTGACCCCAAACTGATAGTCAGAGGTCAGAGTCTCAAGGTGAACCTGGGAATGAGGCTATGGTCAAAGAACTTTTTTACACTGGAAGGTGGAGTTGCCACCCGTACCACACAAATAAAAGTTCAAACTCTAGCACAACATTCACCCCGCCCCCCTTCACAAAAGCCAAAAACACGCACACAATTTGGACCCACCCCAATTTGGAACCCAAATCACGCGCTAAAAGTAATAGGATAACACAATACAAATGGCCTAACGCAGTCATTCCAAAATAACTAAAACTAAGGGGAGATGGGTAGACTGCCACCACAGCCCACATGGCAAAGCCGGTTATTCTGCCGCTTGTACTTCAAACAAATCCACTTAAAACAAAATACCGCCATGTCCTAACCTAAACATAACATTAAATTAATGAACATATACAAATACCAAATACATAGAGCAAAACATTCTATAAAAACCAAATAAGCCGTACCCCACGACCATCAAAATATACACATATATACAACGTCTAACCCAACCCAGACACCAACTATAAGAACAGGCCCATGCCCCCCCACCACTTCCCCCCACCACTTTGGACTGTCCTCCCATAAGTCCGCCCCAGGAGAAAAATTGCCTCCTGGATCACCGCTGGCTGTCTCGACCCCGATGCGCCTCCTCTTCAGCACCACCGGAGGAGTCCCATGTCAAGGCCCAAGTCCACCAGTCTTCTCCCGGGCACGCCGCAGCTCATTCGAGTACCTCCATGAGACATCCAACAGTTGGAGATAGGCGTCCTCCCGTCTGGCCACCACATGCAGCCACCGCTGGTGCTCCTCCATCTGCCGCTTGGCCCGAATCCACTGCAGCCATGCCTCCTCCCGGGCCCGGACCACATCCACGACACCCAGAGGGGCCCTACTCAGCTTGCAGTGTCTCTGCTTGGCACGTCATTCTACCGTGCCAGACGCTCCTGCCCAGACCGCTTTTACCTTCGCTGCCGCCATCGCCGTTGTGGCCCCCTGTTCACCGGCCCATTCCAGCTGAGATCCGGGAACAGGTGGAGCCAGCCTATCGACGTCACCTGCCATCACAGGCATCCCCTGTGCCGCCCAGTACCCTCATCCAGGGCGACTTGAGCTCTGGCACAGGGACCCTCCTGTGATGGCCCTGGGCGATGTTGGTCTTGCTCACTCTCCAGGGTGCCAGGCATGTTCTCATCCCACAAGGCCCGCCTTCCATTCTTGGGACCGGTCGGTCCCACAAACCGCAACCACTCCTCCCCAGCACTGCTTTTAATGGTGAAGCCCAGGCCATAAAACAGATCACATCCCATTATGTGCTCACCACAGGCTGTCACAGTGAACCTCAGGTCACACACCTCGGCCAACTTGTACCGGGCTGTCAGTCTCAGCATTCCCACCATGGCCAGTCTTCCTCCACCATAATCGCAAAGCGGCGCTGGGTCACCTCCAATCTTGTAATGCAGGAAAAAACACCTCACGGTCACCCAATTCAACACGGAGCCCACCACTCCCATGTCACTCAACAATGGCACCACCACCCCGTCCAACTCCACCATACAGTACGTGCGTCCGTTAGTGCTTGGGGACACAGCATGGACAACCGTGGAAGCGGGAGAGTCCTCCTTGCGTCTTGGACTTCCTCGCTCAAACTTGTGGCATGCCCTGGCAAAATGATGCAAGTGTCCGCACTTGTCACAGCGCTTCGCTCTTGCTGGACACTCTCTGGCCTTAAAACGGTGCTTTCAGGACTCACAACCCATACATACAGGCATTCCTGGGGCAGACCTCATTTTCACAGCGCTGGCGTTGTCCACATCACCCTCCACGCTATCATCGCTGTCCGGGTCCACAGCATGCACCGTCAGCTGTGATCCTAGTTGTTGATGTGGCACGCTTCCACTCAGCTCCTGTGATAGTTTATCTGCAGCCTTCAGCTGCTGAGCTAATTCGATGGTCGTAGATAGTCAGTTTGCCCGAGAATGTAAGCAGTTTCGACCTAATAGCGGGGCAGCTGGTATGGTATGTGGTATCCGAGAGGTTTCGCAGGTCCTTCCTACCTACGGCTGTCAGACTGTATAACCTAAGCAGGGCTGCTCGCAGAGATAGCAAAAAAACGTGACAACCTAATAGTAGTGAATGCAAAAGACGCAATAGACTTACACAATGGTCCCCTCCGGTATACAACTAGGAAAATACCGGTCGCTACGGAGGGTGACAATATGTATGAGTACATAATCATACCATGTAGGATAACTAAGTAGACGGTTATGCTGTTCATTCCATCTAGCTACAATGCTCCGCACTGTGTGTGTTTATATATTTATATATTTATTCCATCTAGCTACAATGCTCCGGACTGTGTGTTTATATATTTATATGTTTATATTATGGCGGCATATGGGGAGAGCATAACTGTGTAACATCTTAGACAAGAACAAAGAGCAGAGGTTCCCTGGTGAGATAACAGGGAAGTGTGAAGGATGAATGAAGTGAATGCAGTGTGACCTTTTGTGTGTTAGAAACTTCTAGAGGAATGGTAAAGGATTAAGGAAGTGAATGCAATGTGACCTTTTGTGTGTTAGAAGCTTCTAGAGGAATGCCATGTTATTTAAGAGAAGAGTATCTGCTGAGATGTCATTCTGTCTATGCTTCTTGTGTGAGATGTGTAATAAATCGTCTGAGCCAAATCCGCCTCGTTATTTAAACGCTCCACAATATGTACATACACAACCGTTCAAAAGTTTGGGGTCACCCAGACAATTATTTTGTGTTTTCCATGAAAAGTCACACTTATTTACCACCATGAGTTGTAAAATGAATAGAAAATATAGTCAAGACATTGACAAGGTTAGAAATAATGATTTGTATTTGAAATAATTTTTTCCAGATACTCAACCTGCTCAAAGGAAGGTCAGTTTTATAGCTTCTCTAAGCAGCTAAACTGTTTTCAGCTGTGCTAACATGATTGCACAAGGGTTTTCTAATCATCCATTAGCCTTCTGACGCAATGAGCAAACACATTGTACCATTAGAACACTAGAGTGATAGTTGCTGGAAATGGGCCTCTATACACCTATGTAGATATTGCACCAAAAACCAGACATTTGCAGCTAGAATAGTCATTTACCACATTAGCAATGTATATTAGATATTAGAGTGTATTTCTGATTAGGTTAAAGTTGTCTTCATTGAAAAAAACAGTGCTTTTCTTTCAAAAATAAGGAAATTTCTAAGTGACCCCAAACTTTTGAACGGTAGTGTATGTGTACTCGCTGCTCTTGTTTTTTCTTGTCTTCTGATTGTTGCTCTGAGTGTTGCTATCCCTGTGCTGTTGCAATCCTGGAATTTCCCCATTGTGGGACTAATAAAGGCTTATCTTATCTTATCTTATGTTCTGCCAACTGGTCTCGAACCATCTCCTCCTCCAACGGTCCGAACTGGCATTCGCTGGCCAGCAGTCTCAGGTCGGCCACGAACCGCTGCACAGACTCGCCAACCCGTTGGCTGCACTATCAAAACTGGATTCTGCGGACAATGGCGTTTTTCGGGGCACGAAAATGGTGCACCATTAGCTCAACCACTTCTTCAAAGCTATCACAGTCTCTCAACGTGCTCAAAATTTGCTGTCCCTCCATTCTGACATTATGGACCAACAACACACGTGCCCTCAATTTCTCCAGCCTCCCAAGGTTTAGCACCACCATATACGTCTGGAACGCAGTGAACGACCTTGACCAAGGAACGGGTGACTCACCAGGAAGCTCCAATAATGGCCGAACAGGTGTAACACACGTGTCCATACCTGCTTTTACCCTCGTCGCCAAATGTTGTCGGTAATGAGGAGCCAAGGACAAGGCCAGGTGTCGAACTAAACACATGTTTATTGAGAGGCACTTTGCTGCACACAGGTGCAGCCGTCAGGCAGAGAGGTGGCAGAAGAGACTTCCCCTCCTGCCCACTGCCCTCTTATAGCCGTGGGTGGTGGTGGAACCGGAAGGTGGAGCCGCCACCCGTACCACACACATAAAAGTTCAAACTCTAACACAACACAAATAAATACCACGTGGACCTTGATATATGATCATTTCTACACCCGAATGTGTGCTGATTTCTATGCACTTGTGATAATTGAGGGCCAATGACCCTAAACACACATCAGAAATGGCAAACATTATTAAATCATGCTAAAAAAGATGCTACATTGGCCTTTCCATAGACCTGACTTAAACTCCATTGAGATTCTGTGAACTATGCTGAAGAAACAAGTATGTACATGGTAGAAATCCACCAAATTTAGTTGAACTGCATCAATTCTTTCAAGAGAAGTGGTCAAAGTACTACCCATATAATATCATTGGACATAATTACTTTTACTTGAGTACATCTGGCTACTCTACAAACCTCTGGTGTGCACGGTATTCACTAATCTGAGCCATGTGAGAACTTGTTGGAGAATTTCACAGATACAAAAAATCTGTTTTCCACTATACTGGAAAACTCGAATGGAGATGGTGAGGTGCACACACACACACACACACACACACACACACAAACTACTGTAATTACAGTGTTATGAAGTCGCCTGTCTCTGCACGTTTCAGCTTTTACGACATTTGTGAGAGCCAACATTGCAAGTGCAGGTTAGGACTTGTTTTATCTGGTATTTTGTACTTTGTTTTAGAAACTCACGTGAATTTGACTACTGCCAAAGCTTTGAAAGGATGCTGGAGAATAAGATTTTTAAAAAATCACTCTTCAGAACTTCACAGAAAACTATGTCCTTCAAAATTCTTGATGCAAATATCTATGACTATGACTGTGGCAAAATTTCAAAATGACTTTCAAAAATGTCACTCAAGTTTAACATATAATTAATTTTGAGTGATTGAATTTGCTCCAAAATTTGACTTTACAACCTTTTTGAAGGTCTGTAGAAGGCACAATTTGGAAGACAGGGTGTCAATATTTGTAACACATAGCCACAAATTCTTCAAATGCAATAATTTTGGGAAAATGAAGCAGAACACCACCACAAATTTCAAATATGTTACTTACAGACACATGGGGCCATACTACAACAATCTAAAGTGTGAATTTGCACCGCAGTTTGTACCTTCCACCTGTGGTTTTAATGATTTCTGGCAGTACATTGCTCATTTTCTGTCACAAGCTCCCCATGCGCCTCTCTAATGTGCACAGCGAGGGGAGAAAGAACGGGAGGATTTAAGTGCAGGGTTACACCAAACACACATTTATTAACACCAAACTAACATACAGACACAGAACAGCCTGGATCCTCGTTAGAGTCCTCAAGGTAGCCCTACACACACACTGGAGGAAAACAGCGGTGGAACAGCACACAGGCAGTTACTCACAGAGGGGGGCAGACCGAGTTGTCACAGCGAAAATCCAAGACACAGACAGTCCTTACTGACATGACAGTTGACGGCGGAGAACGACCATCCAAAGCGTACAATAATCCAGCGGCGTCTGTCTAGCGAAGAGCTCCTTTAATACAGATGCCGCTGGCGTGACAAATAGGAATCACCTGGGCGAGGCATGGACAGATAATTACCGGGGACTGGAAACAGCTGATGAGCCAGAAGGAGAGTGAGAGGGTGTGGCTAGGCCGGCAGCCTGTCTGCAGCATGAGAGAAAGATGATGATAGATGCTGACTAACAGCTGCCCGTCAGGCAATGGCTAGAGGCATGGCATAAGTACAAGAATACATCAAAACACACATAACCAGCAAAGCCAACCCCACAAAGAGATAAAGGCTGAACCGGGGAAAGCCAAGTCGGCTCGGCACGTGACAGAGCCCCTCCTTCTAGGAGTGGATACCAGACATCCACGGTAACATCGTAAGAACCCACCACCACCACCACCACACCCCACAGGAAAAACAATGACACACGAACCTGTAGCGGGAACAGGAAAGGAGAGAACACAATACCCCACCCAGGGTCCACAATTAACCCCCCCAAGTCCACGGGCGTTGGAGCTCAGGAGGCCGCCCAGAGTCCCAGGCCCAGCAGAAGGTCCGGGGGACGGAATCCGGCGGCCTACCGGACAACATGGACCACCAGACCCGGGGAGTCAATTCTTCTGGCGGCCGGCCCACGTTGCTCAGCCACCAGGATGGAGGGAGTGAAGCAGGAGGCGGCCCGCCCACCAGAAGGCTGACTGGAGGGCAACCGGACCAGGGAGAGGGAACCTCCACGGCCTCCTCAGTGGCACCCGCGGTGGACCCCGACCAGTCCGGCTCCACTGCACCCACGACGCACTTGCGGTGGACTCCAGCAGGAGCCTAACTGTGCCCACGGTGGCCCCTGACTGGGCCGGCTCCGCTGCACCCATGGTGGACTCCAGCGGGAGCCTGGCCGCTTCCACGGTGGCCCCTGACTGGGCTGGCTCCGCTGCACCTGCGGTGGACTCCGATTGGGCCGGCTCCACTGCACCCACGATGGACCCCGATTGGGCCAGAGCTGCACTCACGGTGAGTGGACCAACCCGCAGGAGCACCAGGCTGAGGAGATGATCGATGGGAGGAGCCCTGACGACCCTGGCAGGAGAAGCTGGAGCAGCGACATCCTCCTGTGGCAGGACCAGACCCTCGGAGACCTCCGGCAGCGACACACCCTCTCCAGCAGCCGTGGTGAAGGCTCAGGGGAAGCAGGAGAAGAAAGATGGTTAGGGTTGCCGGCAGCGGCGGAGCCCGGCAAAGGAAGTTCAGGCACAGCACACAGCTGCGCCTGACTCTCCTCACCCAGAGCCAGGCAAGATCTCTCTAAAACTGACATAAGAAAAACAAGAGAGATTGCTTGCCTGTGCTCGAGCTCCACCGCGGTCCAGGACTCCGTCAATACCGGCGATGAACACTCAGGCCCGGCCTCCAAGAGGTCCAGCTCTGGCTCCCAGTCCACTGCAGACGCCTCCGCAGCTGGCAAGATGGTGTTGGCAGTCCTGTTGTCCACCTGCAACAGCTCCAACGCTGGGGATTCCACCGGCGTGGCTGCAGGGGGACCCCTCCATGCTGACTCCGGTAAAGGATCATCCGAGGCCACTGGCTCCTCCCACATCTGATGACCCTGACCTGAGGCCAACAAGCCCTGAGGGAGAATAGGAGGAGATACGAAGAGGGGGAAAGGTGAGTTAATATTTTGCAGGTGGAGGAGAGGACCCAGCGGACTGCTGAAACTAGGCCTCTCCCTCGGGAGACAGACAAGGTTTACAATTGGATGGAGTGAAATGAAAAAACACTTGCCTGTCAGCCCGGCTCACGATGTTGACAGCTGCAAACCGTTGGCAATCACCCCTCTTCATTTCACTGACTCTTTCAGTGGATTGTAAAGGAGCCGTCTCCGTGGCAACGGAGGTGGGCATTCTCGAAGCAGCCCCGTCTAGCCTCACAGCAGCTGGGAGGGTGATGACAGCTGACGACGAGGGAGGCCTCTCCTGGCGTCTCCAGGCGGAGTGATGCTGTCTTCTGTTTCCTGGAGAGGACCGTGTTGGAGCAGGAGGAGGGGCGGGCAAAACGTCACGGAGGATGATGGGCTGAGAGTTGCCGGTCCTCTGCCTCGGCGCCGTGGGCCACGCTAATCCGGGGAAAGAGCGCTGGAGCGAGCAGACCTTGGAGAGCAGGTCGGCCAACAGGGGGTAACTCCACAACCCAGGATTCGCTTCCAGGATCTCGACAACTCCACCCAGGCATTCCAGCATCTTCTTTGGTCCACGGGTGGCGAGAGCTTCATTCACCAAGCTGCGAATGCCTTCAGCGGCCCATCTCTCTTCAACCGTGGGAAACCCCGCTGCTGATCCTCTTCCTTGGCAAGACCGGGGCATGACGCTCTCCAGATACAGGTATGTCCAGAAAACAGTTCAAAAAAGAAAAGAGAGTGATGTGTGGATGTAACCTGCTAAATCCTATAGTTCGGCTGGATTATTCTGTCATGAGCTCCCCGTGTGCCTCTCTAATGCACACGGCGAGGGGAGAAAGGACGGGAGGATTTAAATGCAGGGTTACACCAAACACACATTTATTAACACCAAACTAACATACAGACACAGAACAGCCTGGATCCTCGTTAGAGTCCTCAAGGTAGCCCTACACACACACTGGAGGAAAACAGCGGCGGAACAGCGCACAGGCAGTTACTCACAGAGGGGGGCAGACCGAGTTGTCACAGCAAAAATCCAAGACACACAGACAGTCCTTACTGACGTGATGGTTGACGGCGGAGAACGACCATCCAACGCGTACAATAATCCAGCGGCGTCTATCTAGCGAAGAGCTCCTTTAATACAGACGCTGCTGGCGTGACAAATAGGAATCACCTGGGCAAGGCACGGATAATGATAGATAATTACCGGGGACTGGAAACAGCTGATGCGCCAGAAGGAGAGCAAGGGGGCGTGGCTAGGCCGGCAGCCTGTCAGCAGCATGAGAGAAAGGTGATGATAGATGCTGACTAACAGCTGCCGGTCAGGCAGTGGCTAGAGGCATGGCTTAAGTACAAGAATACATCAAAACACACATGTCAACATGTCAACACATGTCAGCTCGGCACATGACAATTTTCATGCTTTGCACCCTCGTCATCCTTGTAAGAGTCATGTCTTTAAAAAGAATGCAACTGAGTGCAAAGTCCACACATTGCTAGCTTAATGACATTGCACTTTTGATCAACAAAAAACATACCTAAATTCAGTGGTGCATTGCCCAACGCCATTTACATTGCACGTTTAAAAAACGTGAGGTGCACACTGCTCATATCAGATACATCCACCACTCAGTGTTGCCAGATGTACGATAATTATCATATTTGTTTAATAGTTTTGCCTTTTGTACGATGTACAATCAATAATTTCAAAAATCCCATAATGTGCGATAATTTGACCTCTTCATTACATGGCTAAATTAATACATTAGCAAACACAATCAGGATACAGATCCTACGCATATATACTACGCTTGTTTTTATGCATCTTCTCACGTGTGTGGGCTACGTGAAAAAGAAGATGGAAGACTCGTGTTGCGGTAGCAGAGAGACTGCCTCGGATGGAGGCTCGTGATGGGCTCCACAGTTCACTGAAACGCACTGTGTCAAGCTGAAAAGATCCAATAAAAATAGTTCTACATTGAATCACTCAGTGCTGGAGCTCCAACTGTCTACCACTCACTCAACTGAACTGCTGAACCGAACGGAGGGGCTAGTTTGCTGCTCAGGTGGGGGATTCAGCTGGTGGTCCCTGCCTTCCAGTACAGTTCTGGTGAGTGATTCAGTACAGTATGTTCACCCATAAAAACTAGTACACTCGATTGAATTGTTTGTGTATGTTACCACACTAATGCGAGCAAGACAGACTCAGCAAATAAGCAACATCTCCAGCAGGTTGAGAAATGAAAGGGGGGGGGGGGGTTTACATGCCAGTTTTACTGGGTGATTCAAACCTATTGTTGGCATTAGCACTAAAGCTTTCTGTCGCTGCTGCTGCAAATGTCTGCACAAAATGTCACTGGACTGTAGTTCTCAATAAAACTGTGAAACAGGTTTCTACTTCAATTATCAGAGGCATTTTAGTAGTAGTTTATCTGGTTTGAGTGATGTTTATTCCTAATGTATAAACAGAGTGTTTCTCAAAATATTCGTGAGGCAACACTTTGATATACTGTATGATGATTCAACAGAAGCCATGATAGTTCAGTATGACTGATATTCTGGGCTGTTCAGTGCAGGCCAGGGGCTCGTCCTGTACTCCACACAGGTAGAGGTGCTTTTTTTCAACCTATCTGTTAGATTTAAAGGTAAAACTGCATTATAGGCTGTAATATACACAATCAGTGATAATGTGCTAGTGAAGCAGATGGTCCTGAGCCGCGTCAGAATGAAAATTGGGTGTTATGGTGCATATTTAAGGCACATATATGGCATGCTTGTATGGTACGCATTCTCCCCCACATGCATCCAGTAGGCATGACGGTGCAGACCCTACAGAGCAAACGTCCAAAGGAACAATGCCCCAGCAGGGACCTCGGCTAGGAGGTGGGTGCTGGGGAAGACGGAAGTCAGAGACAATGTCCCAACGGGACAAAACCTATGGGGAGAAGACGCTCCGCCTGTCCCTCCACGGGCGCGCCTTCGAGTGGACCTTCGTTGTTGCTGCAGTTAACAACAACATGTTAGGTGCTGACTTTTTGTGCTCAAACAGTTTGTTAGTTGACCTTACTAATAGACGTATTGTAAATGCACTGTCTTTCTACTCTATCTCCTGCACAGCTCGGGTGGCCCTGCCTTCTGCACATTCCAATGTCACAGCTGCGGGTGGTAAGTTTCATGCATTACTCAACCAGTTTCCAGCACTCACGGTCCCTACATTTTCAGCGTCAGTTGCCAAACACGGGGTCGAGCATTTCATAAGTACCTCGGGCCCCCCTGTTTTTGCAAAAGCTCGGCGGTTGGACCCAGCTAAACTGGCCATCGCGCGCGAGGAATTCGCCAACTTGGAAAAACTGGGCATAGTCCGGCGTTCGAACAGCGCCTGGTCGTCACCCCTGCACATGGTACCCAAGGCTGACGGCTCGTGGCGCCCTTGCGGCGATTTCCGCAGATTAAATAATGCTTCAGCCCATGACCGCTATCCGATTCCGCACATCCAGGATTTTTCGGCGCATTTAGTGGGGGCGCGCATCTTTTCCAAAATAGATTTGGTGCGTGGTTATCACCAAGTTCCAGTCCGTGCGCAGGACATACCCAAGTTCGAGTTTTTGCACATGCCTTTCGGCCTCAAGGGCGCTGCGCAGACGTTCCAACGCATGATGGATGCAGTGCTGTGCGACCTCCCTTTCGTGTTCGCTTATTTAGATGATATTTTGGTAGCCAGCGCGTCCGAAGCCGAGCACGAAAGCCACCTCACAGCCGTTTTTCAGAGGCTCACAGAACACGGGCTGATCATTAACCCAGCGAAGTGCCAATTCGGGGTAGCGAAAATCGATTTTTTGGGACACCGCGTGTCGCCAGAAGGCGCGGTCCCGCTGTCAGATAAAGTGCGCGCGATAACGGATTTCCCCCAACCGCAGACGGTTAAGGCGCTGCAGGAATTTTTGGGGATGGTCAATTTTTATAACCGTTTCCTCCCAAACGCGGCACGGCTCATGCACCCATTGTACGCGGCATTAAAGAAGCAAAAACCTACATCTAAGGTCGAGTGGTCCCCGGATCGGGAGCGCGCTTTTTCACAGGTCAAATCAGCCCTCGCGAACGCTGCGTTATTGGCACACCCGGTGCCGGCAGCTCGCATGGCGCTAACCACAGACGCCTCCGACGTGGCAGTGGGAGCGGTTGTCGAGCAACTGGTGGCAGGATGCTGGCAACCACTCGCGTTTTTCAGCAAAACGTTGCGCGATAGCGAGCGTAAATACAGCGCGTTTGACAGGGAGCTTTTGGCCCTGCATTTGGCCATCCGCCACTTCTAGTTCTGGTTGGAAGGGCGCCGTTTTACCACGTTCGTGGACCATAAACCCTTAACTTTTGCAATGGCTAAGGTTTCAGAGCCTTGGTCGGGCCGACAACAGAGGCAGCTGGCTGCAATTTCGGAGTTTACCACTGACATTCAACACGTGGCGGGTAAACACAATGTAGTGGCTGATTGCCTCTCGCGTGCAGTTGCAGCGACAGGCCCCCAGGGGGCAGATTCGGTGGCTGCAGACCTAGGTCAGGCTTGCGGCGCGGAAGCGCTCACAGCTCCGGTCTGCGTCGGGTTAGATTATGCAGCCATGGCCGCTGAACAGGTTGGCGACGCGGACGTGCGCGCACTCCAGTCTGGGCCAACAGGGCTAAGGCTGGAGCACAGGGTGCTTCAAAGAGGCATGCCCTCCCTAATCTGCGATACCTCCACGGGGCGTCCCCGTCCCGTGGTCCCGGCTGCGTGGCGTCACCGTGTTTTTGACTTAATACATTCACTGGCACACCCGGGCGTCCGCGCGTCTATCAAAATGGTAGGAGAGAAGTTTGTTTGGCCGGGGCTGCGTAAACAAGTCAAAGAGTGGGCTGCAGCCTGCGCTGCGTGTCAAAGAGCAAAGGTACACAAACACACACGTGCCCCTCTAGAACCTTTTCACATCCCAGCCAAACGCTTTGATCATGTGCATATCGACTTAGTAGGACCTCTTCGGCTGTCCCAGGGGTTCACACACCTTTTAACCATGGTAGACCGCACCACGCGCTGGCCAGAGGCGGTCCCTCTGGCGGCAACCACGGCGGCAGATGTTGCACGTGCCTTTTTAACAACTTGGGTCGCACGTTTTGGTATCCCGTCAGACATAACGTCTGACAGAGGACCCCAGTTTGTTTCCGAGCTCTGGTTGTCCATGGCACTCAGCCTGGGGGTGAAAATTCATCGCACGACCGCGTATAACCCCCAGGCCAATGGTTTGTGCGAGCGCTTCCATCGGTCATTGAAAGCAGCCCTCAGAGCGGCTCTCACGGACACAAATTGGGTTGATAAGCTCCCATGGGTTTTATTAGGGTTGCGTTCAGCACCTAAAGAGGATTTGCAAGCCTCTCCGGCCGAACTCGTTTTCGCCCAACCCCTCCGGTTACCGGGAGATTTCCTCCCTGAGAACCCTGCTCCGGAGCACCTCCCCGCTCAGCTGCTGCAGAGCGACGCGGGGTCACACACCCTCCCCGGTCCCGTTCATCACAGTTTTCCACGTGTTTTTGTGCCCCAAGCCTTAAAGAATGCAGAATTTGTCTTTGTTAGACACGACGCACAGAGGTTAGGTTTAAGGCCACCTTACGATGGACCGTTCAGAGTGTTAGAAACCGGGGAAAAGCATTTTTTGCTCGATTTGGGAGACAGGAGGGACTTAGTCTGCATTAACAGACTCAAACCCGCTTTTGTGTTAGCTGACGACCCAGTACAGTTGGCCAGAGCCCCCCGCCGCGGCAGGCCACCTGGGAGACGCTCTGCTAAGCTTTCACAACGATGTGTTAATGATTCTACTTCACAGATGCAGCAGACAGCCACAGGCAGAGCGAGACCTGCTCACAGCAGATATGGCAGAGAGTTGAAGCCCAAGCAGTGGGAAATGTGATCTGTTGTGCCAAGTTTTTTTTTTTCTCTCTTGTTCTGTGTGGGGGTGTCATGATTCTATGCATTTGAAGTGTAACTTGTCCTTATTTGAACGTTTGGGGGGGATTATATGGTGCATATTTAAGGCACATATATGGCATGCTTGTATGGTACGCATTCTCCCCCACATGCATCCAGTAGGCATGACGGTGCAGACCCTACAGAGCAAACGTCCAAAGGAACAATGCCCCAGCAGGGACCTCGGCTAGGTGGTGGGTGCTGGGGAAGACGGAAGTCAGAGACAATGTCCCAACGGGAGCCCCCGAGGTGGAGAAGGGAACAGAGGCGCCAGCAAGTCTCGGAGGCTATATGTGACTGTGGGTTCATGTGTTTACTAAACTTCTGTGGGGTGAAGGTGTGAGATACTTGATGTGGGGGTTTAGTATCTCTGGTGTATAAAAGCTGTGAGGAAAGTTGGTTCTGTCTATTTTTCTGCTGAGAACTTTGATGATAGAAGATGTGACTTCCAATAAAGCTTTCCTGAGAAATAAACTCAGTCTCATTTGTAAGGCATCTTCTACAGTGTGTACAATAATTTTCCTCAAAATATGATAATTTTAAGCCGCTGGTATGATATTTCAACACTCCCCATCTGGCAACACTACTTCAGCTCATATCTGCTATACTTTTAAAGATTTAGGGGGAACATTGATGCTCTAGTAAATGATGTTCTCGTGCATTTTCACTTTATGCATGAGCATGGCCATTTCATCTGAGAAAAACAGATCTGCCCTCTTAAGAAAGCATGCCTTTATACCAGCATTCTGGCATAAGTCATGTGCACCTGCCTGTTAAAGATGAATAACTAAGAGAATTGGGACAACTTTTTTATGCTTTTTGGCTGCAAAAAATAATTTTTTATCCCCCACCGGTTGAAGCCCAAAGGGGTCGAAGAGCCTGTAGGTGAAGACCAAAGGGGGATTATGTTATGGGTCAGTCTGTCTGTCCCACTGTTGTGAAATCAACTCCTTCTACAGTTTTGGTCTAATTGTTTTGAAACTTGGTACCTTGGCTTGACATATAGTGAGGATGTGCATATTGCAGTTTGGTACTGATCGGATGATTTTTGCTGGAATTGTAGCCCCTGACCTATGACCTCCTGTTTCACCTCACTTCATAGACAGTAACTGTCTTGTGAAATCAACTCCTCCTACAGTTTTGATCTGATTGTTTTGAAATTTGATGCCATGGCTTGACATTCACTGATTTATTTTTTTTATTTTTTTTATTTTTTTTTTTGTTACTTATTTGTACCCGTAGGTAGACTTGGTTTGCAGTCTGGTGACAAGCCACCGGCTGCTGGTCGCTGCGTGCGCGAGCGCCCTAAACCTACATGTTTTTGGTGTGCGAGAGGAAACCGGAGAAATCCCGGAGTAAACCCGCGCAACACGGGGAGAACATGCAAACTCCACACAGCTCACTGTTGGTCGGGGGCTGGGATCGAACCCACGATCTCATGATCCTCGCGATCCCCCGGCCGAGGGTAAAACTGTGCTGCCATAGTGCTAAACCACTGCGCCACCGTGCAGCAACTGATGATGTGCATATTGCAAATTCACTCTCATTGGATGACCATGAGGTCAAAAGTCAGAGGTCAGATTTTCCCTAAGTCATCTAGATACAATAACTACTGAAAGAAATGATGTAGGCTTTTCAAATATACAGTAGTAGTATCTAATACACATCTTGGACAATTTACACCCTGGCCCACCTATGGGTTTGGGGTCAAGGGGTCAAAAGGTCAAAGTTCAAAGTTAACATTGCAGTTGCACTATGGTAAATGCTACATTTACTATTACTATAAAAACGAGTAAAGCAAGGGCCACCAAACCTGGTACACAGGTTGACCTTGGGATCCTCACCTCTGACTATGGGTTTGGGGTCAATAGGTCAAAGGTCAAGGTTAACATTCCTTATGCCTTATTACTGTACAATGAGTAATGCTAGGGCCACCAAACTTGGTACACAGGTTCATCCTGTGACCCTGAAGAATGACTGTGGTTTTGGGATCGCAAGGTCAAACGTCAACATCAAAATGCTTTGTAAACTATATTGGCATCGGGGTGGAGGATGTAGTGATCTTCCTCCTACATTGTTCCCTGTCCCACCTGGAGAAGCCTGGGAGCACTGTGAGGATCATGTTCTTTGATTTCTCCAGTGCTTTCAACACCATCCAACCAGTGATCCTGAGGGACAAGCTACTGTGCACAGGGGTGGACCAGCACCTGTCATTGTGGATCCTGGACTACCTCACAAACCAACCACAGTTTGTGAGAATCCATCATCTGTAGCACAGGGAGCCACCAGGGCATAGTTCTGGCTCCCTTCCTGTTCACCCTCTACACTGATGACTTTTCACACAACACACCACACTGCCATCTACAGAAGCTCTCTGACGAATCGGAGAGTCGACAATCGTGGCCTCTGCGATTGTCGGCCTCTTCTCTGATGGAGATGATGCGGAGTACAGAGGACTTATCCAGGACTTCATTGACTGGTGCCAACGGAGCTGCCTCCAGATCAATGCGAGGAAAACTAAGGAATTGGTGGTAGACTGCCCCAGTCGAGGACAACCCCCCACAGCACTGGTAAACATCCAGGGAACAGACATTGAGATGGTGACATCTTACAAGTACCTGGGTGTTCACCTAAACAATAAAATGGACTGGTCACACAACACCAACATGCTTTACAAGAAGGGCCAGCGCAAGCTGTTCCTCCTGAAGACTCAGGTCTTTTGGAGTGCAAGGGGCACTACTGAAGACCTTCTACGATTCGGTGGTGACATCAGCCATCACATTTGGAGTGGTCTGCTGGGGCAATGGTATCATGGCAGCCAACAAGAAGAGACTGAACAGGCTAAAAAAAGCTAGCTCTGTTCTGGGGTGACTCTTCGACCCAGTGGAGGAGATAGGAAAGAGGAGGATGGTGGCTAAGCTGTCATCTCTGCTGGAGTCTGAGTCCCACCCTATGCAGGACACACTGAATGCACTGGGAGCTCATTTAGCGGTAGGCTGTGCCATCCTAGGTGCACGACGGAGATGTTCTGCAGGTCCTTCCTACCTACAGCTGTCAGACTTTATAACCTAACCAGGGCTGCTAGTAGAGGTCGTATTAAATGTACTAAATGTAACAACTTTGCACAATAGCAATCATCCCCTCCAATACACAACTAGGACAATAACAATCATTACTGAGGGTGGCAACAACACTGATGATTCAAATGCGAAATATACTGTGTGGGTACATATTCATATTCTGCAGGGTAATTTAACAAACCATAATGCTGTTTATTCCATCTTGCTGCAATGCTCCTGCACTGTGAATATACAGTGGTGTGAAAAAGTGTTTGCCCCCTTCCTGATTTCAAATTTTTTTGTATGTTTGTCACACTTAAATGTTTCATATCATCAAACAAATTTAAATATTAGACAAAGACAACAGAAGTAAACACAAAATGCAGATTTTAAATGAAGGTGTTTATTATTAAGGGTAAAAAAAAAAATCCAAACCTACATGGCCCTGTGTGAAAAAGTGATTGCCCCCTCCCCTTACTGTTAAAACATAAATTAAATGTGGTTTATCACATTTTTGGAAAGCTGAGTTCAATTTCTTGAGCCACACCCAGGCCTGATTACTGCCACACAATCAAGAAATCACTTAAATAGGACCTGTCTGACAAAGTGAAATAGACCAAAAGATCCTCAAAAACTAGACATCATGCTGTGATCCAAAGAAATTCAGGGATGAGAAACAAAGTAATTGAAATCTATCAATCTGGAAAAGGTTACAAAGCCATTTCTAAAGCTTTGGGACTCCAGCAAACCACAGTGAGAACCATTATCCACAAATGGCGAAAACATGGAACAGTGAGAAACCTTCCCAGGAGCGGCCAACCGACCAAAATTACCCCAAGAGTGCAGCGATGACTCATCCATCATCATCATCATCATCATAGCAGTCTGTCAGGGGCGACAATGACTGTTTCATTTAGGTCTGATCAGATTCCTCCACGCAGCTCTGTCCTTCGCCTTCTGCTGCCAGGAACTCCTGACCTTGTTAACCCGGGTGACATCCGAGCCGGTATGAGTTGCTCTCTGACTGACCGTTTCATGAAACTGCTTTCAAAGTATTTGAGTACTGCTAGCTTTTGCTGGACTAGCGGCACATTCTTGGCAGATAGAGGTATTATCAGTGGCAAGGACAGGCCAAGACAAACTGACTCCAGTATCTGTTGCAGTGACTGACCAGATGATAGGTTTGTTTATCTCTGCTCTTTGTGTAGTGCATGTCACAATGCACTGACTGGCAAAAGCCCACCACAGACCCTGCGACAGATGTGCTCATCTGCCAGGATGTCCAGTCTCACCCCATGTAACTAGGAGTGGTCCACCACAGATCTGTGACAGATATTGTTTTTAGTTCTGCCAGGATGCCCAGTTTCACCCTCCACACCCTCGGAAGGGCAGGATTGCCGGTTGAGTCGCTGACGGCCCATCCAAGATGTCACAAAAGACCCCACAACAACATTCAAAGAACTGCAGGCCTCACTTGCCTCAGTTAAGGTCAGTGTTCCTGACTCCACCATAAGAAAGAGACTGGGCAAAAATGGCCTGCATGGCAGAGTTCCAAGACGAAAACCACTGCTGAATAAAAAGAACATAAAGGCTTGTCTCAATTTTGCCAGAAAACATCTTGAAGATCCCCAAGACTTTTGAGGAAATACTCTGTGGACTGACGAGACAAAAGAGCTTTTTGGAAGGTGTGTGTCCCATTACATCTGGTGTAAAAGTAACACAGCATTTCAGAAAAGGAACATCATACCACCAATAAAACATGGTGGTGGTAGTGTGATGGTCTGGGGCTGTTTTGCTGCTTCAGGACCTGGAAGACTTGCTGTGGTAAATGGAACCATGAATTCTGCTGTCTACCAAAAAAATCCTGAAGGAGACTGTCCAGTCATCTGTTCATGACCTCAAGTTGAAGCACATTTGGGTTCTGCAGCAGGACAGTGATCCAAGACACACCAGCAGGTCCACCTCTGAATGGCTTAAGAAAAAACAAAATGAAGACTTTGGAGTGGCCTAGTCAATGTCCTGACCTGAATCCAATTGAGATGCTGTGGCATGACCTTAAAAAGGAGGTTCATGCTCGAAAACCCTCCAATGTGGCTGAATTACAACAATTCTGCAAAGATGAGTGGGGCAAAATTCCTCCACAATGTTGTAAAAGACTCAGTTATCGCAGTTATTGCAAACACTTGATTGCAGTTGTTGCTGCTAAGGGTGGCCCAACCAGTTATTAGGTTTAGGGGCAATCACTTTTTCACACAGGGCCATGTAGGTTTGGATATTTTTCCCCTTAATAATAAACACCTTCATTTAAAAACTGCATTTTGTGCTTATTTGTGTTATCTTTGTCTAGTATCTATATTTGTTTGATGATTTGAAACATTTAAGTGTGACAAACATACAAAAAAATTTGAAATCAGGAAGGGGGCAAACACTTTTTCACACCACTTTTTTTTTTAATCAAAATATAGTTAGGGAATCTAAACAGGAACACTTTTCAGAAATTATCCAACAGTCACAACCCATGGGTGCTTTTTAAAACTATTGGCTCTCTTCTTAATGCCCCACAGACTGCCTGTTTGGAGCCCTCTGTTCAACTGTGTAATGACTTTCTGCAGTTCTTAATTGACAAGGTCTCCACTGTAAGGACTCTCATCTCAGCCGCTGATTCTGATCCTTCTGCTGTGGACACTAGTTCACTTGTTTTTAACCAGTTTGAACCTGTAGCTACAGTTATGTGAAAAAATTAGGACACCTTGTATAAGCCTGTGCGTTTTTAACATATTTGGACATATGGATATTTAATATCAATGTTAAAAATACTGTGAGATTCATGGAATACAACTAAACAATTAAAAATGAATTAAAGACTTTTTTCAAATTTTCTGTAAAATAGTAATTCTGAACAACTAGTGAGGAATAAATTAGGACCCCCCTCCATCTTTTTTAGGACACCCCTACAGTCATTCCCACTTACAATGGCTAAAATAAATGTTAAAAAATACAAATAAAACAAAAATAAGGTTAGACATAGATATATTAACATTTCTTAATAAAGAACAGAATATTTAATTGGGTAGCCTAATTTTTTCACATGACTGTATGTCGCTTCTAAAAGATGTGGTGGACCATATTAAACTCTCAGGTTTCCCTCATGATGCTGTTCCTCCTCGACTTCTAAAAGAGGTTTTCCCGGTATAGAGCACAGGATCCCAAGGTAAACCTGTGTACCAGGTTTGGTGATCCTAGCTTTACTCGTTGTACAGTAATAAGCCATAGGGAATGTTAACCGTGACCTTTGACCTTGTGACCTTGTGACCCCAAACCCAGAGTCAGAGGTCAAGATCCCAAGGTGAACCTGTATACCAAGTTTGGTGGCCCTAGCTTTAGTCGTTTTATAGTAATAGTAAATTTTGCATTTACTATTTACCATAGTGCAACTGGAATGTTAACTTTGACTTTTTGACCCCAAACCCATAGTCAGGTCAGGGTGTAAGTCCTAGATGCATCTTAGATACAACTACTGTATTGATACGAAAAGCCTACATCATTTCTTTCAGCAGTTATTGCATTTATAAGATTTAGGGAAATGGAGGACATGGAGAGGGTTGGCCTTACAGAGGAAGATGCAAGGGATAGGGTGAGATGGAGACAGATGATCTGCTGTGGCGACCCCTAAAGGGAACAGCCAGAAGAAGAAGAAGAAGCAGAAGAAGAAGAAGAAGAGAAAATCTGACCTTTGACCTCAAGGTCATTCGATGAGAGTCAAATTGTAATATGCGCATCGTCAGTATATCATGGTACCAAATTTCAAAACAATGGGAACAAAACTGTTGGAGGAGCTGATTTCACAAAAGTGGGACAGACAGAGGGACGGACGCACTGCCTCATAACATAATCCCCCTTTGGTCTTTGCCCAAAAGGGCTCTTCGACCTCTTTGGGCTTCAGCCAGTGGGGAATAAAAAACCAAGGTTGATATGTACAGTTCATGAGTAGAATAGGCAGCAGCAAATTGAAACCTATAGAAGTATCATAATTTTTAACTGGGAAAACTTTTTGGGAAGCTGAAGTCACATAAAACCTTCCCACAGAGAAAAAACTTGGTGTTATATAATCACCCTGCTTGTGTTGCATAATCAGGCCTGCAGGCGTGAATAGCCTGTATAATCAGGCCTATAGGCACTGAAGATTTGGCAGAAGCTGAAAGGTCAAATTTAAATACAAAGCTTTGATTTTCAATGGGTCAGAAACATAAAGGAGGGAGTAAGACCCTCCTCTCTCCTTCCTCCTTTAGTATATAAAGAGACTGTGAGTTTCACCTCTTTGCATTTGCTGCCTGCTGGTCTGGAGAGACGCTTTCAAGCATGTAAGTTTGCATTTATACATAAATTTTACTAATGTTTATACTGTACTTCCATGTTTTCATAGTTTAATGCATTGGAATTACAGCTTTCCCTTCGTTTCACAAGAAAAGGATCACAAATTTAAAAGTAAGAGCCTTACAAAGTAAAATTAGCAAAACTGTAAGCAAAAAGTGGTAAATTTACAATTAAAAAGTCACAAAGGATTAAAAAGTTTCAAATTTATGATAAATAAGCTGCAAATTTGCAAGTAAAAATCACAAATTTAGAAGTGAAAAGTTGCAGATTTTTAAGTAAAAACTTGTTTTATAAATAGAAAGGGGCAAAATTAAAAGTAAAAAGTTACAAATTTATATAAGGACAATCAAATTTATGAGTAAAAATTAAAAGTTACAAATTTATGAGTGAAAAGAACAAATTTATTACTAGAAGTTGCAAATGTATCAATAAAAAGTCAACTGAGAAAAAACTGCAACTCTATGAGTAAAAAGTTTCAAAGTAAAGAATAAAAAGTTGCAAATTTACAAGTTAAAGAGTCACAAGTACAACACTACCAAATGTAAGGGTAAAAAAATTGTGAATTTATAAGTAATTTTTGAGATAGCTGCCGCAAAATTATTGATAGACTCTTTGTCATGAGGGAAAATGACTTAGACGTCAGAGTGTTAAAGAGTATGTTTTTAAAGCTGTTTACAGTGTTTGAGAAAGATGATATTTACATTAGTTTGCTGTCATTTCCAGAATCATGAGCAGGAACTATCTGTCTAAAAATGATGAGCTCCGCAGAGGAGACTACCTGATGTCCAATAACGGACAGTACAAGGCAGTCTTTCAGGTAAACATTACAAGACCCTTACGTTCAAAATCTGGAATCCAAGTTAAAATCACACAAAAAAAAAATTTTTTATTCTTTTCCTCTAGGATGACGGTAACTTTGTCCTTTACACCTGGAAACCTGTGTGGGCCTCAGACACTGCAGGCTCAGATGCCATCCGCCTGTGCATGCAGGCTGACTGCAACCTGGTCATGTACACCAAGGACGACGAGCCCAAGTGGCACACAAACTCAGCCAGCAACGCCGGCTGCAATATGTGCCGACTTCACCTGACAGATGACGGCAAACTGGTGGTGTCCAGAGAGTGTGATGACATTTGGTTCTCGAAGTGATCGCAAAGGCTCAGAGTGATTGTATTTTGTTTTTGGTGGAATTAAAATGATTCTTCCCAGTGCATATGTGAGCAGTTTTCTATTCGCTTTAGCTCCTAAATGTGTGTTCTTGTCAAATTAAATAATTTTACTATGTGAGTCAAACACAGGGGATTATTATCCACACAGGAAATCTAAAAAAAAAATTTAAAAAAATCATAATATACCTATGAAATTGTTATATTTCATGACATCACATGTAGAGAATGCATCAGTAATTTGTAACCGTGACAGTCCACTGCTAGAAAAACTTTTTAAGTTATGTTTTATGGTATATGATATGATATACTGTAGTTTGTGTCAAAGTAATGAAGAAAGTGGAGAATTGGTCTCTGTCACTTTTCGGCACTGTCTAGCAGTTTTTATGACATAAAACAAAAACAGGTGTGGCTGAAAGGGGAGAGAGTCTTTCTCCAAGAATAGAAAGCATATGAGTGGGTTAGATAACATCTGAAATTAACCCGTCTTAAAATTACTGTTCTAATGCTTTAATAATCTTATTGATGTGATTTTAAGTATTTTGTTTAGTGTAAGCAATCTGAAAGGATTTGCATGATATCATCTGGAGAGGACCTACCCTCACAACCAAAAGCTGAAAGTGTAAAAATATGAGGTAAAGGAAGATGAAAACATGAAGATGAAAAGGAAACAAGACCGGAAACCAGAGACAGGAGAAGGGTGTGGCTGGATGAAGGGATGCTTTGTCTCAGCTTTACATTGTAATTTATACAATAGCTTAATGTTAGGTGATAGGGGAGGAGATCCAAGTTTGTGTCAAGAATGTGGGTCACTCAGCCATCACGTTATCTTCACCTTATTAGTTGTAGCTAACTAAATGTTACAGCTGTAGATTTATAATAAACTGTAAATTCTTAGAGTCAATCACATTCCATTAATCAGTCAACAGATAAAGAGTATTGTATTGTAGTACACTTTTTACTCTTGCGTATGTTTATGAAGAAAAACTGCAGTTTTAATTAAATTTGGTTACTTTCATATTAGTTGTGGGGGAGATAAATCTTCCTTGCTTAGAATATGCTGGATTGTTTAATTCAGAACCCTCAGCAGATGATCGATCAGAATCACTCAGGTCTCTTCAGTTCAGTCATTTATTTAGCCACCCCCATAATTAGAGTCTTTACAGTTGTCTGGCAGACTCAATGGTTCTGTATAAATGGACATATAAAATAGAACAGTTATGAACATGCTCTGGAATATTTAAACTAAATGCTATAAGCATAAACAATACTGATTTTACTACTGAACTCAAATATACACCTTATTTACACAGAAGTATGTATAAAAGGTGTCAGAACTTAAGAAAATGCAGTAGTACAAATAAACATATATTAGCGGCTGCACAGGGCTGCCAAAACCCCAACAATCATTTGCCTGCCATTTGTGGTCCAATATTGCCCTCTATAGGTTATCCAGAATAATACACACTTAGACTGCCACACCTACCAGGAGCACAGAATGAAGCATTTAGATTAGATTAGATTCAACTTTATTGTCATTACACATGTATGAATACAAGGTAACGAAACACAGTTTAGCATCCAATCAGAAGTGCAAAGGACAGCAGTGCAGTATATACAGTAATTGACAGTATGTGCAATTTAAGCAAATATATGCAAATATATGCAGCAGTGCAGAAAGTTAAGAGTACTGTCATGTGCAAATAATGTACAATAAGTTAGATGGGCAGTTATGTACAGGTGAGGATGGTAAGAGAGTCAGCGGGGAACTAAGTTCAATAACGTGACAGCTGTGCAAGCATGCACTGTAATGTACTACACGGCTATTCAATTACAAAATCAGTTGGGCCACAATTTGTAATCAAGACATGTAACTGGGCCGCACATGTTCAGCGATCTGTTGAATGACAAATTTCAAACCAATACAGATCAATATGATGAAAAATATGCACTTTTTATTCGTTGTCTTGGTTTTAAATGTGCACTTGGCACATGACAGAGGCACATCAAAAGTATATAAAAACACAATAACAGTGCTGGGGTTGAGCAGAACTTGAAGTAATAGAAATATTTTTCCTATTGAACAACAATTAAATAAATAGAATGAAAAAAATTCTGTAAAAAAAACATTTTGGTCACATATTACTCAGGCAAGTGCATAAAAACTCAATGTGCACTGTTAGTAGCATTAACATTTGTTTCCCTTTTGAAATAACATATACTACATCCTGGTCATAAAAAAATGAACTGTCAAACACTTCAGTGCACAAACCCCCCAAGAAAAGATTGATAACATTAACAAACATTACACATCCACTATTGTGGTTTGTTTTGTTTTAAATCACCACATGTGTGAGTCGGAACCTCTTCTTATAACTACATATTCCATTACACACATATCAGTCAACCAAAAATTTCTAGTAGAGTTAAGGATGCAAAAAGCACCCACTTAAAAACTTGAGTAATTAAATTAAATTAAATCACCCTTATTGTCATTCAGCCATACAACCAATCATGTACAGCAGAACGAGATTGTGCTTTACCTATCTACAGTGTAAATCACACACACCCCAAGTGCAGAATCAGAGGGCCGCTGCCATGCAAGGCGCCGCCACAGAGTTCCCTCCTCCATTCCATTTATTGCTGAGCACCAAGCTGGATGGCAGGAAGTTCCACTTTTATATGGTCTTCGGCATGACCCGGCCGGGATTTGAACCTCTGCCTCCCGGGTGTGGGGCGGACGCTCTACCAACTCAGCCACCACTCCGGTAACCAACTTAGCCACCACTCTGGTAGTATATATATTAATGACTTCGGTTATATTAATGACTTCAGTTTTGAAGGTCTGAGGTTTTTCTTCAAAATTTATAACATTTTTCTTATAGTTTTCTGCTTTTCTCTGTAAATTTATCTAAATTTGAAAACATTTTCTTCAAATTTGTAATTTCCTCTTGTAAAATTGACTTTTCTTGTACATTTGAGACTTTATTATAAATCTGTGGATTTTTTATGGCTAATTTTTGTTTTTGTTTTTTTAAATAAAATTACTGTTTTTTTTAATAAATTTGAAACAGATTGTGATAAAATTTTGACTTTTTTTTCCTTATACAATTTACATTTTTGACCATAAGTTTGCAGAGCCAGAACAGAACAACAATTTAACTCTGATTTCAAAGAAAAAATATTAATAAAATTATATTTAATGAAATGAATTAACTTAAATGACCAAAGATAGTTATTTCTGTTAAAAATGTCTATATATTTATAGTTTTTTAGAATTTTCCTCACCACCCAGACAGCAGGAAAAACCTCCCTTAGTATTTTGAAATCCAAATGTTGGCACATTTAGTTTCGCTGAAGGCTGTTGACAGATTAAATCAAATCAAATCAAATCAAATCAAACTTTATTGTCATATTGCTGTACATACAACTGTAGTGCAGGCAAGATGAAAATGCGTTTCTCTCGGCATCCATATAAGAAGCAGCATGATTAAGACATACTCCCACATAGCTCCCACCCCCCCATCCATTCACACATCCCTGAGACATACTTGGGGAAAAAGAATAACTAACTATAATATACAAAATGTCAACATATACAAAAAGTCATTGACTTTGTGAATTTCGGTCATCTTACCTTGCCAGGTACATAATATCCATCCATCCATGATATTGTAGTAGCTGGTGAAATCAATCCTAAGCGATTCAGTCACTCTTGCCTTTCCCTGCATACAGTGTGAAGCCTCACCACATGTTTGCCAAGCGACTCTTCATTATTGCTCCCGTTTCCAGAGGGTTAAAACTACCATAAATACCTCCCCTGCTTGCATCATTTCGCCAGGGCATGTAACAAGTTCAAGCGAGGGGATCCAAGAGGTAGGGCGGACCCTCCCACTCCCACGGTTATTCACACTGTATCCCCGAGTACCAACAGCCGTTCCTACTGTATGGTGGAACTGGATGGGATAACAGTACCATTGCTGACTGACACAGGAGCAGTGAGCGCCATGTTAAACTGGGCAACCATGAGGAGCTTTTTCCCACAGTATCGTGTTAGGGGTGATTCAGTGCCGCTGTGTTGTTATGGTGGAAATTGGCCGCATGCGCACGCAGCGACCGGCAGCTGGTGAAAAAGTTCCGTCGTCTGTGTGTCTTGTTTTATGCACTTTAATGTGTTTTTACGATATTCTCTGTGTCATTTCTGTCCTGGAATGTTTGTGGACTGTATGGTGAAGAGCTCCCTGGTTCCATCAACATGGACTACCTCCCCTTTTTTGTATCGCTGCTACTTGTCCTCTGGCTCTTTGTCTCTGAAGTAAACGCGTTTGGCATCATGGCGGGCAGGATACATTATTCCAGGGACATGTTGCTGCATTTAAACACGGTTGATGCAGTGTCTGTGATTGAGCCTAAGCCGCAACTGCCGGACTTTATTTTGAGAGACGGGCATAGCGGTGAAAAGAGAGACGGAAGAAGGAAGCGCGGAAGGTGTGGAGGTGTGAAATTGCGCCTGAGAAGACGTCAGTTTAGTAACATTCCTCTTCCTTCTATGATTTTTGGGAATGTACAGTCTCTGAGAAACAAGGTGGATGAAATTCAAGGGAATGTACGCTACCAGAAGGACTTTAAGAACTGCTGTGTCATGGCTTATAGCGAGATTTGGCTTAATGCGCATGACCGAGACGCAGATCTGTGGATTGACGGCTTTGGAGCCCCGCTGCGCTCGGATCGGCAGGAAGAGGTAACGGGGAAGCGTCAGGCGGGCGGCGTATGTTTATATTGTGGAGCGTGTAAATGAAGAGGCAGATTTGTTTCAGACGCTTTATTACACACTCTCACATTCTCAAGCATAGTAAGAATGACATTCAAGTAGGAGCTCTTCTCTTAAATACCATGATATTCTTCGAGAATCTTCTCACACACAAAAGATGGTCTTCTCATCCAATCGCAATCAACCCACTCATCCTTAACACCTCCCTGTTATCTTACTAGGGAGCCCCCGTTCTTTGTTCCTGTCTAAGATGGTATACAATTAGGCTCTCCCCAGGTTGCCACAATATATTAATAAGCAGTACTGCACATCTGTCACGGTCAGAGAGTGCATCTGTACACCCGATGTGGAGCTGCTGTCTGTGTCACTACGCCCCTTTTATTTGCCTCACGAGTTCCCCCAACTTTTCATCACAACTGTGTACATTCACCCGAGGGCAGACGCTGACTCCGCCTGCAGCACTATCTTTGATGTGATCCAGCAGCTGCAATCAATTTCTCCAGAGGCGCCAAACTTCATTCTTGGGTATTTTAACCATGTTTCTTTAAAGAAGACACTTAAAAACTTTTATCAGTATGTCTCCTGCCCAACCAGGCGAAAAAAGACATTAGACCTGTGCTATGGATACATAGAGAGGGCCTATAAATCACTCCCCCTTCCTCCTTTAGGATCCTCAGATCACAACTGTGTACATTTGCTGCCCACATATAAAACTGCTCTCAGAAGAGGCAAGGTGGAGACGAGAGACATTGATGTGTGGACAGAGGATTCAGTGCACAGCCTCCAGGAATGCTTTGACTGTACAGACTGGGAGATGTTCACACTGGCCTGCAGGGATGATTTGGACTCTTTGGTGGATGTCACATGCTCACACATGGCTTTCTGTAAAAATAAGATTGTTCCACATAAACGTGTCAAAATATATCCCAACAACAAACCATGGGTTACAAAATCAGTTAAATCCTGCTTACAGAGGAAAGCACTTGCCTTTAAACAGGGGTCTGTTTCTGAGCTACGGGTTGCCACAAAGGAGCTGAAGGCCGAAATTTTAAGAGCAAAACAGAATTATAAATCAGAGTTGGAAAGCAAGATGGCAACAAAGAAACTTGGTTCAGCCTGGGCCAGTATGAAAACTATTGCAGGCCTTCAGAGCACAGAGCGCAGTAATCGTGTACTTTTAGATGGTTTTCATTCAGACACAGAGCTGGCTAATGCTCTTAATTGTTTTTATGGTCGTTTTGACTCCTTTGATTTTAGCACAGAAACCCAAGATTTGAAACAGAAACTCAAAGACAATCAGCACTTTAATATTGAGGTGCAGGATGTTAAAAGGGAGTTCTGCGCTGTAAAAGTGAACAAAAGTCAGGGCCCTGATAATATATGTGGGCGCTTGGTAAAGTCCTGTGCACATGAACTGAGTCCTATATTTCATTACATTTTCAATAAGTCCTTACAGACACAACATGTGCCTAAGATCTGGAAAGAAGCCGTGGTTGTTCCCGTTCCAAAATCCAGCTGTCCTAAAACGGTAAACGACTTTAGACCAGTTGCTTTGACTTCAATTTTAATGAAAATTTTTGAAAAACTGGTCAGATCTGAGGTCCTAAAGCAGACTGAGCATGCATTGGATCCTCTGCAGTTTGCCTATAGGCCTCACAGAGGAGTGGAGGATGCCACTGTCACTCTGTTTAACATGCTTTTTAAACATCTGGATTTTAATGGGACACACGCCAGACTTTTATTTGTGGACTTTTCCTCCGCCTTTAATACAATCCAACCTCATATCTTAGTTGAAAGGCTCCTGCAGCAATTTGATTTGAGCAATAATCTGGTGGGTTGGATTCTGGATTTCTTAACGAACAGGACGCAGAGAGTAAGGGTCAATGGTACATTGTCTGACCTAAAGTGCTCTTCTACTGGCTCTCCTCAGGGTTGTGTGTTGTCACCACTACTCTTCATCCTGTACACAAACATGTGTCGGAGCAGACATGACAACAGACACATTATAAAGTATGCTGATGACTCAGTTATTGTCAGTCTCCTCCAGGATGGTGAGAGTGGCCACGGCCCAGTAGTTGATGATTTTGTTCACTGGTGTGAGGATTCCTACCTGCAGCTGAATACGACAAAAACTAAAGACATGATTATTGACTTTAGGAGAAAAAATTCCAGGCACAAAGTCACCGTACTAAAAGGCCAGACCACTGAATGTGTACAATCCTACAAATATCTTGGGACGATTATTGATAGTAATTTAAACTTTGAAGAGAACTGTGAAAGGGTGTGCAAAAAGGGTCAGCAACATTTGCATTGCTTGAGAAAACTTGCACACTTCCAAGTTGACCGAACCATAATGACAATGTGTTATCGGGCTTTTATTGAATCTGTTTTATCCTTTTCTTTAGTGTCATGGTTTGGTCAGATAAAACTGAAACAGAGGAAATCCTTGGATCAGGTAGTTAGATGGTCCAGTCGTTTGCTTGGTGAGCCACAGCTGAGCCTGATATCCCTGTACACCAGACAAGTACAGAGGATGGCTACCTCCATTTTAAATGACGACTCCCACCCTTTGCACTGCCACTTTCAGCTTCTTCCCTCAAGACGGAGGTTTGCTGTCCCAAAAAGTAGAACCCAGCGCTACAAAAACAGCTTTGTCCCTGCTGCTGTCAAAGAGTTGAGCAAGCTGTAAAAATATATTGCACATAATTTAGGTACCTATTTATTAACTCCATTTTATATTTACTTATTTTTGTAGGATGTCACTTGGGTTCTAAATATTTTATTGGGTTTTAGACCTTTGAGTTTTTAACCTCTTTGACTAGTTTTTAACTTTTAATATGACCCTTCTCTCTTACCTCTGGTTTTTCTCCCATCTCTTTGTCTTTTTATACCCTGATTGATGGAGCCTTGAGTATTCTTATCATGTTTCTTTTTCTTCTTCTTGCCTTGAGAGAGAGCAATCGCATTTTTCTTCCCTCCTCTCGTCTGCCTTCCTGACCTATTCCCAGCTTTGCAATGTTGCGTTTTTGTCTGTGTTTAGTCGCTCTTCTTCTGCTGAATCTTAGTCTAAACGGAAATTATGGATTTGGAAGCGGCTTAAATGTGCTATTGTCACTATTTTTCAACAAGAATCGGGCCAAGGGGGAGCCCAAGAATTGGAACCTGCGAGGAGACTCATGGACACTGGAACTCATGCGTCTGTGGAAACATTATTGGTTATGATCTCAGGACTTCTATTTTTGGCTGTGAAGTTCCCTGATGCATCAGAAATTGAAGGAAGGTGAGAGAGCTGATCAAAGCGGACCCGGCAAGCTCCTTCATCAAATTCGACCAGTTGGGGAGGGCACGAGTAGCGGCAAACGGTGAACTGAATGACAGTGATTCAGTGGAGGAATACATCTGGAGCCCTGTGCTCTCCATGGAAAAAAGTTTAAGCCTGCACATGGAAATTATGAAAGCACAGAATTGCACGGGTGAGGAAAAATTCTATTCTCTGAGTGCACTGTGCTGATTTGATTTGACCTTGTCTTGGAGCCCCGTATTTACATTCCTCCTGACGAAGATAAGCGGAAGGAGCGGCTCTGCCTGCTAACCCAAACAACGACACAGTTGTTATTGTTCCAGCAGATGAACGCTCAAGGACAGTGCACCATGTGACAATTTACCATCTGCAAGCAAGAGAGAGAGACTCTAGACTGTTTAGATCACATGACTTTAACATCTATCCACTGCCAGGAGGCGTCCTCTGCTGTTCACTAGCAATTGACACACCTACACTTGCATTCAACATTACACTACTGACACAATTACTGATATATATTCACAATACACTGACTCTCTCAACTACTGCTTTGTCATTGTGTGATCTATTGTCTGCTAACTGTGCATTTGAGAGTTTTTTTCTTGTAATCAAAATTTTGGTCATAAAATGAGCTCTATTTTGATCAACAATGCTTTTTTCTCTCTCCGACTGTGTTTTTTCCTATCCTTCCCCCCTCCCCCCTCTTCACCCCCCCCCCCCATATGACAGGCGCCCTTCATGGCTGCCGCGTCATTGGGATGCGCCTTTCTTGCGCGCCCAATGACAAGTCAAATTCCTCGTATGTTTACTTGTTTACTTGTAAATGTGCTTGGCAATAAATCTGATTCTGATTTTATAGTCAGCTTCATATGTGCCTGTGTTTGTGTCTAGGTTGAATGTAACTTGTGGTTTGTAAATATGGATGTCACCAGACTGCAAAACAAATCTACCTACGGGTACAAATAAAGTAACCTGAACCTGAACCTGGAGGAAGATTGGCCACGGTGGGATAGGTGGAACTGACAGCTAGGTACAAGTAGGTGGAGGTGTGCAACCTGAGGTTCATTATGACTGCCTGTGGAGAGAACATAATGGGATGTGATTTGTTTTGTGGCTTGGGCTTCGCCATCACGAGCAGTGCTGGAGAAGAGTGGTCAGTTGTGGTTTGTGGGACTGGCCAGTCCCGCAGACGATGGACAGAGCTGTGTGGAACAAACCTTTGCCTAGTAATCTGGAAAATGAGCAGGACCAACCCCACCCAGGGCCATCACGGGAGGGTTCCAGTGCCAGTGCCCAAGTAACCCTAGCTGAGGGAACTTGGCGGAACAGTGGGACGCCCGTGATGGCGGGTGCCGCCGAGTGGCTGGCTCCTTCTGCTCCCAGATTTCAGCTAGAAGGGACCGGAGAGCAGGGGTTCACAACAGCGATGCCGGCAGCGGAAATGAAATTGAGCGGGGCAGGACCAGCTGGCACAGTGAGACGACATGCCAAACAGAGACACTGGAAGCCGAGTAGAGCCCCTCTGGGGGTCGCGGACGTGGTCCGACCCAGGGAGGAGGCCTGGTCAAGAGGTGTTCAGGTCAAACATCGGAGAGAAGATGACCAGGGGCGGCTGTAGGTGGTGGCTGTTAGGGGGGATGCCTACCTCCAGCTATCTGATGGCTCGTGGAGGCATCCTAATGAGCTGCGGTGCGCCCGGGAGAAGAAGGAGGTGTTTGGACCTGAACGTGGGTCATCCCTGGGAGTGAAGAAAAGGAGGCGCACCGGAGTGGAATCATCTGACGGTTATCCAGGGGGTGGTTCCTCTCCTGGGGCAAGCTGATGGTTGGACAGTATGTGTAATGCATATGTATGGAAAGGGGGACAACCGTTATGTTATTTAGTTCTTTTCATGGGGTCTTATTTTGTGCTTTCTATTATTTTAGGAACACGGCAGTTATTTTCTTTTAGTTGGACTGTTTATTTAGTATAGACAGCAGAATAATCCATCTTGCTGTGTGGGGGTGGGACAGTACTCCACCTGTCCCCCCCTAGTTTTAGTTGTTTTGAGTGACTGTGATAGGTCCCTTTTCAGTATTTCTGTTTAGTTTTCTTAGTGCGTGATTCGGGTTCCAAATTGGGGAGGGTCTCAATTGTATGTATGTGTTTTGGACCTTTTTGAAGGGGGGGTGGTGTTGTGTTGGGTTTTGGGGGACCTGTTATTGTGTGACACAGGTGGTGGCTCCACCTTTCTGGTTCCGCCGCCACCTGGGGTATGAGAGGGTTGTGAGAGAGAGGGACAGTCTCTTGGCCTCCTCTCTTCCTGGCGGATGTGTGTGTATAGTGAGAGCGTCACTAATAAACCTGTATCCAGTTCAACACTTGGTCTCATCCTTGGCTCCTATCACCGACATAACATGTTTCTCACTGGCACTAGACGCACTGTTACCAGATGACAGCTGTAGTGAAGGCAATAGAATGGAGCGTGCAAGGCTTCAATGTTGAGTCCAGAAATACAATGGCCTGAACTAGGTGCTGAGCTCCAAATCTCCAGACTGCAGACTAGGAAAACGAAGAGATGGTGGTGCCAGCAGGATCAGACCGGTCAAGAGTCTGCACAGTTTGACTGACAGGAGCAAAAGATGCAAGGATAGCAGGTAGTAGGTCTAAGCGGCAGTCACCACCAGAGGGGGCCCTTTTTACAGCCGCCCCCAGATTTCTTGTGGAAGTCTGAATCACCAAGAAATGGCCCATTAGTTCCCACATGGTGTCTCATCTGGCAAAGCTGGGAGTTGGATGAGCCGAGTCACTGGCCTTTTGTTAGTGCGATCACCCACTTTCAATTCAGCTGATCTGACCTTTCCATCAAGTCCAGGGGAAACACTGGTAACCTTGCCTACTGGCCATTGTGCTCGTGGGGATTGAGGGTCCATTATCAACACAATCTTTCCCACCTGTAGGTCTGGATTCTCCTTATGCCATTTCTGCCGAGCTTGAAGGTTAGGGAGGTAGTATCTGATAAAATGCCTCCAGAAATGGTCAGCAAGGACCTAACTATGCCACCATCATCTCCTATTGAGAAGTTCTGACTCTATGGGAGGGAGGCATACGGCTGACCAATCAGTAAGGAGTTTAGTATGATCGGGTCTGGGTCTGCGATGTCTTTAGATGTGTATCCTAGTGGCTTGGAATTAAGAATCCCTTCAGCTTCTATGAAGCGTGTCCTCAGCACCTCCTTTGAAACCTGTTGGGCTCCAAGAGTGACTTGCAATGCTTGTTTGAGTAACCGCATCTCTCATTCCCAACAGCCACCAAAGTGGGGAGCATTTGGAGGACTGAATTGCCAATGGATCTGCTGGGGTGCAAGCTGAATTTGGAGTTCAGGCAGGAGGGCTTTAAAGGTTTCCCGATATTCTCTCACTCCTCCTTTGAAATTCGTCCCCTGATCTGACAGCAACTCGAATGGCTTACCTCTTCTAGCTATGAACCTCCTCAAAGACATTGGGAAGGCATCAGTGTCAAGGCTGGAGAGTATGTCAGTATGCACTGCCCTGGTTGTCATGCATTTAAATATGATTCCCCAACGTTTCTCTGACCTTCTTCCTACTCTGACTGTGCAGGATCCAAAACAGTCAACGCTGGTGAGTAGTGAGTAGTAGTTGTGCAACCTGAGCCCCGGTCAGAGCAGCACGAAGCTCCAGGCATGGGATGGACTGGTGCTTCTTTGGTGCTACTCTGGATCGAGCAGTCAGAATTCCACTTCGAATTCACTATGGGGGCCCTGACTTCTGAGGTAGGCTACAGAGCCATATGCCTCCTCTGAGGCATCACAAAACACATGCACCTCATATTTAGTGGTAGATGAGGCCAATCCAGGGCTGGTGTAGCATAGTTGCAGGGTTATGTCCTGCAGGTGTGGCAGCTCATTTTCCCAATCCTGTCATGCCTGCAGCAGGTGCTCTGGTAGAGAAGGGTCATCCCAATCTCGTTTAACATCCCACAGGTGCTGGATTAGGACCTTAGTCCTCAAAGTGTAAGGGATCAGAAACCCCAGGGGGTCATACTGACTGACTAGAGTCTTGTAGATAGACCGCATTGTGGTCTTCTCTTTCCTGAAAGTGCAGGACTTATAGGACAGGGTGTCATTTTGACAGTTCCATTGAAGGCCTAAGGCAGATTCCTGCTGGTCTGGTTGGCCTTGAGCTATCCATCTCTCAGCACTATCAGACCTGATTTCGGCAGGCAGGTGACGGATGGTGTCAGGGTGATTACTGACCCACTGTCTCAGCTCAAAGCCTCCCTGAGCCAGCAAGCTCTGTAACTGATCCACCAGTGCTTTAGCATCTTCTTCTGATCTTACACTCTGTAGACAGTTGTCCACATAGAAGTACTTAAGCACTGATTCTCTGACTGCATCACCTGGCTTAGTGTGTTCTAGGACGTGCTTCTGTAGTGCATATGTGGCAGAACAAGGACTGCAGGTTGTTCCAAAGGGTAACACTCTCCATTCATAGACCGTGGGTTGCTGCTCTTGTTTAAGATCTCTCCAAAGAAAGCGCAGAAGTGGTTGGTCTTCCGGAAGAAGCAGTACTTGGTGGAACATACCATGTATGTTGCTGCTAATGGCCACTGAATGTTCTCTGAGGCATAAGAGGACTGAAAGCAGTGAAGGACCAAGTGTTGGTCCAGGAAGCAGGAGTTTGTTAAGGTCCATACCCTGGAGCTGGAAAGAGCAGTTGAAGACCACACAATGCTTCCCTTTGTGGTCCACGATGTGGTGTGGAATCTATCAGCTGTTTGAGGTGTTCTCAGCTTCAGTGTCAAGCTTAACCATGTAGCCAGCTTGTTCCAACCGCCATATCTCCGCAATATAGGCTGAAGCCTGCTCAGGGGTTTTAGCAAGTCTTCTCTCTGTGCTTCTGAGCTTAGGGAGAACAGTCTCCTTGGGTGCTTGAAGCTCCGGAAAGTTTTTCACACGGACAAGAGGGGTAGCATAGCAACGGATACCATCAACTTCAACCCACTGAGTTTTCTCACTGAAGAGGTTGAGAGCCTCTTGGTCTTGACAAGATCTTATACTGGCCTTTTCATTCCGCCAAGGAAGCACATCTAGTTGTCAAAGCTTTTCCACTTATTGATATAGATCTGCTGGTGGGGCCCCAAACAATTTAAAGAGACAGTTGTGCTCTCTGAGCTGTTGCTTGAGACCGAAAGTTGGACCCTGGAGAGCCCATCCGAGATGAGTGCGGACTGCCACTGGTGCTTCTGGAGGTCCAAATCGCACTGGCTTCGCTGGTGTTATTAGGTAGGGCTGGTCAGACCCAATGAGCAGAAGGGGATGTACACTCTCAAAGGGCTGAATAGGAAGATCTTTTAAGTGCCTGAATCTCTGCCTCAGTGCTGTGACTGGATAAGTGTGCTCACCTAGTCCAAGTCTTGGTGCTGTGAAGGCTCCCTTGATGGTGAAAACTTGTTTTGGTGAAGCTGCTGGTGAAACAGTGAAGGAGACAGCCACCCCGTGAGGCACATGCAGCTCTTGTCTAACTGTTCTGAGGGGTAGGTGTTCGGGTCGACCTTGAAGGCCGAGCTGCTGGGCTGCAGGGTGGAGAAGCAGTATACGTTCTGACCCATCATCTAGGATGGCATACGTCTCCAGAGCTTTGACTTCATTCCTAAGGATCACTTTGGTGATTTTTAGGAGAACACGGTGTCCCTGAGGGAGTTTACCAATGTATAGAACCTCTTCTGCTGCACTGGAAAGGCTTGGCTTAGCAGTACTCAGCTTGGACTGCTCAGGTTTTTGCTCAAACCTCTCTGGTTTGGAGGAGGTGTTCTCACTGATGTCGTGAAGAGCAAGCAGATGGTGATTACTGCAAGTCTTGCAGCACATGTTCAGATCACACAGAATAGCTTTATGAGCTCTCCCACAACCCTAACAGCGGGTGTTGTCATTGACCCAGGTTCGCTTCTGAGTGGCATTCAGTAGCTTGAAATTTGCAGTTGTTGAGAGTGCTTGTTGTTCTCACAGAAGGGACAAAACTTCTTGGTTATTTGAACAGCAGTGTTCACTTTACCTGGTTCTCCCGTGGGATTAATTTCAGTACCGAGTAATAGAATGGAAGCCTTTGCTGGTGGCTTGGTCCACCTCCTCTCCTCCTTAAATCTGGGATTACTGCTCCATCTGAAGGTGTTCCCATACTGTGAAATATCTTCCTGCACCTGGAGTTCATATTCCAACCAGTCTGTCAGGTCTAGTAAAGTGGGGATCACTATCTTCAATGGGTGGATGAAGCATTGGTGACATAACGCACGGCTCAGGAGACGCACACACATAGGCTCAGAGTAGTTCAAATAGTTTATTAACAACAGGAGTGGATGAATGTGTGTCTGTGGGATGTAAATGTATTGGTGGTAGCGTCTGCTTCGGGCACGGAGGCAGGAGACCGTACAGCCGGACAACCCTATGGGAAAAGCACAAGGAGAAGGGTGACGGGCACACACCAACACGGGAGATATATGAGCGAGAGAGGAGCTTACTTGGATAGGACAGATGACTGGCACAGCAAGGGACGAGGTCCGGTAGACAGCCACCTGGAGAGCCCGGTGCAGCAGCGAGGAACAGGTGATGGAGAGGTGTTGTCCGCCGCCGGGAAATCCACCTGTGCACAGGGGAGCAGATTTGGAAGGAAAGGAGGTAAGGTCTTCTTACCAGAGAGATCCGCTGAGGGTGAAGGAACTCACAGCGATGCATGGGGAAGTCTGACGGCTTCAGGCTGAAGCTCAGGGCGAGGCGGCTTATATCCCTCGCCGCTGATGATGTGCAGGTGTGTGTGCAGGTGGCGCCGCTGATGAGCGGCGCGACGTGACAGTACTCCCCCCTCTAGCAGCGCCTCCTGGCGATGGCTTCTCTGGGTGCGCTCGGTGGAAATCAGCGATGAGCGATGGGTCCAACACAAACGACGAGGGTACCCACTGTCGATGTTCAGGCCCATAGCCCTCCCAGTCCACCAAGTACTGCAACCCATGACCCCGGCGCCGGGAGTCCAGGATGGAGGAGACGGGCCAGGCCGGATGGCCATCAATCATCCGGGGCGCGGGTTGCGCAGCAGGAGGAGGGCAAAGGGGATCGGAGACTGCCAGCTTCACCTTGGACACGTGGAAGGTGGGATGGATGTGGAGGGAGGGGGGAATAGCTACACGCACAGCCACCGGGTTGACGATCCTGGTGATGGGGTATGGACCCATGAAGCGCTGTGCCAGCTTCCTCCTCTCGCCCTTTAAGGTCACGTCCTGGGTCGACACGTAGACTTGCTGACCAACTCTGTACGCCGGGGCAGGTCTTCTGTGCCGGTCCGCCACGGCTCTGTTGCGCTCCGCCGTGCGTAAAAGCGCATTGCGCGCTGACGCCCAGATGAAGCAGAACTGCCTGAGATGCGCCCGTACTGAGGGGACAGTTACCTCACTCTCCTGCGCCGGGAACAGCGGGGGGTCGTAACCCAGGGACGCCTTAAAGGGGGACATCCCTGTAGCAGAAGAGCGAGCGGTGTTATGGGCGTATTCAACCCAGGCGAGGTGGGAACTCCAGGACGTAGGTTTGGACGCCGTTACACAGCGGAGCGCAGCCTCCAGCTCCTGGTTGGTCCGTTCACACTGCCCGTTGGATTGGGGGTGATGGCCGGAGGAGAGGCTCACCTTGGCTCCTAAGGCGTTGCAGAACGACCTCCAAACCTCTGATGAAAATTGGGGTCCTCGGTCCGAGACCACGTCCACCGGAATCCCATGCAGCCTGACCACGTGTTGGACGAGGAGGTCCGCCGTCTCCAGGGCAGTTGGGAGACCTCGTAGAGGAACGAAGTGTACCGCCTTGGAGAAGCGGTCCACGATGGTCAGGATGGTGTCGAAGGTGTTCGAGACTGGGAGTCCGGTGACGAAATCCAGGGCAATATGCGACCAGGGCCTGCCAGGGACGGGCAGAGGCTGGAGCAAACCCGCTGGAGGGGCATTACCTGATTTATTGGTGGCACAAACTGGACAGGCCCGGGCGTAGCGGGCAGCGTCCCTCCGCAGGCCCGGCCACCAGAAGGACCGCTGGAGGAGGTCAATCATCCGGGAGGAGCCAGGGTGACAGGTGAGCTTGGAGGTGTGCAACCAGTGGATAACCTCCCCTCGAACCGTGGATGGCACGAACAGCCTCCCCTCCGGTCCGCCGCCAGGGTCAGGTTCCACTTCCTGCGCCTTCCGGATCTTGCTCTCGATGTCCCAGGTGACGGCTCCCACGACGCACGACCTGGGTAGGATGGTGTGAACCGTGTCCTCCGACTCCTCAGGGGCGAATTGCCTAGAGAGGGCGTCGGGCAGGCCGTTCTTGGAGCCAGGCCTGAAGGTGATGGTAAATTGGAACCTGGCGAAGAACAAGGACCAGCGCGCCTGGCGGGCGTTCAGGCGCCTGGCAGATCTAAGATATTCCAAGTTCTTGTGGTCCGTCAGGACCACGAACGGCAGGTCCGCCCCCTCTAGCCAGTGACGCCACTCCTGTAGCGCGAGCTTGATGGCGAGGAGCTCTCTGTCACCCATGTCGTAATTCCTCTCCGCCGGGGACAAGCGCCAGGAGAAGAAGGCGCAGGGCCGTTTGATACCATAGTCTGGCGACCGCTGGGATAGCACCACCCTCACTCCTGTGTCCGAAGCGTCCACTTCCACGATGCACTGCAGCGCGGGGTTGACTTGGCTAAGGACCCGGGAGGAGGAGAACTCCGCCTTCAGCGCCTGAAAAGCAGCTGCGGCCTCTTCGGTCCACCGGAACAGGACCTTAGGGGACGTGAGGCGGGTCAGTGGGCCGACGATGGTGCCAAAATTTGGGACAAAGCGGCGGTAGAAGTTCGCGAACCCAACGAACTGTTGCACCTGCTTCCTCGATGCAGGTGTAGGCCATTCCACCACCGCCTTCACCTTCTCTGGGTCCGGAAGCACCTGGTCGTGTGAGATGATGAACCCAAGGAAGGATGTTGTCCTTGCGTAAAATTCACACTTCTCAGCCTTCACGTATAACCGGTTCTCCAGCAGTCTTTGGAGGACCCACCTCACGTGGACCTGGTGCTCGTCCCTGGACTTGGAGAAGATGAGTATGTCATCCAGGTAGACGAACACAAAAAGGCCGATGAAATCCCGGAGGACGTCGTTGATGAGGCGCTGAAAGACGGCTGGAGCGTTGGTCAACCCGAACGGCATCACCAGGTATTCGAAGTGGCCGTTCGGGGTACGGAAGGCTGTTTTCCACTCATCTCCCTCCCGGATCCGGACGAGGTGGTATGCGCTGCGTAGATCCAGCTTGGTGAACCAAGTCGCCCCCTGGAGGGAGTGGAAAGCGGTGTCCATGAGGGGCAGGGTGTAACGATCCTTCTCCGTTATGTCATTAAGGGCACGATAGTCAATGCAAGGACGGAGGGATCCGTCCCTCTTACCAACGAAGAAGAATCCTGCCCCCACAGGTGATGACGATGGGCGGATTATCCCAGCACTCAGCGACTCCTTAAGGTATGAGTTCATTGTCTCCTTCTCCGGCGCCGATAGACTGTAGAGTCGTCCAGAAGGTAAGGGTGCCCCCTGGCAGAGATTGATTGCGCAGTCATAGGGCCGATGAGGAGGGAGAGACATCGCCTTAGATTTGCTGAACACCATACCCAGGTCGTGAAATTCCAGTGGCACCAGGGACAGGTCCGGGGGTGCAGCGTCCATAGGAGGGGGAGAAGCGGACGGAGAGCAGGCAGCGGACTGAAGACAGGTGCCCATGCAGAACGTGCTCCATGCCGACACCCCGGCGGACTTCCAATCCAGAACGGGGTTGTGGAGGCGTAGCCAGGGATACCCCAGGATGACGGGCGACACAGAGTTGGGCAGGACGTAAAAGATTATCTCCTCCCGGTGGTTACCAGAGATAATAACCGGAACGGGGGTGGTCTGGTGCGTAACTCTCCCAAGGGAGGCACGAGAGAGGTTGACCAGGGAGATAGGATTCCTGAGTGCCTGACAGCGGATGCCCAATCGGGTTGCCAGGCTTTGTGAAATAAAGCTGCCTTCCGCACCCGAATCTACCAGTGCGTGGGTGAGATGCCCAGTGGGGTTGTGGCAGAAACGGATGGGCAGCTTCAATTGTGTGAGAGAACTTAACCGATTGACGTCCGCGAGGCCCCCTACAGTGACTCGCGGACCCCGCCGACTGGCTTTCCATGGGCAAAGCTTCACCGTGTGTTGGTCATCTCCGCAATACATGCAGAGATCCAACTCACAGCGGCGTTGTTTCTCCACAGGGGAAAGCTTTGTCCAGCCCGTCACCATCGGCTCCGACTCCTCGGGGCACGATGGTGGCGGCGCCGCCAGGGGGCGAGCTTGGAACAGATGCAGCGAGACTCCACGAGGGCGAGAAGAAGACGACTTCCGTCCCGAGGAGCGCTCGCGCAGCCTGTTGTCCAAACTGATCGCTAGGGATGTTAGCTCCGCTAGCGTCTCAGGGATATCCCGCCCAGCCAGTTCATCCCTCAGATCATCATTGAAACTGCGGAGGAAAAGGCCGCAGAGGGAGCGTTCCTCCCAGCCTAATTCCTCCGCCGCTACCCGGAAGTCGACCGCGTAGTCCGCTGCCAACCGGCTTCCCTGCTGGAGGGCGAGAAGCCGATCGACCTGGACCGTCTCGGTAAGAGAATGGTCAAAGACTTCCAGGAAGCGTCTCACGAATTGGTCATATGTGAGGGTGGCATAACTGGGCCTCGCCATTACGGCGTAGGTCCATGTTAATGCTCGCCCCTCCAGGAGATTCCCGATATAACCAATTCGGCTATGATCTGAGGGAAAGTCTCCGGGCACACGGTGGAAAACGGACTCACACTGCATAATAAACCCCCGCGCTCCGCTGAGCTTACCGCTAAAGCGGGCGGGGGTTGGAATGGGCGTGAGCCGAACCGGTGCACCCGGAGCCAGCTGGACGGCCACTGGAGCAGCAGGAGCCGTGCCACCCTGACGAGCCGGGGGGAACGGCTGTTGGGGGTCCAAGCGGCCCAACCGGTTAGTTATATTTAACAACTGATTAAAAATCACCTGTTGCTGATAGGCTATCTGATCCACTCGAGCCTCGAGAGTGGAAAACCGGTGTGCGAGCCCGCCGTCTGCCGAGCCGCTCTGCTGAAGCCGTACTGACATAACGCACGGCTCAGGAGACGCACACACACAGGCTCAGAGTAGTTCAAATAGTTTATTAACAACAGGAGTGGATGAATGTGTGTCTGCGGGATGTAAATGTATTGGTGGCGGCGTCTGCTTCGGGCATGGAGGCAGGAGACCGTACAGCCGGACAACCCTATGGGAAAAGCACAAGGAGAAGGGTGACGGGCACACACCAACACGGGAGATATATGAGCGAGAGAGGAGCTTACTTGGATAGGACAGATGACTGGCACAGCAAGGGACGAGGTCCGGTAGACAGCCACCTGGAGAGCCCGGTGCAGCAGCGAGGAACAGGCGATGGAGAGGCGTTGTCCGCCGCCGGGAAATCCACCTGTGCACAGGGGAGCAGATTTGGAAGGAAAGGAGGTAAGGTCTTCTTACCAGAGAGATCCGCTGAGGGTGAAGGAACTCACAGCGATGCATGGGGAAGTCTGACGGTTTCAGGCCGAAGCTCAGGGCAAGGCGGCTTATATCCCTCGCCGCTGATGATGTGCAGGTGTGTGTGCAGGTGGCGCCGCTGATGAGCGGCGCAGCGTGACAATTGGAAGCTTGACCTGAGGTCATGTGGTAACTTGCCTAGTAGACGTGAAACATGTGAACCACATTCCAGCTTCACTCTTCCCTTTTCTCCCAGCTGCTCAAGCGTGTTTATGAGTGACCTCACACGAAGGGCAAACATTTGGCATGACTTGATGTCCCCACTGCTGATATTAGGCCCATCCATAAGTTCAGCACTGCGTTGGAGAGCTAGCTGATGTGGTTGGCCATATTGCTGATTCAAGGCTGCCATGGTGTCAGAGAAGGGGTAGTGAGAGTTGCTATAGGAATCTGCAATCAGCAGGGCCTCCTCTAGCTTCAAATGGTCCACCAGTATCTGAACCTTAAAGCATTCAGTGGCATTTCTGAGCAGTATATTCTCCAGAGCAATCCGCAATCTAGCAAATTCTCTTGGGTTTGAGTGGATGAAATCAGGAATAGTCGGAGTGGGGCCTCTGTAGGTTTTTTCCTGTCCACCAGGGACACTCCAGCTTTGGGGCCTGGGCTGGTGGTGATCAGGATATCTGCTGCATTTATTGGGTGAATATGAACACTGTGGGGAATAGTGACAAGACTGTGTACTGTGTCTACTGTCAGCATGAGGTGGAGGTTGGAGAGGAGAATAATAGCTGTCTTGGTAGTTGACATGTTCCTGTGCTGGAAGACGATGGTCAGTAGGGGCTCGGCCATGAGGTGTTGTTGCTGAATGGCGCATGGTGGGTGGAGGTTCCCTATAATAATTTGGATGAAACTCTTGGCCGGAGGGCGTGTCATACTGCCTCATCTGCAAAGTGAAACTCCTTCTGTAGTCAGCCCCCACCTGATGCTGATGGCACTGGCAGAGCTCAGTGTGATGTGAGTATGCCATGTCATAGTCACAGTATCTGACTGATGGAGGGGTAGTGGTGTCTGCAGGGCCAGTGAAGCTCTGGAAAGAGGAAGTGGTTCATGTGACTGTCACCATGGGATGAGATGCCGTCTCGGTGCTCAGCCCATGTTTCCCTTCATCCCTGCTTCTCATTGAGCAGCGTCTCAGCAGGCTCCCAGCTGGCAGCATTACGGACGGCTGGGGCCAATTAATCCTCATCAGCTGGGGCGCTGCCAATGAGAATAAATAGGAGCAGCCTCGATGACTCGGGGCTGCGACATAAGCACTGCTAGGCTGAAGCCCCTTCGTCTGGTGTCAGCCTCTACTCCCCTTACAGCATTCCTGTGATTGTTACCCGCTGAGAGTATGTATGCCTTGTTACCCCTATGTCCGGTACGAGCTCCCTGCTCCTGCGCTGTGCAACTTGTGAGTGAACCTCTGTACGAGTATCTGTGCTTTCCTCATCCCTCACCCCTTACCTTTAATAAAACATCACGACTCACTGGCTCGCCCTCGGCTCTTATTGCGTGGCTCCCTAGAGCCCCGTGTGACAGTATGTCGCAGCCAGACGAGTTGCCGGCGGCCGTGAGTCGCTGTGGAATTGTACCTTTCTGTCCGGGTGTCAGCGCTGCTAGCATGCCGTTTCCCAGGAGTCACTCCCGACGCCAGGGCAACGAGCTGAGGTCCATCTCGGGGGCTGTCGACAGGACGCTCTTCACCCTGCACGACGCCTCCAACTCGAGACGCTGGCATCCGGGCCGTGCTGAGGATCTCCTGGACTGTCACCCTCATTCTGTGTTCCATCTCGAGGACAGTGCCAGGATAGACGCCACAGGTACACAGCGAGAGAAGCTCTGCGGGTTGGATGGAAACCCCGGCAGGAAGCCGAAGTGGATGACGTTGCCCCCCGCTTCGGAATCCCGTTCCTGCTGCCATTCCAGCCCGGGAGTTCGCGCCAGCCAGAGGGCTTCCCCCGACCTGCGCCATGTCACTCGGGATTCCCTCCAAGGAGCCGCAGCTGACAGCAGTTACGTCTGGGGCCGAGCGGCTGTCACGAGCTCCACTGTGCATCCTGTCACCATCTGCAGGCGCGTGGCGGCGGCAGTGAGATTGGTGGAGAGGACTCCAGAGCAACAAAGCTGTCCCAAGCTCAATGCCCTCCTCGCCTCGGTCTCTGATCAGGAGCGGCGATTCCTGGGTTCCCCCCTCGTTTCGTTCCCTGGGAGAAGTCGTCGTCACATCGCCATGTCTCCTCTGCACGACCCCCTTCCGGATCCAGTTCTGGGCTGCCGCCAGGACCGTTCCCCCCACGCAGCTGTCACCTCTTCGTCTCGTCAGCGTGGAGTTTTCACAGCCTCGTTCCCTGAGCCTCGTTTCCCCGCTGTCACTCCAGGACATTCGGGCTGGCTCATCCCGGCTGTTTCCCCCTCCTCCTTGACGCGCTTCTCGATGGCTGTGTGTGCTTGGAATCTCGGCCTGGTGAGCTCTCTGCTGGAGACTACGCGAGCGATCCTCAGACGGTTTCCCAGGGGGTCCTCCGTTATCGCCGGGCAGGGAGAGGAAGAAGCAGTATCCACCACAGCAGGCGATATCCAACCTCCAGGAGGCAGGCAAGTCATAGTTTATTCACATCTGCTTAATGATGGGTTCGCAGCTCCCTGAACTCCCCCCACCTGCTGTAACCTGTGTTCCTAATCCTGCATCCTCTGTGTCTCTCTCCGCTGAGCGATCCCCGGCTCCGGGTTAACGTGGTGGGATAAGGAGAGGGCCTGTGGTTCCGCAGCTACGTTGCGGACGGAGGAGGGGGACTGACTGGTGCGTGGAGTCTGCGCCGACGACTAAGCGTCCCCGGGTCTCCACGGAGGAGCGGTTCGGTCCAGCGGGACGAGATTCTTCTGGCTTCACGCCGAGTGGATCGTCGGTGGGGTTACCGGAGCTGGAGGAACCTCAAGCTGCGCTGACCATCGTGCTGGCTGCGGGGCCCGACGCGGCTGGATGGGAGCCTGACAACGACCTCCTGACGACGGATCCTGGATCTTCGCAGTCCTGGACGGCGTCAGAACCCGAGATCAGGCGAGTGCTCTCCTTTCTTTTCTCTCTTTATATCTCTGAGCACTTTAGCCTGTCTCTAGGGGAGATGAGCCGGGTGCAGCCGCCCGCTGTGTCTGAGCTCGTCCCGCCGGGTTCTGGCGCTGCCGGGTTCTGGCGCTGCCAGTGATCCTGATCCCGGTTCTGTTTTCTCTTCTGAGCCTTCTTTCAGGGTCACCGGCGAGGAGTTGCCGTTCCTCGTGGTGCTGGAGGGTCCAGGTTCAACGTTGGAGGTCGGTTCTGGTGCGGTGTCCAACGTGGGTTCGCCCGAGACCCAATCGGGGTCCGACGTGGGTGCTGCTCCAGCGGTGTCCAACGTGGGTTCGCCTAAGGCCCAATCGGGGTCCGACGTGGGTGCTGCCCCAGTGTTGTCCAGGTCCGGTGAGGAGGTGGCCGCTTCCCTGCGGCCTGACGCTCGTCACCCTCGTCATCGGCTCTCCCCTGAGCCTCTTCCACCGGACCCGCTTTGACCCTTCGTCCGTCTCAACGGTCCTGGTGGTTGAGTGATGCGGGTCCACGACCCGACCCGCAAGACCTTCGGTTCGGTGATTCTGGTCCCCCCCGATGATCTGTGTTTGCTTCTGGGTGGCCTGGTTCGGCTGCCAGTGGACTGGGTTCCTGGGATCTGGGTCCGGAGTTCGCCGTCCGAACATTTCCCTTTCCCCGGTTCGCCAACTCGACAATGGGCGGGGAGACCTCCGGAGCCACCTCGGCCATTTTGGACTCTGCCTGCCATATTCCTCGGGTGTCGCTTTTTTTTTTTTTTTTTTTTTGTCATTATTAAGGTCACTCGGGTGTAATATTTTGTCCTGTTGGTGAATATACTGTATATTCATAGGGCTGTGTGTTGTTTTCCATTGCCCGTACTCAGCATTTTCCTTTTTTGTGCCTTGTTTTTAGCTTTGTCTGTGCATTATAGGGTTATGTGTTTTGTTTCCCATCAAACCATACTCTGTAATTGTCCGTTTGTCCCAGTCACTTTCACTCCTTTAGGTGACTGTGTGTAGATATATATACAGTATATATACGGTGCTGTGTATTGTGGGTTTTTTTTTCTTCCCCCTCTTCATTATCCGTACTCAGCATTTTCCTTCCTTGTGCCTTGTTCTTAGCCTTGTCGTTATAGAGTTATGTGTTTTGTTCCCGTCCAACCATACTCTGTAATTGTCCGTTTGTCCCAGTCACCTTCACTCCTCTGGGTGACTGTGTATATATATTTGGTGCTGTGTATTGGGTTTTCCCCTTTTTAACCATACTCAGCTTTTTACCTTATTGTTGTCCTGTTACCCTATCACCGTTTTTCTCCTAGGTGTCCTTCCTTGCATTTGGCGCCGTGTGTTCTGTTATCTTTTTACTTACCGGTGCACGTCATTCCCATTATTCTTGTCCTGGTCTTAGCCCGCTTTTGTTTCATGGAGTAATGTGTTTTGGGTTCTTTTTCAACCATGCTCTGTGATCACCTCTTGTTCTATTTAGCGTTGTGTATTGTTTTTGCTATTTATCACTTGTACTCAGCGTCTTCTTTTTTTTATCACTCTTGTCCTGCTCTTAGTTTTGTCTGTGCATTATGGAGTAGTGTTTGTTCTGTTATCCATACTCTGTAATTGCGTTATCCGTTTTTGTCATTCTTTTGGTGTTGTCCTTCCCTTTGCTTCTTCCCCTACGGTCCTGCCTCCCTTCCACCCACCCTAGGTGGGGGGGGGGCTGGGATGTTCCTGGTCGTTCAGGAGCCCGACCTTGAGGGGGAGGCTCTGTCACCATGGGATGAGATGCCGTCTCGGTGCTCAGCCCATGTTTCCCTTCATCCCTGCTTCTCATTGAGCAGCGTCTCAGCAGGCTCCCAGCTGGCAGCATTACGGACGGCTGGGGCCAATTAATCCTCATCAGCTGGGGCGCTGCCAATGAGAATAAATAGGAGCAGCCTCGATGACTCGGGGCTGCGACATAAGCACTGCTAGGCTGAAGCCCCTTCGTCTGGTGTCAGCCTCTACTCCCCTTACAGCATTCCTGTGATTGTTACCCGCTGAGAGTATGTATGCCTTGTTACCCCTATGTCCGGTACGAGCTCCCTGCTCCTGCGCTGTGCAACTTGTGAGTGAACCTCTGTACGAGTATCTGTGCTTTCCTCATCCCTCACCCCTTACCTTTAATAAAACATCACGACTCACTGGCTTGCCCTCGGCTCTTATTGCGTGGCTCCCTAGAGCCCCGCGTGACAGTGACCTGGGCTTAACACCACCTGTGGTCTGAGCCTGCTTATAAACTGACTCTTCTTCAGCTATCCTTGGTGGCTTGAGATGCTCCAGTTTGTTCTCTCTGCATTCACTGCAGGCTCTGAATCGTGTACTCTTCATTCTTTTAATATTTCGTTTGTGAAACAAAAACAGAACGACCAAAAATGTTATATCGTTCTCACCTTGTCAAAATAAAATTAAAATTGAGCAAAAACGACAGAACCGATCTGATTCCGTTTGGTGTTGCTTTCCTTTTATTTTGTCGGTCAGAGCCGGAAGTGATGATGGCAGCAGCAGAACGCTGCCATTTTCAAACAAGCCTGAAAGACTAGTTGCTAAATCTCACTTTAAAATCGGGAAAATGCCCAAAGATGCAGCATAGACTCATGCAGACATCACCATCTGATGAAAGATGAGAAGGACTGCCAGAAATTGACATTTATAGAATTCCCACCAACCAGTAATGAGGACGAAGGACGACATTGTGGATACCGTAGGCCTGGGGAGTTGTGAAAGGTTGGCGTGACCGACCTCTGTTTTGACCCCTTTACAACAGGTAAGGTGTACTTATAAATTATGCTTCTATTACTTTTTTATCTTTTCGGATTAGTTTGGGGTCCACATGTCGGCTCAGTACGTGATTACTGAGATGATGCAGGTTTCCAGCAGTTTTAATATGACTGGAGTCTCTTTGATTTTATGTGATATTTAGTGTTGATATTTGCATTCTGGGTGATTCTAAGGTATTTGTTCTTGATAGTCTTGTATTTTAATGTGTCCCACTTTAGAAAGTGATGTTTTTGTCTTTTCCCCCAAGTGTTACAGCTTTAAATTTTTTCTTCCATAAACTAATTTAATATACAAGTAGTCACTTTTATATGACTACCTTCTGTCTCCACAGTGCACAGCTTTATTTATTATAGTCTCTTCACAAACTTTAACATGCAAAGTAATAAACTCTGAAAAACAGACTTCATAGTGTGCTATGGTCTAATGTTCTATTTCTCTGTGTCTGATAAAAGATCTTCAAAATGTGGAAACTGAAGACAGTGTGGACCACTTGTCCCAGACTGATGAGAACCAGTTCATGACCCCAACCATCACAGTTGAAATTCAGTGTCTTAAATATTAAAGTTACAGTACAGAAAAGAGTCCATGTTGTGACCTAAAATCATTTCTGTTTCCAGAGGACAGCAGAGAAGATCACTGGTCCTTCACTTCATCCTGTTCAGGATGTTTCACACCAACCAGGAGTGACCAGGACTCACACTGTCATCACCACCACCATGCACTCCTCACCCTGTTTTAATTGTTATAATAAAATTTAACAAGACATAAAAATACTGTTTGTTTGTTTTTTTTATTTGTTAATTTTCTATCTACATCTTTGCTTAAAACCAGAGGTGGGTAAAGAAGCCAGAAATTGTTCAAGTAATATTACTGTTACTGGAATTGTTCAAGCAACACAGTCGTTGCCAGAAAAGGTGAGGATGAGAGTATTCAATAAAAAAGTTACTGGAGTAGTAATGATGGTTCTAAATTTGCATGCTTTTTCTCCTAAATTTGTGAGTCTTTCCATATAATTTGTCTTTTTTGAATATACAACTTTTATCCTCAAAATCTGAGTTTTTCTACATAAATTAGATTTTTGTAACATACATTTTCGACTTCTTAAAAAACTAGCAGTTCTACATTTCAAACATTTTTCTCTTAAACGTATCACTTTGTCAAATTTGTGACTGTTTTATATGATTTTTTAAACATGAATTTGCAACATTTTACATATAAACTTTTCACATAAATGTAACTTTTTAAATTGAACTTGTTTAAATTACTTGTTCTTTGTAGCTGGAATAGAAGAACAATAATATCAACACCCATCTCAGCTAAATAACATTATAAATTTACTAAAATGACCAAAGATGCAGTAATTTCTCGTGAGACTAGTCATTTTAAACAGGCACATTTCTAATCAGTTTTCAGATCAGTGAAATTAAAATTTAGTGACTGTGACCAAAGGTATTTGAGTAAAAGTAGTTTTATCCTCACATGTTCTTGAATAGAAAGTATCCTGCAATAAAATTACTTATCCAAGTACTATTTTGTCAAAGTATCTACAAGTACAAGAACCTTTTCTGGCAACATGTTTATGCATCACTGCCAATGTCTGACTGTTCTGAATAAATGTAACTTGTATTCTACCTAAACCTGCAGTGTAAATTAATGATTATAAATAAATACAGATAAAGTACTTGAGATAAACCTTCTATTTAATAATTAAAAAAAAAATTGGAAATACCAGGTTATGTCTTGTCATAAATAAATGCGTAAAGAATGCATGAATTGAGGTGCAGCTCACAGTTGTGTAAACATGTGAATGACTGGTTATTTAAAAAGGTTAAATGGCATTCACTTATATAGCGCTTTTATTCGCATCTCTTGATGACCAAAGCGCTTTACAGATCCTGCAATCCACCCATTCACACACTGATGGTGGCATGCTGCCTAACATGGCGCTTCCAGACCCACCAGGAGCAATTGGGGTAAAGTGTCTTGCCCAGGGACACAACGGCAGGATATCTGGGGAGAGCGGGATTTGAACCGCCAACCATGTGGTTATTGGACAACCTGCTCTGCCTCCTGAGCCACTGCCGTCCCCAAGTTAAATTAGACTTTTTTATGGATTTAAATTGTAAACACGTAAAACATCAATGTAGGTCTTAAAGAAGAAAGGAGAAGGTGCTTCCATCTCAGTGTCATGTTCGGGGTTGCTCTACCCCATCCATGACCTGTGGCTGTAGGGTTTTGATTATTGCTTATTAATTCCAGCTGATAGATTGAGCTTTGCTCTCTGCCAGTCCTACAGTCACGCCTCCTCCTCACCAGACATTCACTAGTGTGTATTGTTTCACCACATCCATGCGCGCGCACACACACACACACACACACACACACACACGCACATACACACTTATCCAATTATCACGCACCTGCTTGCCACACGGCTGTGTCCACTTGCCTTCATCACTATATTGAGTACTTATTGGGAGGCAGTGAGCTCAGCCAGTGTGGCAGTTTATGTCAGCATGGGACAACCTGACTCCCCGGATTATTGGGTTCCTTTTCCTGGACTCTGTATGTTGTGTTTTAGAGCCTTCACTGGCACCCGCTTCCGGTCGGTCACAGCGCTCCTCTGGTCATAGCGGTTCTGCGGGGTGAAGTCCTCCAGCACCACGCATTCCCTCCTCCTCCGATCATCGAGGTCCATGGCTGGTGGACACTCCAAGGCAGGGGATAAAGACACAGAGGAAATAGATGAGTTCATCATAGGAGCAGCAGGGGGAGAGCACTCAGGCAACTGCCTAGCCTGAGGCTCTCTCCTGGGGGGCAGACAAGGTTTATCCTTAATGATTAAGGTTGAATGAAAATCCACTTGCCTGGCCTCCCGGGTCTGAATGCTGGGGCTGCCGATGGTGTGTTGTCCTCCTTCTCCATGCCCATAGGTCTTCTAGGCTCCTCGGTGGTTGATGGAGGAGCCAATCCAAACGGCACGGAGGTGGGTGGGTCCGGAGTGGCACACACAATCCCTCCGGCAGCTGGGGTGGACGAGCCAATGACAGGAACTGTGGCTGAAGCTGAAGGGGCATCTGCTGGTATGACAGCTGGCACCGAGGGGGGCTTCGCCGCAGCAGCGGTCGGGCTTGACGTCCGATTAGGAATGGCCGATGAGGTGATGGGCCTCTTCCGTCGCTTAGACCTAGGATTAACCTCACACCGAGTGGTTGACTCCTCCCACTCCTCCTGCATCCAACGATCCTCTCCCGGGGCCGGCAGGGAGTCAAGGGAGACAGAAGACAGGGAATAAGGAGCCGTGACAGCAGCTGTTTGGGGAGCTTCAGTGGGTAACAATTTCTGAAGCTCCTCCACAGGAATCTGATTAATCACCTCAAGAGACATTGCAAGAGAACGGAGATGAACTTGTCTGAACTCCTGACTGATGATAGTGTCCGCTGTTGCCTCGGTGTCCTGCTTCATCCTCCCAGGAGTAGGACAGGAAACCCGGCGGGGGGAGGAGCACTCCGGTTCGGGCAGCCAGCAGCGGGCTCCGGTCCTCCGGGAGCGCATCGTGGGAAGCCGTGGTTGAGCTCCAATGGCTCCTCCTGTCATCTCCTCCAGCTGTCGCGTGTCTTGGGGACCAGAGTGAGAAACGACGTCAACCCCGGATATTTCCAGAGACCGGGGCACATCTGGAGCACCCTGACAGCGATGTCAAACAGCAAGAAATTCACCTGCAGGGAGTTGGTGGCTCAAGCCCGGGAAACAAATATCACAGCTCGATCAGCCACTCCACACTCCTCGGGGCTCAGTCCAAAAATGGAAAAATCCATGGAGACGACTAGGGGAAAAAGCACTAAGGAGCAAAAGCAAAAATTCATTTGCGCACCACCTCTCCGCTGGGCTTTTTACACTGGTTGGGGCATTTTGTCACAAACCTCCGTGTGCCATGGCTCGGTGCACGAGAAAGAGAATAAAATCCAAAAGCGAGAGTTGATGGTTCAATTCAATTCAACTTTATTTATATAGCGCCATTTCACAACAACAGTCATCTCATAGCACTATCAACTGAAGGGGGAACCCCCACAATTGCAGAAAGACCCTAGCAATCAGGCGATCCCCTGTGAGCAAGCACTTGGCGACGGTGGAGGGGAAAAACTCCCTTTTAACAGGAAGAAACCTCCAGCAGAACCAGGCTCAGGGAGGGGCAGTCATCTGCTGCGACTGGCTGGGGGGTGAGGGGATAGAGAAGAAGAAAAGAACAGACATGTAGAGAGCAAACAGCACGATGGGGACTCAATCTATGGGAGAGAACAAACAAATGTTAATGACCAGCAAAAAAAATATTTCATTGAGAGTGAGGAAAGGAGTGAGGCCCAGTGCATTACTGGAGGTCCCCCGGCTGACTAAACCTATTAGCAGCATAACTAAGGGAGGGTTCAGAAACACATGATCCCTCCCTAATTGTAGGCTATATCAAAAAGGTAGGTTTTAGCCCTATTCTTAAAAACAGAGATCGAATCTGACTCCCGAATCCACATTGGCAGCTGATTCCACAGGAGAGGAGCTTGATAACTGAAGGCTCTGCCTCCCATTGTACTTTTGGAGATTCTAGGTATTACAAGTAATCCTGCATTTTGGGAGCGTAGTGCTCTGTTAGGATAATACGGTAGTATCAGATCTTTTAAATAAAAAGGAGCCTGATTGTTTAGAGCTTTGTAAGTAAGAAGAAGGATTTTAAACGTAATTCTAAACTCTATGGGAAGCCAATGAAGGGAGGCCAGAACCGGAGAGATATGATCTCTCTTTCTAGTACCTGTTAAAACTCTTGCTGCAGCATTTTGGATCAGCTGAAGACTTTTTAAAGATGTTTTAGGACAGCCTGATAATAAAGAATTACAATAATCTAATCTCGAGCTAACAAAAGCGTGGATCAGTTTCTCAGCATCACTCTGAGACAAGATGCTCCTAATCTTGGCAACATTACGCAAATGATAGAAGGCAGTCTTAGAAACAAATTTAATATGTGAATTGAAGGACAAATCCTGATCAAAAATAACTCCAAGGTTCCTCATAGAGCTATTAAGAGAAAGAGTAACCGCATCCAAACTGAAAGTTTGATTTGGAAAGGAATTTCTAAGGTTTTTTGGACCAACAAGAATGACTTCAGTCTTATCTGAATTTAATAGCAGGAAATTACAAGTCATCCAAGCTTTGATTTCCTTAAGACAGGCTTCTAACTTGGCTAAATGATTACTATCATCTGGCTTCATTGATAGGTATAATTGTGTGTCATCTGCATAACAATGAAAATGTATACAGTGCTTTCTAATAATGTTGCCTAATGGAAGCATATTGTTAACCGTTCCTGCTTCTCGTCTCCTAACCGTGGTTGGGGGACGCAGGGGAGATCTGTCTTCTCCAGGGCCGGAGGCGCTTTTCCTCCTCCGGGGTCAACTCCCGAGTAAAACCTCACTCTTGTTAAGCAGGATATGGTGGTACACAGAGACACAGGCCATATTGCTGAAGCGTTGGGGCTTTATTTACAGACTGCACTGTTATTAGCAATGATATCTACCTGCTCCGGTCGCCTCGCTCTCTGTCTCTCATCCGCCCAAAATCATACACACCGTTCACTCGTCGGGGCCATTCCACACATACCGGGGCGCGCCTCGGCTGCGCGCACGCACTCACTCACGTTCACGCACTGAGCTGTCCTATCTAAACACCTGCATTAGGCACATCTTACAACACTACCCCCACCATGGATTGGCAATTAATACTAATTCCATTCCATTTAAACCATATAAAATTGGTACACACTCTCTACATTTGTACGCCTAGCAGTAGCAGTAGCAGTGTCCAATATATAACAGGGATTCAAATAGGTAGGTAGGTTACGAGTGTCTATGCAGTGGTAAAACTAGCTCATTTGTCAGTGAAAACGTGAGGGGCAAATACATTGAAATACCATTGTTTCTAATTAAACAAGGAGGTACATTATACTTTGAAATCTATTTCTAGGCGACCGGGAGTAATACTGTCTAACTAATCAAAATACAATACATTCAATTAAAACAAAGTGCATGTGGTATATGAAAGCATCGTCACTTCAGCTTTTTTTTTTTTTTCAAACAAACATATAGAACATTATAACCAGACTAGAGTCCAAAAATGTGAACTGGAGAGTCTCTAGTGCAAACAGGAACTACCACAGTTGGCTCACTCAGTAACCCAGTGCCCGTAACGGTCCGGTCCTCTGCGCCGATGTTTGGGCCGTGACACGTGCTGAGCCTGATGGCGTGGTTCTCCCACCGCACCCCCACCATGGCCAAATATCACATGGGAAGGAGTGGGTGGAAGAGACCCGATCACATTGGGGGCATTAGCAGGTGGAGTGGACGGCCGGGAACTGCTGGGGCCATCACTGGAGGTAGTAGCGAACAGGTTGTACAGGCTGAGGTCCTGGTCTGCTGGGTCCCCGTCCACAGCCAGTGGCAAATTGTGCGGGGCTGCCGAATGGCGCGAACAAATCCTCTCCATCAACAGGTGCGCCCGCGCAGCTCTCATCACACAGAAATGGGCCACAATGTCCACACTTCGTCTCAGCCCGACATTCATGAGCCCTCACAGCACCTCGTCTGCACTCCTGACGATTAGCCAGCGACATGAACGGGTTTGAGTAGTTAGTTTCTTGTCTGTAGATATCGGCGGGATGGCGAGCGGCCGCCATGTCTCATTATCTTAGCTGCCATCACAGCTGCTGGTCCTTTTCTTCGGTACTCACCACCCTCTTAACAACGTGAGAGTCTCTTTGTTCGCCAGTGTTAACCGTTCCTGCTTCTCGTCTCCTAACCGTGGTTGGGGGACGCAGGGGAGATCTGTCTTCTCCAGGGCCGGAGGCGCTTTTCCTCCTCCGGGGTCAACTCCCGAGTAAAACCTCACTCTTGTTAAGCAGGAGATATGGTGGTACACAGAGACACAGGCCGTATTGCTGAAGCGTTGGGGCTTTATTTACAGACTGCACTGTTATTAGCAATGATATCTACCTGCTCCGGTCGCCTCGCTCTCTGTCTCTCATCCGCCCAAAATCATACACACCGTTCACTCGTCGGGGCCATTCCACACATACCGGGGCGCGCCTCGGCTGCGCGCACGCACTCACTCACATTCACGCACTGAGCTGTCCTATCTAAACACCTGCATTAGGCACATCTTACAACAATATATAAACTAAAAAGAGTAGGGCCTAGCACAGATCCCTGTGGAACTCCATGACTAAGCTTTGAGTTGAAAGAAAACTCATTATTTACATGAACAAACTGGAACTTATCAGATAAATAAGATCTAAACCACTACAACGAAGTTCCATTAAGTCCAACATAGTGTTCTAATCTATCAAGTAGAATATTATGATCGATAGTATCAAAAGCTGCACTAAGGTCTAAAAGGACAAGTACAGAAAATAGTCCATTATCAGATGCAATGAGGAGGTCGTTAGTGACCTTCGCTAAGGCTGTTTCAGTACTATGATGGATTCTAAACCCAGATTGAAACTCTTCAAGTAAACCATTTCCCTGCAGGTGGTCAAATAATTGCGTAGCAACAACTCTTTCTAAGATTTTTGAAATGAAAGGGAGATTAGTCTATAGTTAGCTAAAGCTCGTGGATCTAGCGTTGGCTTTTTGAGTAAGGGTTTAATTACAGCCGTTTTAAAAGCCTGCAGTACATGGCCTAAAGTTAATGAAGAATTGATTATATGAAGAATAAAGCTACCAATAAGTGGGAAGACTTCTTTAAATAACCTGGTAGGAATAGGGTCTAAAAGACAAGTTGAAGGTTTGGATGAGGAAACTATTTTGTCTAACTCACAAAGGTCGACTGGAGTAAACTCATCAAGACAGACATCAATAGAAGGAGTTGTAGTAGTTACAGTATTTAAGTTAACTGTGGGAAGAATCTGATTGATTTTATCTCTGATGGATGAAATTTTATTATTGAAAAAGTTCATAAAGTCCTGACTAGTAAGCTCTAAGGGAATGCTAGGATTGACAGAGTCCTGACTCTTTGTCAACCTGGCTACAGTACTGAAAAGAAACTTGGTGCGGCGGATGATAAAATGAAGCAGCAATGCTGAGGTTTTAAGCAGGTTTTATTAATCATACCGCCGTCACGGGAACTCGGCTCCAGCCCATAGCGTGAGCGGGCTGAAGCCGAATTCCTCAGGCTCTCAGTGAAGAGGGGACACAAAGTCTGTGTCCTGCAGCTGAGGTTGAAGTGAGAGTGAGAGGTTGAACATGAAATTCAGACAGCTTATATACTCAGCTACAACAATACATCAAAGCATTCACATGGGTCGATATGAGCATTTGCATATGAGAGGCACAGACAGGATGCATGAACACAATGCATGGATGGCACATTAACCTCACAGCAGTGAAATGCATAAATGGCAGATTAGATCACAGCATGCAGCGGAAAAAACCCAGGAGTAGCGAGCTGTCTGTCCCTGTGTGTTGTGGGGGTTTTCCCAAACCGCCACAGCTCCCCCCCAGAGGGCTCGGCAGGTGGCCGAGACCTCGATAGTGCAGCTTGGGCAGCGAGCAGGGAAAAGCTCTGTGCAGGAGGGGGTGGAGGGGGTGGGGGGTAGTAAAAGCCGGCCGGAGACGATGAAAACGTCCGGGCCACGCAAAAATTGCTTGTGGGTCCGCGATGTCGAGGGGCTGTCCCGTTGAACGTGCAGAAGTCCACAAGAAGAAAAATTAGTCACTGGCTCCTCCCGCGATTAAGTCCTGCAAGGATTAATAGCGGCCATGAAGAAAAGACGAGGCTGCGTGGCGGCTGTGATGAGAGCAGAGGGACTGGCGTGTTGACTTTAGGTTCAGGCGTAACCCTAAAGCCTCGGGAACCGCAGACAGCTGAATTCCCCTTGTGTGCCGTGGCTAAGACCATAAAATCCAGTGAGCAAGCTGCGTGCCTCAGGTGAACGAGCAAGCCTGAAGGGCCAGTGTGCAGCAGAAGGAAGGCGGTCAGAAAGGCCGTATTTGTCCCGTGCATGGTGCGCCGTCCCCGTAACTCCCCGGTTCCGTGATGGGTGGGCCAGCTGGAGAGGAGAACCAGGGTCAGGGAGCTTAATCATCCCTGTTCAGTGTGTTGGAGCGGTGAAGGGAAGTAGACGCTCTGTCGCTCGCTCGGTCGTGGTGCGTTCAGGTCCACGTGTGCTCCGTCGGCCATGGGGATCGCCGTCGTGGAGAGGGGACGAGGTGCATGCGCTCTCGTGTGGAGGAGCTGTGAGCGCGGCCGGTCCAGCGTGGATGTGCCGATCTAGGCGTGCAGATCTCACCATGAAACGTTGCTCAGCTTTCCCAGTCGTGGGTGTTCTCCGGGGAGTTTCGCCTGGAAACTCCACGTTGAGGTCTCCCTGAAGCAGAAGGGAGGACAGATCAGTCAGGCTGCCGCGTTCGCTTGTCGTCGGAGAATCACCGCCGGGTGTTGCGTTCGCTGGCAGCGTGTTCGTTTCAGCGTTGGGTCACCAGTGCAGCGGATGATAAAATAAGGCAGTGATGCTGATGTTTTAAGCAGGTTGTATTAATCATACCGCCGTCACGGGAACTTGGCTCCAGCCCATAGCGTGAGCGGGCTGAAGCCGAATTCCTCAGGCTCTCAGTGAAGAGGGGACACAAAGTCTGTGTCCTGCAGCTGAGGTTGAAGTGAGAGTGAGAGGTTGAACATGAAATTCAGACAGCTTATATACTCAGCTACAACAATACATCAAAGCATTCACATGGGTCGATATGAGCATTTGCATATGAGAGGCACAGACAGGATGCATGAACACAATGCATGGATGGCACATTAACCTCACAGCAGTGAAATGCATAAATGGCAGATTAGATCACAGCATGCAGCGGAAAAAACCCAGGAGTAGCGAGCTGTCTGTCCCTGTGTGTTGTGGGGGTTTTCCCAAACCGCCACACTTGGGATTATTCTTGTTCTCTTCTATTAATGCAGAGTAATAACTCGTTCTAGCTTTTCTAAGAGATTTTTTATAAATTAAAAGATGATTTCTCCAAGCTAAATAGATTTCATCTAAATTAGTGGAGTGCCATTTTCTTTCTAATTGACGAGTCTTCTGTTTTAAGCTACGAGTTTCTGTGTTGAACCAAGGAGTTAGAAATCTCTGATTAGACTTTTTCTTTTTTAAGGGGGCCACCAAGTCTAGAGTCTGATGCAGAGAAGCTGAAACACTATCCACCATGTTATCAATTACAGAAGGAGCAAGCTGTCTATAGCTTATTTCCGTTGTGTTGACACATGGCATAGCGGAAACAATCTGCATAAATTTGGTAACAGCATCATCTGAGAGGCATCTACTGTAATAATATTTTTCTTTCGGAGCCAAATAGTCAGAAATAGTAAAATCAAAGGTTAACAGACAATGGTCTGACAGTACAGGGTTATGAGGAGACACTACAAGATTTTCTATTTCTATGCCATATGTCAGAACAAGGTCCAATGTATGGTGGAGGTAATGAGTAGAATTTCCTACTTTCTGAGAAAACCCAATCGAGTCTAATATTGAATTAAATGCCACATTAAGGCAGTCACTATCTACATCCACATGTATATTAAAGTCCCCTACTATAATTATTCTATCAGATTTCAGCACTAAATCAGCTAAGAAATCAGCAAATTCGGATAAAAATTCTGAGTAGGTTGATGGGGGATGATAAACTATGGCAAATAAAATTGGGTTTAACCTAAAATTGCTAAAGTGCCCAATACTGAGGACCAGGCCCTCAGAGGAATTATAACATGTTTTTTGCTTTACATTAACTAGTAATTTGGAATGGTAAATTGTTGCTACTCCTCCTCCACGACCAGAACTTCTGGGATTTTGACAGTTTAAATAACCAGAGGGAGTTGATTCATTTAAACCAACATAATCTTCTTGCCCTAACCAAGTTTCTGTAAGGGAAATTAAATCAATCTGATGATCAATTAACAGATCATGGACTAACAGACTTGGGAGTTAGAGACCTAATATTTAATAAACCACATTTAATTTTTAAATTATGAGGAGGAACAGAGGCCAAATCATTCAATTTAGAGGCTTTATGTTTAATTTGAGTTTTACCAATATTTTGCTTTATCACTTTGGGATGCTTATACATTATATTTTTGTTTACTTTGGAGGGAGCAGACAACGATTCTCTGATGGGGAAGACAGGGGCTAAGTTGAGGGGTGGTGGATGAAGAGGAGCTGCAGAGAGGCGTGTAAGACTGCGACTCTGCTTCCTGGTCCCAACTCTGAGTTGTCAGGGTTTTGGAAATTTGGATAAAAAAGATGCCAGATTGTTAGATAAATGAGAAGCACCATCCAAAGTGGGATGAATGCTGTCTCGTCTCATAAGACCAGGTTTTCCCCAAAAAGAGCTCCAATTGTCAATGTAGCCCACGTCATTTTTAGGACACCACACAGACAGCCAGCGGTTCAAGGATGACGAGCGACTAAACATGTCATCACTGGTCAGATTGGGGAGGGGCCCAGAGAATACTACAGTGGCAGACATCGTTTTTGCAAAGTCACACACCGATTCTATATTAAGTTTCGTGACTTCCCACTGCCGGAGACGGATGTCATTAATGCCGGCGTGAATAACAATTGTGGAATATTTACAATTACTTTTAGCCAGCATTTTCAGATTTGACTCGATGTCGCCTGCTCTGGCCCCAGGAATGCATTTGACTATGGCCGCTGGAGTCTCTAGGTTCACGTTTCTGACTACAGAGTCGCCAATGATCAGAGTTTTTTCCTCAGCGGGTGTGTCGCTGAGCGGGGAAAAACGATTAGAAACGTGAACAGGTTGGTGGTGTACCGGGGCTTTGCGACTAGGCTTCCTTCTCACCGTCACCCACCCAGTCTCCTCGCTGCTGAGGAGAGCCGGGGGACCGCTAACGGGGTTAGCTATGCTAGCTAGCTCCGCTGCAGCTAATGGGCGTCCGTCAAGACTAACTGGCGCAGACGGTGTTTCAATGCAGCGGAGCCGGGATTCCAAATCAGACAACCTCGCCTCGAGCGAATCAAAAAGACAACATTTATTACATTTACCGTTATCACTAAAAGAGGCAGAGGTGTAGCTAAACATCTGACAGAGAGAGCACACCAGAGGAGGAGAGGAAAGAGAGCTAGTAGCCATAGCTAGTGGCTGGAGAGCAAACCACACAGGCAGACAGCAAAACAGGAAGTGACGATACGTTACCACAAGGAAGTGACGATCCCATCACGATCCCATGGTGCACTTTTATTAAGAACACAAAAAATAACAAGTCCAAAAATCACCGAGCTCAGTCCAGTTAAACCACACAACATACAGAGAGGTGCAATGACATGGTTAGGCCACCAAACATACAGGGCACCAGCCGAATGCTCTACAGCCTGGTGAATACAGAGCCTAGTGCTGCAGGGCTGCGTTGGGCACAAAACAAGAAAGGCGAGCAGCCTAGTGCTGCAGGGCTGCTAGCTTCCTCACCTTCCTGTAGTAACGTATTGTCACTTCCTGTGTTGCTGACTGTGTCTATGGTTTGCTCTCCTCGTTCTCCTGAGGATTTTGCCTTTAATTGTATTTTAATCACTTTTTTCCATCTACCGTTAGCTCTCACTTCTGTTTATCAAGCCTCTTGCACCTGTGTGTTCCCTCAGTGTCATCTAATCACCCTCTTTAGCTTTCTGTTCACCTTTCATCGGTGTTTTTGTTAGCTTCGGGTTAGCCACTAGCTATGGCTACTAGCTCTCCTTCCTCTCCTCCTCTGGTGTGCTCTCTCTGTCAGATGTTTAGCTACACCTCTGCCTCTTTTAGTGATAATGGTAAATGTAATAAATGTTGTCTTTTTTAGGCGCTCAAGGCAAAGTTGTCTAATTTGGAATCCCGGCTCCGCTGCATTGAAACACCGTCTGTCCCAGTTAATCTTGACGAACATCCCCTAGCTGCAGCGGAGCTCCCTAGCATAGGCCCCGTTAGCAGTCCTCCGGTCCTCCTCAGCACCGAGGAGACTGGGTGGGTGATGGTGAGAAGGAAGCCTAGTCGCAAGGCCCTGGTTAACCACCAACCTGTTCATGTTTCTAATCGTTTTTCCCCGCTCAGCGACACACCCACTGAGGAAAAAACTCTGATCATTGGCGACTCTGTAGTCAGAAACGTGAACCTAGAGACTCCAGCGGCCATAGTCAAATGCATTCCTGGGACCAGAGCAGGCAACATTGAGTCAAATTTGAAAATGCTGGCTAAAAGTAACTGTAAATACTCCACAATTGTTATCCATGCCGGCATTAATGACATCCGACTCCGGTAGTCGGAAGTCACAAAACTTAACATGGAATCGGTGTGTGACTTTGCCAAAACAATGTCTGCCTCTGTAGTATTCTCTGGGCCCCTCCCCAATCTGACCAGTGATGACGTGTTTAGCCGCTTGTCATCCTTCAACTGCTGGCTGTCTGTGTGGTGTCCTGTAAACAACGTGGGCTACATAGACAATTGGAGCTCATTTTGGGGAAAACCTGGTCTTATTAGATGAGACGGCATCCATCCCACTTTGGATGGTGCTAACAATCTGGCATCACTTTTATCCAAATTTCCAAAACCTTGACAACTCAGAGTTGGGACCAGGAAGCAGAGTCACAGTCTTACATGCCTCTCTGCCGCTCCTCTTCATCCGTCACCCCTCAACTTAGCCCCTGTCTTCCCCATCAGAGAATCATTGTCTGCTCCCTCCAAAGCAAATAAAAATATAATGTATAAGAATCCCAAAGTGATTAAACAAAAAGTTGGTAAAACTCAAATTAAACATGAAGCCTCTAAATTGAATGATTTGGCCTCTGTTCCTCCTCATAATTTAAAAATTAAATGTGGTTTGTTAAATATTAGGTCTCTAACTCCCAAGTCTCTGCTAGTCCATGATCTGTTAATTGATCATCAGATTGATTTAATATCCCTTACAGAGACTTGGTTAGGACAAAAGGATTATGTTGGTTTAAATGAATCAACTCCCTCTGGTTATTTAAACTGTCAAAATCCCAGAAGTTCTGGTCGTGGAGGAGGAGTAGCAACAATTTACCATTCCAAATTACTTGTTAATGTAAAGCAAAAAAACACGTTATAATTCCTTTGAGGGCCTGGTCCTCAGTATTGGGCATTTTAGCAATTTTAGGCTAAACCCAATTTTATTTGCCATAGTTTATCGTCCCCCACCAACCTACTCAGAGTTTTTATCCGAATTTGCTGAATTCTTACTGATTTAGTGTTGAAATCAGAATAATTATAGTAGGGGACTTTAATATACATGTAGATGTAGATAGTGATTGCCTTAATATGGCATTTAATTCAATATTAGACACGATGGGGTTTTCTCAGAAAGTAAGAAATTCTACCCAATATCTCCACCAAATGTTGGACCTTGTTCTGACATATGGCATAGAAATAGAAAATCTGGTAGTAAATGGTAAATGTGTGGCGTAACATTATGTAGCTCACATATTCCTTGGCAGAGATTCAGACATGAGGGAACTTGGAGCTCGCAGTGTGTATTGACATCACGCCTCATACGGACATTGAGTCTGGACCCCCTGCGGACTAGAGACGAAGTGAGAAGATCTGAGAGTGGACCTGAAGGGACTGTCTGACTCATAGGGTCAGACAGAGAAGCCGAGAGGACAATAAGAGGATTAGATATGAATGGAATTCTGTGTTTGATGTGAATGTGTTTTGTGTCTGGTGTTACAGTATAAAGGTATGTGGTTTACCCCCAGCTCACCCTCTTCATTCCCTGACTGAGAGAGGAGCTGTAGGCTTGAGATGGAATAAACCAATACTGAAAAAGCATTCAGTCTCTTCATTTCGAGTTTCCTACATTGGTGACCCACACGTGAGAAATATGGAGAGGCTAAACTCCATTAGACTCCCCGAGTTCTGGCAAGAGGACCCGCACTCATGGTTCCAACACGTGGAATCACGGTTCGTGCTTAACGGGGTATCAGAGGATGACATTAAGTTCCACAATGTCATCGCAAAACTCGACAGCCGCACAGCCCGATGTGCGCGGATCCTGGTGCAGCAGCCACCCGCTGCTGGCAAATACGACACCCTGAAAGCCGCCCTCATTCGGAGCTTTGTGCCATCGGCCGAGGTGAGGGCCAGAACACTCCTGGACCTGCGCGACAGAGGAGGACGCAGGCCGACCGTCCTCATGGAGGACATGCTGCAGATGATCGGGGCAGGCAACGATGCGTTTTTATTTAAACACATCTTTTTGAGGACCCTTCCAGCGCACATGAGAGGCTCCCTGTCCAGCATGAGGTGTGTGGACCAGCAGGACTTCCGCGCGCTGGCTTTGGAAGCAGAGCGACTCCTGGACGCATGCGGCGAACAGGAGGCGGCAGCGGCAGCAGCGGACCTCGGCACGGCAGCCCAGGGTGACGGAGAACCAGTGGCAGCAGAGCCGACCCCAGCGACAACAGCGGCAGCGCGATCCCGTAGCAGAGGAGAGAACGAGATGTGCTTCTACCATCGACGTTTCGCGCACAAGGCGCACAGGTGCGTCCTGCCATGCAACTTCAGGAAGCAGGGAAGTGAAAAGAGCCGGAGGTCGCTGGCAGCTTCGACCCTCGGCGAACGGAACAAGCTGCTCTACCTGACGGACGCGAGCTCCGGACGGCGATTCCTCGTTGACACTGGAGCACAGAGGAGTTTCATCACCGCGACCTACGCGGACCGGGCGGCCGGCCCCCGCGGAGATGGAGCAACAGCTGCAAACGGCTCGTCGATCAAGACGTTTGGCGAAAGAACTCTGCGCCTGTCCTTGCACGGCCGCAACTATGAATGGACCTTCATAGTAGCGGCGGTGAGTTTTAACATGTTGGGCGCCGACTTTTTGTGCTCACATGGTTTGCTGGTAGATCTGGCTAATAGACGCTTGGTTAATGCACTCTCTTTTTGTTCTATTCCCTGTGCAGTGCGAGTGTCCCCGCCGTCAGTACAGGCCAACGCCGCCGCAGCAGGAGGTAAGTTCCACACTCTCCTAAACCAGTTCCCAGCACTCACAGTTCCCACGTTTTCAGCTAAGGTGGCGAAGCACGGGGTGGAGCACTTTTTAACCACAAGTGGTCCACCGGTTTTTGCGAAGGCTCGGCGCCTGGATGCAGCTAAGCTCTCTACTGCGCGTGAGGAGTTCGCCAACCTGGAAAGGTTGGGCATAATTCGCCGCTCGAAGTCCGCTTGGGCTTCCCCCCTCCACATGGTCCCTAAGGCGGATGGCTCGTGGAGACCGTGCGGCGATTATCGCAGGTTAAACAATGCCACAGCGCAGGACCGCTACCCAATTCCGCATATCCAAGATTTTTCGGTGCATTTGGCCAAGGCACGAATTTTTTCTAAAATAGACCTGGTCCATGGTTATCACCAGGTCCCGGTCCGAGCAGAGGACATTCCCAAGACAGCGGTAATAACCCCTTTCGGGCTTTTTGAATTTTTACGCATGCCTTTTGGCCTTAAAGGCGCTGCGCAAACCTTCCAACTCATGATGGATGCCGTTTTGCGCAACCTCCCTTTTGTTTTTGTCTACTTAGATGATATTTTAGTCGCCAGCGCCTCTGAGGAGGAACACGAGAGTCACCTCAGAACTGTTTTTCAGCGGTTGGGAGTGCACAGGTTGATAATCAACCCAGCCAAGTGCCATTTCGGTGCAGCACAGATCGATTTTTTGGGGCACCGTGTCTCCCCAGAGGGTGCAGTTCCACTGCCCTCCAAAGTACGCGCGATGGCTGAGTTTCCCCAGCCACAAACGGTAAAAGCGTTGCAGGAATTTTTAGGCATGGTAAACTTTTACAACCGTTTCATACCTCACGCGGCGCAGCTCATGCAACCGTTGTATGTCGCGCTAAAAAAACAAAAGCCCTCCAATGCGATTGAGTGGTCCCCGGAGCGGGAGCGCGCATTCACTGAGGTTAAGAAAGCACTAGCGAACGCAGCACTGCTGGATCACCCAGACCCAGCAGCCCGAATAGCGCTAACCACAGACGCGTCAGATGTGGCCATAGGAGCCGTGGTAGAACAGCAAGTCGCCGGGGCTTGGCAACCACTCGCTTTTTTTAGCAGGTCCCTGCGCGATGCTGAGCGAAAATATAGCGCGTTTGATAGGGAACTGCTAGCGCTCCACCTGGCCATTCGCCATTTCCAGTTCTGGTTGGAAGGGCGGCGTTTCACCGCTTTTGTCGACCACAAACTGTTAACTTTTGCAATGTCCAAAGTCTCTGACCCATGGTCAGGCCGACAGCAGAGGCAGCTGGCCGCAATTTCAGAATTCACCACCGATATACAGCACGTAGCCGATAAATTTAATGTGGTGGTGGACTGCCTCTCGCGAGCAGTAACAGCACCTGTCCGCGCGGATGGGGGCTGTAGCACCGCAGACGCGGAGCGCGGTAACAGCGCGGACGCGCATGCGGTTCCGGTGCACGTAGGGATAGATTACGCGGCCATGGCAGCAGAGCAGAGTGAGGACACAGACGTGCGCGCGCTCCTGTCTGGACCAACAGGGTTAAGGCTGGAGAACATAAGTTTACAAACCGGTTCACCCCCGCTTATTTGCGATGTATCCACCGGGCGACCTCGCCCAGTGGTGCCGGCCACGTGGCGCCGTCGTGTTTTTGATGCGGTACACTCCCTGGCACACCCGGGAGTACGTGCTTTGGTGAAAATGGTAGCAGAGAAGTTTGTTTGGCCGAGCCTGTGCAAGCACGTGAAGGAGTGGGCTAGAGCCTGCATGTCCTGCCAGCGGGCCAAAGTTCACAGACACACAAAAGCCCCTTTAGAACCTTTCCACATCCCAGCTAAGAGGTTTGATCATGTGCACGCTGATCTAGTGGGACCCCTGCCGCCCTCGCAGGGGTTCACACATCTCCTAACAATGGTGGACCGGACCATGCGTTGGCCGGAAGTGGTCCCATTGCAGTCTACCACAGCAGCAGAGGTAACTCAGCAGAGGTAACTCTTTTCACTAGAACAGTGTTATGTGAGTGAGTTAGCATTTGACTAACTGAGGATCGTCACTTCCTTGTGGTAACGTAACGTATCGTCACTTCCTGTTTTGCTGTCTGCCTGTGTGGTTGCTCTCCAGCTATTAGCTATGGCTACTAGCTCTCTTTCCTCTCCTCTGGTGTGCTCTCTCTGTCAGATGTTTAGCTACACCTCTGCCTCTTTTAGCGATAACGGTAAATGTAATAAATGTTGTCTTTTTGAGGCGCTCGAGGCGAGGTTGTCTGATTTGGAATCCCGGCTCCGCTGCATTGAAACACCGTCTGCGCCAGTTAATCTCGACGGACACCCATTAGCTGCAGCGGAGCTAGCTAGCTTAGGCCCCCCCTGTCAGCGGTTCCCCGGCTCTCCTCAGCAGCGAGGAGACTGGGTGGGTGACGGTGAGAAGGAAGCCTAGTCGCAAAGCCCCGGTTCACCACCAACCTGTTCACATTTCTAATCATTTTTCCCCGCTCAGCGACACACCCGCTGAGGAAAAAACTCTGATCATTGGCGACTCTGTAGTCAGAAACGTGAACCTAGAGACTCCAGCGGTCATAGTCAAATGCATTCCTGGGGCCAGAGCAGGCGACATCGAGTCAAATCTGAAAATGCTGGCTAAAAGTAACTGTAAATACTCCACAATTGTTATTCACGCCGGCATTAATGACATCCGTCTCCGGCAGTCGGAAGTCACCAAACTTGATGTAGAATCGGTGTGTGACTTTGCAAAAACGATGTCTGCCACTGTAGTATTCTCTGGGCCCCTCCCCAATCTGACCAGTGATGACATGTTTAGTCGCTCGTCATCCTTGAACCGCTGGCTGTCTGTGTGGTGTCCTAAAAATGACGTGGGCTAAAAATGACATGGGCTACATTGACAATTGGAGCTCTTTTTGGGGAAAACCTGGTCTTATGAGACGAGACAGCATTCATCCCACTTTGGATGGCGCTTCTCATTTATCTAACAATCTGGCATCTTTTTTATCCAAATTTCCAAAACCATGACTACTCAGAGTTGGGACCAGGAAGCAGAGTCGCAGTCTTACACGCCTCTCTGCAGCTCCTCTTCATCCGCCACCCCTCAGCTTAGCCCCTGTCTTCCCCATCAGAGAATCGTTGTCTGCTCCCTCCAAAGTGAATAAAAATATAATGTATAAGCATCCCAAAGTGATAAAGCAAAACACTGGTAAAACTCAAATTAAACATAAAGCCTCTAAATTGAATGATTTGGCCTCTGTTCCTCCTCATAATTTAAAAATTAAATGTGGTTTACTAAATATTAGGTCTCTAACTCCCAAGTCTCTGTTAGTCCATGATCTGTTAATTGATCATCAGATTGATTTAATTTCCCTTACAGAGACTTGGTTAGGGCAAGAGGATTATGTTGGTTTAAATGAATCAACTCCCTCTGGTTATTTAAACTGTCAAAATCCCAGAAGTTCTGGTCGTGGAGGAGGAGTAGCAACAATTTACCATTCCAAATTACTAGTTAATGTAAAGCAAAAAACATGTTATAATTCCTTTGAGGGCCTGGTCCTCAGTATTGGGCACTTTAGCAATTTTAGGTTAAACCCAATTTTATTTGCCATAGTTTATCGTCCCCCATCAACCTACTCAGAATTTTTATCCGAATTTGCTGATTTCTTAGCTGATTTAGTGCTGAAATCTGATAGAACAATTATAGTAGGGGACTTTAATATACATGTGGATGTAGATAGTGACTGCCTTAATGTGGCATTTAATTCAATATTAGACTCGATTGGGTTTTCTCAGAAAGTAGGAAATTCTACTCATTACCTCCACCATACATTGGACCTTGTTCTGACATATGGCATAGAAATAGAAAATCTTGTAGTGTCTCCTCATAACCCTGTACTGTCAGACCATTGTCTGTTAACCTTTGATTTTACCATTTCTGACTATTTGGCTCCTAAAGAAAAATATTATTACAGTAGATGCCTCTCAGATGATGCTGTTTCCAAATTTATGCAGATTGTTTCCTCTATGCCATGTGTCACCACAACGGAAATAAGCTATAGACAGCTTGCTCCTTCTGTAATTGATAACATGGTGGATAGTGTTTCAGCTTCTCTGCATCAGGCTCTAGACTTGGTGGCCCCCTTAAAAAAGAAAAAGTCTAATCAGAGATTTCTAACTCCTTGGTTCAACACAGAAACTCGTAGCTTAAAACAGAAGACTCGTCAATTAGAAAGAAAATGGCGCTCTACTAATTTAGATGAAATCTATTTAGCTTGGAGAAATCATCTTTTAATTTATAAAAAATCTCTTAGAAAAGCTAGAACAAGTTATTACTCAGCATTAATAGAAGAGAACAAGAATAATCCCAGGTTTCTTTTCAGTACTGTAGCCAGGTTGACAAAGAGTCAGGACTCTGTCAATCCTAGCATTCCCTTAGAGCTTACTAGTCAGGACTTTAAGAACTTTTTCAATAATAAAATTTCATCCATCAGAGATAAAATCAATCAGATTCTTCCCACAGTTAACTTAAATACTGTAACTACTACAACTCCTTCTTTTGATGTCTGTCTTGATGAGTTTACTCCAATCGACCTTTGTGAGTTAGACAAAATAGTTTCCTCATCCAAACCTTCAACTTGTCTTTTAGACCCTATTCCTACCAGGTTATTTAAAGAAGTCTTCCCACTTATTGGTAGCTTTATTCTTCATATAATCAATTCTTCATTAACTTTAGGCCATGTACCGCAGGCTTTTAAAACAGCTGTAATTAAACCCTTACTCAAAAAGCCAACGCTAGATCCAGGAGCTTTAGCTAACTATAGACCAATCTCTAATCTCCCTTTCATTTCAAAAATCTTAGAAAGAGTTGTTGCTACGCAATTATTCGACCACCTGCAGGGAAATGGTTTACTTGAAGAGTTTCAATCTGGGTTTAGAATCCATCATAGTACTGAAACAGCCTTAGCGAAGGTCACTAACGACCTCCTCATTGCATCTGATAATGGACTAGTTTCTGTACTTGTCCTTTTAGACCTTAGTGCAGCTTTTGATACTATCGATCATAATATTCTACTTGATAGATTAGAACACTATGTTGGACTTAATGGAACTTCGTTGCAGTGGTTTAGATTTTATTTATCTGATAGGTTCCAGTTTGTTCATGTAAATAATGAGTTTTCTTTCAACTCAAAGCTTAGTCATGGAGTTCCACAGGGATCTGTGCTAGGCCCTACTCTTTTTAGTTTATATATGCTTCCGTTAGGCAACATTATTAGAAAGCACTGTATACATTTTCATTGTTATGCAGATGACACACAATTATACCTGTCAATGAAGCCAGATGATAGTAATCAATTAGCCAAGTTAGAAGCCTGTCTTAAGGAAATCAAAGCTTGGATGACTTGTAATTTCCTGCTATTAAATTCAGATAAGACTGAAGTCATTCTTGTTGGTCCAAAAAACCTTAGAAATTCCTTTCCAAATCAAACTTTCAGTTTGGATGCAGTTACTCTTTCTCTTAATAGCTCTGTGAGGAACCTTGGAGTTATTTTTGATCAGGATTTGTCCTTCAATTCACATATTAAATTTGTTTCTAAGACTGCCTTCTATCATTTGCGTAATATTGCCAAGATTAGGAGCATCTTGTCTCAGAGTGATGCTGAGAAACTGATCCACGCTTTTGTTAGCTCGAGATTAGATTATTGTAATTCTTTATTATCAGGCTGTCCTAAAACATCTTTAAAAAGTCTTCAGCTGATCCAAAATGCTGCAGCAAGAGTTTGAACAGGTACTAGAAAGAGAGATCATATCTCTCCGGTTCTGGCCTCCCTTCATTGGCTTCCCATAGAGTTTAGAATTAAGTTTAAAATCCTTCTTCTTACTTACAAAGCTCTAAACAATCAGGCTCCTTTTTATTTAAAAGATCTGATACTACCGTATTATCCTAACAGAGCACTACGCTCCCAAAATGCAGGACTACTTGTAATACCTAGAATCTCCAAAAGTACAATGGGAGGCAGAGCCTTCAGTTATCAAGCTCCTCTCCTGTGGAATCAGCTGCCAATGTGGATTCGGGAGTCAGACTCGATCTCTGTTTTTAAGATTAGGGTTAAAACCTACCTTTTTGATATAGCCTACAATTAGGGAGGGATCATGTGTTTCTGAACCCTCCCTTAGCTATGCTGCTAATAGGTTTAGTCAGCCGGGGGACCTCCAGTAATGCACTGGGCCTCACTCCTTTCCTCACTCTCTATGAAATATTTTTTTTTGCTGGTCATTAACATTTGTTTGTTCTCTCCCATAGATTGAGTCCCCATCGTGCTGTTTGGTCTCTACATGTCTGTTCTTTTCATCTTCTCTGTCCCCTCACCCCCCAGCCAGTCGCAGCAGATGACTGCCCCTCCCTGAGCCTGGTTCTGCTGGAGGTTTCTTCCTGTTAAAAGGGAGTTTTTCCTCTCCACCGTCGCCAAGTGCTTGCTCACAGGGGATCACCTGATTGCTGGGGTCTTTCTGCAACTGTGGGGGTTCCCCCCTACAGTTGATAGTGCTATGAGATGATTGTTGTTGTGAAATGGCGCTATATAAATAAAGTTGAATTGAATTGAATTGAATTGAATTGAACTCGCGTTTTTTTAACAGCCTGGGTAGCGCGGTTCGGAGTCCCGTCGGACATTACGTCCGATAGGGGTCCGCAGTTCGTTTCAGAGCTATGGTCAGCCATGGCCAGCGGCTTAGGGGCAACAGCCCATCGCACCACCGCTTATCACCCACAGGCCAACGGTTTATGCGAGCATTTTCACAGATCGTTGAAGGCAGCCCTCAGCGCGTCGCTCACGGATACAAATTGGGTAAACAAACTACCATGGGTTTTACTGGGGTTGCGTTCGGCACCCAAGGAGGATTTAGATGCCTCACCTGCTGAATTAGTGTTTACTCAACCTCTCAGGCTGCCAGGAGAATTCCTGCAAGCCCATGCAGCACCCGAGCCCCCCCCCCCCCGCTGCGGGGACCTCTACGCGGCACGGAGGCAGAAATGCTCCCGGGCCCCGCTCATCACACTTTTCTGCGGGTTTTCGTTCCCAAGGCTTTGCAAAACGCAGAGTTTGTTTTTGTCAGGCACGACGCTCAGCGTCACAGTCTCCGCCCACCTTATGATGGTCCGTTCCGAGTGCTGGAAACCGGGGAGAAATATTTTGTACTAGACTTGGGGGGCAGGAAAGAGACAATCAGTGTTGACAGATTAAAGCCTGCTTTTGTGTTACGTGACGAACCTGTACGGCCGGCGGGGGCGCCTCGACGCGGCAGGCCTCCCAAGGGACAGTCCCTAGTTCCCCAGCAGGGGGTAAATAACCCTTCTCCCCCTCATTCCACAGGCGCACAGCAGGACGGCACAACACAGGCTGCGAAGCCTGCGTTCAGCAGATTCGGGAGGAGATTGAAGCCTAAGCAACGGGCAGAGTGATGTGTATTTTGATCAACCCATGTAAATTGTGCTGTAGATCCTACAAAGGGGGGGGGGGTAATGTGTATGACTGCCCGTTATGGACAAGAAGTCGGTGTGTGTGTGTCCACTCTTGACATAGTGTGTATGACTGTCCATTATTGATTTAAGGTTGGTGTATGTCCGTTCTTGGGCGTTTCGGGGGGAGTGATGTGGCGTAACATTATGTAGCTCACATATTCCTTGGCAGAGATTCAGACATGAGGGAACTTGGAGCTCGCAGTGTGTATTGACATCACGCCTCATACGGACATTGAGTCTGGACCCCCTGCGGACTAGAGACGAAGTGAGAAGATCTGAGAGTGGACCTGAAGGGACTGTCTGACTCATAGGGTCAGACAGAGAAGCCGAGAGGACAATAAGAGGATTAGATATGAATGGAATTCTGTGTTTGATGTGAATGTGTTTTGTGTCTGGTGTTACAGTATAAAGGTATGTGGTTTACCCCCAGCTCACCCTCTTCATTCCCTGACTGAGAGAGGAGCTGTAGGCTTGAGATGGAATAAACCAATACTGAAAAAGCATTCAGTCTTGTCACCATGGGTTGAGATGCCGTCTCAGCGCTCAGCCCATGTGTCCCTTCATCCCTGCTTCTCATTGAGCAGCGTCTCAGCAGGCTCCCAGCTGGCAGCATTACGGACGGCTGGGGCCAATTAATCCTCATCAGCTGGGGCGCTGCCAATGAGAATAAATAGGAGCAGCCTCGATGACTCGGGGCTGCGACATAAGCACTGCTAGGCTGAAGCCCCTTCGTCTGGTGTCAGCCTCTACTCCCCTTACAGCATTCCTGTGATTGTAACCCGCTGTGAGTATGTACGCCTTGTTACCCCTATGTCCGGTACGAGCTCCCTGCTCCTGCGCTGTGCAACCTGTGAGTGTACTTCTGTACGAGTAGCTGTGCTCTCCTCATCCCTCATCCCTCACCTTTAATAAAACATCATGACTCACTGGCTCGCCCTTGGCTCTTATTGCATGGCTCCCTAGAGCCGCGCGTGACAATATGTCGCAGCCGGACGAGTTACCGGCGGCCGTGATTCGCTGTGAAATTGTACCTTTCTGTCCGGGTGTCAGCGCTCCTAGCATGCCGTTTCCCAGGAGTCACTCCTGACGCCAGGGCGACGAGCTGAGGTCCATCTCGGGGGCTGTCGACAGGACGCTCTTCACCCTGCACGACGCCTCCAACGCGAGACGCTGGCATCCGGGCCGTGCTGAGGAACTCCTGGACTGTTACCCTCATTCTGTGTTCCATCTCGAGGACAGTGCCAGGATAGACGCCACAGGTACACAGCGAGAGAAGCTCCGCAGGTTGGATGGAAATCCCGGCAGGAAGCCGAAGTGGATGCCGTTGCTCCCCACTTCGGGAGCACGCCAACCAGAGGGCTTCCCCCGACCTGCGCCACGTCACTCGGGATTCCCTCCAAGGAGCCGCAGCTGACAGCAGTTATGTCTGGGGCCGAGTGGCTGTCGCGAGCTCCACTGTGTGTCCTGTCACCATCTTCAGGCATGTGACGGCGGCAGTGAGATTGGTGGAGAGGACTCCAGGGCTACGAAGCTTTCCCGTGCTCGACGCCTTCCTCGCCTCGATCTCCGATCAGGAGCGGCAATTCCTGGGTTCCCCCCTCGCTTCGTCCCCTGGGAATAGCCGTCATCACATCGCCGAGTCACCTCTGCACGAACCTCGTCCGGATCCAGTTCTGGGCTGCCGCCAGAACCGTTCCCCCCACGCAGCTGTCACCTCCTCGTCTCGTCAGTGTGGAGATTTCACAGCCTCGTTCCCTGAGCCTCGTTCCCCCGCTGTCATTCCTGGACATTTGGGCTGGCTCACCCCGGCTGTTTCCCCCTCCTCCTCGACGCGCTTCCTGACTGCTGTGTGTGCCTGGAATCCCGGCCTGGTGAGCTCTCTGCTGGAGACTACGCGAGCGACCCTCAGACGGTTCCCCAGGGGGTCCTCCGTTATCGCCGGGCGGGGAGAGGAAGAAGCGGTATCCACCACAGCAGGCGATATTCAACCTGCAGGAGACAGGCAAGTCATAGTTTTTTTCACATCAGCTTAATGGTTTGCCCTGTCACATTCCTGGAGGAGGAGTTCAGGGTTCGCAGCTCCCTGAACTCCCCCCACCTGCTGTAACCTGTGTTCCTAATCCTGCATCCTCTGTGTCTCTCTCCGCCGAGCGATCCCCGGCTCCGGGTCAACGTGGTGGGATAAGGAGAGGGCCTGTGGTTCCACAGCTACGTTGCGGACGGAGGAGGAGGACTGACTGCTGCATGGAGTCTGCGCCGACGACTGAGCGTCCCCGGGTCTCCACGGAGGAGCGGTTCGGTCCAGCGGGACGAGATTCTTCTGGCTTCACGCCGAGTGGATCGTCGGCGGGGTCACCGGAGCTGGAGGAACCTCAAGCTGCGCTGTCCATCGTGCTGGCTGCGGGGCCCGACGCGGCTGGATGGGAGCCTGACAACAACCTCCTGACGACGGATCCTGGATCTTCGCAGTCCTGGACGGCGTCAGAACCCGAGATCAGGCGAGTGCTCTCCTTTCTTTTCTCCCTTTATATCTTTGAGCACTTCAGCCTGTCTCTAGGGGAGATGAGCCGGGTGCAGCCGCCCGCTGCGTCTGAGCTCGTCTCGCCGGGTTCTGGCGCTGCTGGTGATCCTGATCCCGGTTCTGTTTTCTCTTCTGAGCCTTCTCCCAGGGTCACCGGCGAGGAGTTGCTGTTCCTCGTGGTGCTGGAGGGTCCAGGTTCAACGTTGGAGGTCGGTTCTGGTGCGGTGTCCAACCTGGGTTCGCCCGAGACCCAATTGGGGTCCAACATGGGTGCTGCTCCAGCGGCGTCCAACGTGGGTTCGCCCGAGACCCAATCGGGGTCTGACGTGGGTGCTGCTCCAGCGGTGTCCGACGTGGGTTTGCCTAAGGCCTGATCGGGGTCCGACGTGGGTGCTGCCCCAGTGTTGTCCAGGTCCGGTGAGGAGGTGGCCGCTTCCCTGCGGCCTGACGCTCGTCGCCCTCGTCATCGGCTCTCCCCTGAGCCTCTTCCACCGGGACCCGTTTGGACCTTTCGTCCGTCTCAACGGTCCTGGTGGTTGAGTGATGCGGGTCGACGACCCGACCCGCAAGACTTTCGGTTCGGTGATCTGGTTCCCCCCGATGATCTGTGTTTGCCTCTGGGTGGCCTGGTTCGGCTGCCGGTGGACTGGGTTCCTGGGATCTGGGTCCGGAGTTCGCCGTCCGAACATTTCCCTTTCCCTGGTTCGCCAACTGGACAATGGGCGGGGAGATCTCCGGAGCCATCTCGGCCATTTTTGGACTCTTCCTGTCATATTCCTCGGGTGCCGCTTATTTTTGTTATGGTCACTCGGGTGAAATATTTTGTCCTTTTGGTAAATACATGTTCATAGTGCTGTGTATTGTTTTTTTTGTTTTTTTTTTGTTTTTTTGTTTTTTTTTCCCGTATTAACCGTACTCAGCATTTTATCCCATTGTTATCTTATGTACCTGTCACCAGTATTTCCCTAGGTGACCCCCCGTATATTTGCCGCCGTGTATTGTGTTCTCTCCTTTTCAACCATACTCGGCATCTTGCCTCATTATCCTGTGAACCTGTTCCCATTCTCCCTCTAGGGGACCTCCCGCATATTTCGTGCTGTGTATTGTGTTTTCCCCTTAACCATACTCAGCTTTTTACCTTATTGTTGTCCTTTTACCCTGTCACCGTTATTCTCCTAGGTGTCCCTCTTGGTATTTGGCGCCGGGTATTCTGTTATCTTTTTATTTACCGGTGCATGTCATTCTCATTATTTTTGTCCTGTTGTGAACATATACTCATAGTGCTGTGTGTTTTCCATTATCCGTACTCAGCATTTTCCTTTTTGTGCCTTGTTTTTTAGCTTTGTCTGTGCATTATAGGGTTATGTGTTTTGTTTCCCGTCATACTCTGTAATTGTCCGTTTGTCCCAGTCACTTTCTCTCCTTTAGGTGACTGTGCGTGTAGATATATGTATATACGGTGCTGTGTATTGTGGGGGTTTTTTTCTCCCCCCTTTTCATTACCCGTACTCAGCGTTTTTTATCACTCTGGTCCTGTTCTTAGTTTTGTCTGTGCATTATGGAGTAGTGTTTGTTCTGTTATCCATACTCTGTAATTGCTTTATCCGTTTTTGTCATTCTTTTGGTGGATTGTTCTGTTCCCGTGTTTTGTATTCTCTCTGTCTGTGCCCTGGGTTTGGTTTTTTTTTTCCCTTTTTTGGTGCAATGTAGAGTAGCGTATTTGGGTTTTTTTTCTCTGCCCTGTTACCCTACATTTGTCTATTGGTGTTGTCCTTCCCTTTGCTTCTTCCCCTCCGGTCCTGCCTCCCTTCCACCCACTCTAGGTGGGGGGGGGGGGGGCTGGGATGTTCCTGGTCGTTCAGGAGCCCGACCTTGAGGGGGAGGCTCTGTCACCGTGGGTTGAGATGCCGTCTCAGCGCTCAGCCCATGTGTCCCTTCATCCCTGCTTCTCATTGAGCAGCGTCTCAGCAGGCTCCCAGCTGGCAGCATTACGGACGGCTGGGGCCAATTAATCCTCATCAGCTGGGGCGCTGCCAATGAGAATAAATAGGAGCAGCCTCGATGTCTCGGGGCTGCGACATAAGCACTGCTAGGCTGAAGCCCCTTCGTCTGGTGTCAGCCTCTACTCCCCTTACAGCATTCCTGTGATTGTAACCCGCTGTGAGTATGTACGCCTTGTTACCCCTATGTCCGGTACGAGCTCCCTGCTCCTGCGCTGTGCAACCTGTGAGTGTACTTCTGTACGAGTATCTGTGCTCTCCTCATCCCTCATCCCTCACCTTTAATAAAACATCATGACTCACTGGCTCGCCCTTGGCTCTTATTGCGTGGCTCCCTACAGCCGCGCGTGACAAGTCTCTTCATTTCGAGTTTCCTACAAATGGCACTTATAGTATGGTAAAAATGGTAGAAAGGTAAAAAGCACTTATATAGCGCTTTTATTCTCATCTCTTGATGACCAAAGCGCTTTACAGATCCTGCTATCCACCCATTCACACACACATTCACACACTGATGGTGGCATCAGTGTCTCCTCATAACCCTGTACTGTCAGACCATTGTCTGTTAACCTTTGATTTTACTATTTCTGACTATTTGGCTCCTAAGGAAAAATATTACTACAGTAGATGCCTCTCAGATGATGTTGTTACCAAATTTATACAGATTGTTTCCTCTATGCCATGTGTCAACACAACGGAAATAAGCTATAGACAGCTTGCTCCTTCTATAATTGATAGCATGGTAGATAGTGTTACAGCTTTTCTGCATCAGACTCTAGACTTGATGGCCCCCTTAAAAAAGAAAAAGTCTAATCAGAGATTTCTAACTCCTTGGCTCAACACAGAAACTCGTAGCTTAAAACAGAAGACTCGTCAATTAGAAAGAAAATGGCGCTCCACTAATTTAGATGAAATCTATTTAGCTTGGAGAAATCATCTTTTAATTTATAAAAAAATCTCTTAGAAAAGCTAGAACAAGTTATTATTCTGCATTAATAGAAGAGAACAAGAATAATCCCAGGTTTCCTTTCAGCACTGTAGCCAGGCTGACAAAGAGTCAGGACTCTGTCAATTCTAGCATTCCCTTAGAGCTTACTAGTCAGGACTTTATGAACTTTTTCAATAATAAAATTTCATCTATCAGAGATAAAATCAGTCAGATTCTTCCCACTGTTAACTTAAATACACTAACTATTACAGCTCCTTCAACTGACATCTGTTTGGATCAGTTTACTCCAACTGACCTTTTAGAGTTAGACAAAATAGTTGACTCATCCAAGCCTTCAACTTGTCTTTTAGACCCTATTCCTACCAGGTTATTTAAAGAAGTCTTCCCATTTATTGGTAGCTTTATTCTTCAAATAATCAATTCTTCATTAACTTTAGGCCATGTACTGCAGGCTTTTAAAACAGCTGTAATTAAACCCTTACTCAAAAAGCCAACGCTGGATCCAGGAGTTTTAGCTAACTATAGACCAATCTCTAATCTCCCTTTCATTTCAAAAATCTTAGAAAGAGTTGTTGCTACGCAATTATTTGACCACTTGCAGGGAAATGGTTTATTTGAAGAGTTTCAATCTGGGTTTAGAATCCATCATAGTACTGAAACAGCCTTAGTGAAGGTCACTAATGACCTCTTGATCGCATCGGATAATGGACTTGTTTCCGTACTTGCCCTTTTAGACCTTAGTGCAGCTTTTGATACTATTGAACATAATATTCTACTTGATAGATTAGAACACTATGCTGGACTTAATGGAACTTCGTTGCAGTGGTTTAGATCTTATTTATCTAATAGGTTCCAGTTTGTTCACGTCAATGAGTTTTCTTTCAACTCAAAGCTCAGTCATGGAGTTCCACAGGGATCTGTGCTAGGCCCTACTCTTTTTAGTTTATATATGTGTCACGCCGCGCCACTCATCAGCGGCGCCACCTGCACGCACACCTGCACATCATCAGCGGCGAGGGATTTAAGCCGCCTCGCCCTGGGCTTCGGCCTGAAGCCGTCAGACTTCACTCGCTGGATTGCTGTGAGTTCCCTCTTACTTCCCAGCAAGCATCGCGGTAAGAAGCCCTTACCTTTTTCCCTTTCAAGTCTGCTCCCCTGTGCACAGGTGGATTTCCCGGTGGCGGACCTTTCCTCTCCGTCTCCATTCCCTCGCTGCTGCACCGGGCTCTCCAGGTTGCTGTCTACCGGACCTCGTCCTTGCTGTGCCAGCCACCTGCTCACTCCAAGTAAGCTCCTCTCCAACTTTTACATCTCCTGTGTTGGTGTGTGCCCGTCACCCTTCTCCCTGTGCTTTTCCCATAGGGTTGTCCGGCTGTACGGTCTCCTGCCTCCGTGCCCGAAGCAGACGCCACCACCAACACATTTACATCTCGCAGACACACATTCATACACCCTTGTTGTTAATAAAGCTATTTGAGCTACTCTGAGCCTGCGTGTGTGTCTCCTGAGCCGTGCATCATGTCAATATGCATCCATTAGGCAACATTAATAGGAAGCACTGTATACATTTTCATTGTTATGCAGATGACACACAATTATACCTGCCAATGAAGCCAGATGATAGTAATCAGTTAGCCAAGTTAGAAGTCTGTCTTAAGGAAATCAAAGCCTGGATGACTTGTAATTTCCTGCTATTAAATTCAGATAAGACTGAAGTCATTCTTGTTGGTCCAAAAAACCTTAGAAATACCTTTCCAAATCAAACTTTTAGTTTGGATGCAGTTACTCTTTCTCTTAATAGCTCTGTGAGGAATCTTGGAGTCATTTTTGATCAAGATCTGTTTTTCAATTCACATATTAAATTTGTTTCTAAGACTGCCTTCTATCATTTGCGTAATATTGCCAAGATTAGGAGCATCTTGTCTCAGAGTGATGCTGAGAACCTGATCCACGCTTTTGTTGGCTCTAGATTAGATTATTTTAACTCTTTATTATCAGGTTGTCCTAAAACATCTCTAAAAAAGTCTTCAGTTGATCCAAAATGCTGCTGCAAGAGTTTTAACAGGTACTAGAAAGAGAAATCATATTTCTCCGGTTCTGGCCTCCCTTCATTGGCTCCCCATAGAGTTTAGAATTAAGTTTAAAATCCTTCTTCTCACTTTTAAAGCTCTAAACAATCAGGCCCCTTTTTATTTAAAAGCTCTGATATTACCCTATTATCCTAACAGAGCACTATGCTCCCAAAATGCTGGATTACTTGTAATACCTAGAATCTCCAAAAGTACAATGGGGGGCAGAGCCTTCAGTTATCAAGCTCCTCTCTTGTGGAACCAGCTGCCAATGTGGATTCGGGAGTCAGACTCGATCTCTGTTTTTAAGAATAGGGTTAAAACCTTCCTTTTTGATATAGCCTACAATTAGGGAGGGATCGTGTTTCTGAACCCTCCCTTAGTTATGCTGCTACTAGGTTTAGACAGCCGGGGGACCTCCAATAATTGCACTGGGCTTTACCCCTTTTCTTCACTCTCAATTTTGTTTTGTTTTTTTTTTTGCGCTGGTCATTAACATCTGTTTGTTCTCTCCCATAGATTGAGTCCCCATCGTGCTGTTTGCTCTCTACATGTCTGTTCTTTTCATCTTCTCTATCCCTTCACCCCCCAGCCAGTCGCAGCAGATGACTGCCCCTCCCTGAGCCTGGTTCTGCTGGAGGTTTCTTCCTGTTAAAAGGGAGTTTTTCCTCTCCACTGTCGCCAAGCGCTTGCTCATAGGGGATCGCCTGATTGCTGGGGTCTTTCTGCAATTGTGGGGGTTCCCCCTATAGTTGAAAGTGCTATGAGATGACTGTTGTTGTGAAATGGCGCTATATAAATAAAGTTGAATTGAATTGAGCACAAGCGGAAAGGCTCATGACACTTACAGGTCTGGAGCTGCTCCGGGGCAAACAGTGCAGTCTGGCGGATAAAGATAGGAAGCTGGGGCAGCTGTGACCATCCAGGGATAGATTGTCTAAAGATGCCGGGCTGAATGCGTGAAGGGAGTGGAACGTCATTCATGGAGAACAAGCTGCCATGAACGAGGGTGAATGCCCCGACAATCTCTTTCCTCCGACATGGCAAACAAGTACTCCTGAAGCTAACGAGGAAAGAGATTGCCGGTACGAGAACGCGTGGGCAGGACTGATTGGCATCCGGTGTGTGAGAGGGCATATGAATGAGAGTGAATGGAGCATGTGCGTGTGTGTGTGTGTGTGTGTGTGTGTGTGTGTGTGTGTGTGTGTGCACGCGTGGGTGTGTGTATGTGTGTGAACACTCGTGACAGTGCAGCTGATCACACTAGACAGGAGGAGGGGGTGTGCCCGAGCTGTCAGAGGAAAACTAGGGCAAAACATAACAATGAGTCAGAACTGGGTTTGCCCTCCAAACCCAGATTCATGACATATTCATGTTGTTTATTGAGTTGGTGAATAGTTGTATAACCGGTTTGTATATATGTTCTCTGAAGGGGATTGTTTTGTTTGTTGTTGTTTTTTTTATTTTAGGAGCGCGGCTACTTTATGTTTAATGGACTATATTCTAACAGTGACATCAGAATAGTCCGTCTGGCTGTGTGGGGGTGGAACAGTAGTCCACCTGTTTCCCCCGAGCTTTAATTGTTTTGTGCAAATGATATAGGTCCTGATATATCTCAGTTTACCTTTAGTGCGTGATTCAGGTTCCAAATTGGGGAGGGTCTTGATCGTATGTGTGTTTTGGACCTTTTTGAAGGGAAGGGGAAATGTAGTGTTGTTCTTAGGGCTCATATTAGTATAACACTGGTGGTGACGTCACCCAGAGTATAAGAGGGCTGTGCAGTAGAGGGGCAGTTTCTTCAACCGCCTCTCAGCCTAGCAGGAGCATCTTTGTACATACATACATCCATCCATCTTCTTCCGCTTAATCCTTTTCGGGTCACGGGGGGGCTGGAGCCTAACCCAGCATCTTTGGGTGAGAGGCAGGGTACACCCTGGACAGATCGCCAGTCCATCGCAGGGCCAACACAGAGAGACAGACAACCATTCACTCTCACATTCATACCTGAGGACAATGTAGAATCCCCAGTTTGATGCCAGTTAACCTAACTTGCATATTTTTGGCATGTGGGAGGAAACCGGAGAAATCCCGGAGTAAACCCACACAGACACAGGGAGAACATGCAAACTCCACACAGATCACTGTTGTTCGGGGGCTGGAATCGAACCCAGGATCCCCCGGCCAAGGGTGAGTTGCTGTGCTGCCGCGGTGCTAACCACTCCGCCACTGCGCTGCCCAGTGAGTCTTTAATAAAGTCCTGTGTAGTTCACCACTCACCTCTTCATTGTCCCACGTTTTATAGACATAACAATATGGTCAATAAAAATTAAACTGTTATGTCTGTCATAAATAGCATGTTTAATTAACTAATTTATCCCTATGATGGGCGAGACATAAATGTAACCTTAATTTTCAAAGATAAATAGTCTATTAATTTGGGCCTAATTAATTTGGTCCTAATTTTTGGATCAATAGACCTTAATAATAGGTGTCCCAGTAGACCTACCAAAGGTCAATCACATCAACCTTTCATGACTCCCGAGGCCTTCGGTATCCATTTCTCCACAACATCTTCCTTTGTTGGCTGATGGGAATTATATAAACGTATATTTCTGACAGTCCTTCTCATCTTTCATCAGATGGTGATGTCTGCATGAGTCTATGCTGTAACTTTGGGTATTTTCCCGATTTTAAAGTGAGATTTAGCAGCTAGTCTTTTAGGCTTATTTGAATATGGCGGCTCTCTGCGGCTGTTATCACCACTTCCAGCTGTGACCAACAACATAAAAGGAAAATGACACCAAATGGATTCAGATCCATTATGTCATTTTTGCTCAATTTCAATTTTATTTTGACAAGGCGAGAACAATATAACAGCTGTTTTCAGTAGTTCTGTTTTTGCTTCACAAATGAAATATTAAAAGAACAAAGAGTACCATATATGGATTGCTCCGAGCTCCTCATTTTGTAGTTTGAGTTGCTGCATTGAGGCTAAAAGACTTTCCTTTTCTGCTTTAAGCTTCTGGCACGCTCTCTTCACCTCATCCCCTTCAGAATCCCACTGATCAGTCATCGTCCACAGTGAGGGGTCTCAGTGCCCATGACTGATTGGGGACACCAAGCGTGACTCACTGGTACTCTCCATATCTTCCTCCTCTTGTCTGGATGGGGCAGTAGCAGATATGATGGTGGCTAGCTGATGTACAGACTCAAAGAAGACATAATCCTTTAGCTGCACGGGGAGGGATATTTGCCTCCTGACTCGGGTAACAGGTTCCTCTCTTACATGAGACATTGCGTTGTGCTGAAAGTTCTTATCTGGCTCGAAGGACCACTTTATGGGGGAGATAAATCTTCTCTGCTTAGAATATACTGGATCGTTTAATTAAGAACTCTCAGCAGGTGATCAATCACAATCATTCAGGTCTCTTCAGTTCAGTCATTAATTTAGCCACCACCACAATTACAGTCTTTACAGCTGTCTGGCAGTTTCAGTGGTTCTGTATAAATGGGCATATAAAATAGAACAGTTATGAACATGCTCTGGAATATTTATACTAAATGCTCTAAGCATAAAAAAAATACTGATTTTTTTTTTTTTTTTTTTTTAATTTAAGTTTTTGTAAAGGGTATACAGGTCGTTACAGCAATGCATTGTTTACATTTTCATCACATGTTCCCTTATTTTCTGATATCTGACAATATTGGAAGATTAATTCTTACAACACCCCTTTTTTTTTTTTTTAAAGTGAAAGAAAAAGTGAAATTAAAGAGAAAAAAAAAACGAAAAAAAACAAAAAACAAAAAAAAACCAAACAAACCAGCAAAAAACAAACAAAAAGAAAAAGTAAGTAAATAAAGGTAAAAGAGCATCTGAGTAGCGTTGGAACAAAGAGCGGAACCATTCCAATTCATCTTTCAATGGTCCTTTCAGGACATTTGAATTTAACCTCCAAGAAAATGTATTATTTGTGTATTTTTGGATATTTAAGTCCATGTAGATCGGACTGTGGTCAGAGAGATCCATCAGTCCTATTTTACATGTTTTTACTCTTCCAATGTCTCTATTAAACATAAAAAAATAGTCAATCCTTGAGTAAGATGAATGTGGAGTTGAGTAAAATGTATAGTCTTTTACACTGGGGTTGAGTTCCCTCCACACGTCACAGATTCCCATTTCTTTTAGTAGCATCCGAGTCTTCCTGTTTTGGGTGTTATTTTGATGTGGAGAATTACCAGAAGCATCCCAGTATGGATTCAGTCTAAGATTGAAGTCCCCACCACATATCACTAAACCTTGAGCTTTAGTTATCATTAGGTCGAATACATTTTTATAAAATTTCCAGTTAGCCCCTGGGGGAGCATACACATTCAGCAGGGTGATATCTTCTCCCTCTAGCCGCCCAGTTACCAAACTGTATCTCCCTTCTTTATCTTTGTGTTCTGATTTTTTTTCAAATGTAATTTTGGTTGATATCAATGTCCCTACTCCCCTCCTCCTCCCTGACTTATATGAAGATGAAGAGATCATTTTAAACCCTTGTCTACTGAGTTTATTGTGTTCCACGTCTGTTAGGTGGGTTTCTTGTAAAAATATTATTCCTGCTTTGTCTTTTTTCATTTTGCCTAGAATCTTGGATCTTTTAACTGGATTCAGGATTCCTTTTACATTATATGAAATTATTTTGGTTACACCCTGTTTCTCCATTGTGTTGTTTTGTTTAGTATAACTGTGTGGTGGCCCTCATTTGTGCTACTCAGAAACTGAAAGAACATTAAAAACAAGAAAAACATTAAGAACATAGTGTATAAAACTTTAAAACAAAAAGCTGTCAGAAGAACTTCCTGAGCTGAGGTCTTTTTAAAGACCCTGGAAGAGCCTTGATGGAGTGAAGGCCCTGAGGGAAATTCCTCAAACTCTGTTACGTGTTGAGGGCCCTCTGTTACCCCTGTAAGTTGTCCCATGCTTTTAACGTGAGTTTCAGAACCCAATCCGAACTTGTAATGATTTTTTTTTTCCTTTTATGCCTAAACCCTGTGAAATTGTGTGCACCCTCCCACCCCCATCACATCAAACATTCACGCAAAAACAGTATTTGTTAGTATGAGGAGAACATGTGGATTATTGTCACATTTCTATTTTAACAAGTTTTTTTTTGTTGTTTTTTTTTTTTATTACAAAGACTTATTTGTTTCAAATATTATGAATGTTCCATGAAATGTTTTACCACATGCTGAATACGCATCTCCTTTAATGTTTGTTACCTTGTATGAGGGGGGTTGGATGTGCGGATTGATTCAAGAGAAAAAAAAAAAAGGTCGCTATTCCAACCTGAAAACGGACAGTTTATCTGCGACGCTCTGGCGCTGGGTTTCCCGCTGCTGGTCCGTGGATTTTGAAGGTCTTTGTGTTGTCCATGTTTGCGCTTTGATCTTCTCACTCGGGTCTGCTGCGGGTTTAAATACCGTTACCGGGAGCCCTCTTTTCGCCATGTCAGCTGTTGCTTCTTCCGCCGAATTATAGAGACACGTTTCCTCGCCGTAGAAGACCCTTAACTTCGCAGGAAATGGAGTCTGAAAGCGCAATTTCTTCTCTCTTAACACCTTTTTCGCGTCATTGTATTCCCTGCGCTTTTTAAGGACCTCCGGGGCGTAATCGTGTTCCACGTAGACTTTTCTCTCCTGGTGCATAAATCCTTTTTTCTGCCAGGCCAGTCTTACAACCTCTTGTTTTATTTTGAAATTGGAAAATCTTACCAACACCGAACGTGGGGGCGCTTCCGCCGCCGGCCTAGCGGCTAATGAACGATGTGCCTTTTCTATCTTCAAGTCGGTGGTTTGTGGAATATCCAATTTCTCTCTTAGTAAGGATTCCACGCATTCTGCCATTGAGTTAAAACTGTTTTCGGCTCCTTCTATCAGACCATGAATTCTTATGTTGTCTCTTCTTTGTCTTCCTTCTTGGTCGGCTAGCTTAGCCTCTATAGATGCTTGTCTTTTGCGTAGGTCCAGCACAGAATCTTCGAGCACTTTTATTCGTTCCTCTGTTTCCAAGATTCGGTTCTCGGCCTGGTCCACTCTGCTGTTTGTCCTTTTCAATTCTTCTCTGAATTCCCGAAATTCGGCCGTAACTTCTCGGCGAAATCGTCGTAGCTCCTCAAATAGTGATTTCAGGCTAACCTTTTTGTTAGCTATCACCAGTTCCTCGTCTTCTGAACGGAGATCTTCCAGTTCAGATTCTCCGGCCAATACGTGTCCTGGCCTGGAGAATTTCAGTTTCTTCTGTTTTCCTTTAGACATGATGATTTTGTCTTTTGATTTTCACTCCTCCAAAAATCCGTTAAGTTTGATTTTCAAGGTGTTATCCTGGATTGGGTCTGAGAGCTTCAGTGTTAAGCTGCAGTCGCCATGGCGTCCAGACCGGAAGTCCAAAAATACTGATTTTACTACTGAACTCAAATATACACCTTTTTTTTTACACAGAAGTATATATAAAAGGTGTCAGAACTTAAGAAAATGCAGTTATACAAATAAACAGATATATTACAGGTTGCACTGAGTCTGCCAGACAACTGTAAAGACTGCAGTTGTGGTGGTGGCTAAATAAATGACTGAACTGAAGAGACCTGAGTGATTCTGACCTGCTGAGGGTTCTGAATTAAATGATCCAGCATATTCTAAGCAGGGAAGATTTTTCTCCCCCACATTGGTTTCAATTTCACCAATTTTGAATTGAGTTTAGTTTAGTTTAATGTTTATTTGAAAGGGACATTACATACTAATGAACATTGATATAAATGTAAGTATGCCAGATGTTATAAAAGGGTTTATAACAGAGAGCAGCATGATGACATAGCCAGTTGGTACCGTCATCATGCCAACCCATATAAGAGTTGGCTATTTTAGGTTCTCTCAGCTGATAGCAGCACCTAGAGGTGCAGTATACAGACAACCAGTTATTGTAGTATTATCACAACATGTAATAAAGTTCAAGTTCCAGCACAGCTCTCCTTTCCGTTGGTCATTCCGGGTTTCCAGACATAATATATGGCAACGAGAGTTAAACCACGGAGGTGTGCATGAGGCCACCATGACCATTTCTGGAAAACCCCGGACAGCCACCCATTCCGTGGCAGCAGCGTTGGTTTTATGCTTTCATCAACTAAATATTGGCACTGGGCTTGGACAAGCTAGACAAGGTACGGAAGCGAGCTCTGTTGATTCACTGTCTGGGCATGGAAGGCCAACGTATCAGCATCAGCAAACGGACTCATTCGCTGATGCTGTACAACTGCTAGCTAGCTACTTTGCTACTCCGGGAAACGTGTTGGCACAGCGTATAAAATTCCATCAGCGGCGACTGAGATTTGGTGAAACCACATGACAATTCGTTGCGGACCTTCATCACCTAGCTAGCATGTGCAAGTTTGGTTTATTGGAAGATGAAATGGTGCGGGACCAGCTGGCCAAGCACACAAACAACCCGCGGCTAAGGGCAAAGATGCTAATGGCGCCAAATGACATGATGCTAACTAACACCATCAAGCTAGCATTCCAGCTTGAGTCAGCAGAAAAGTTAGCATTGGAACAAGTTGTACGCCAACAACAGTGACAAACAAGGACAGATTCTGTTAACTTACGCAGTGGGCATAGAGGACCATGGTGGCACAGCAGAAGAGTCTGAGATGAACACCGTGGGCTGAAGGACTGCTCCGAGAGGCCCTGCATGTAGTAACTGTGGTTCCCTGACGCACCATGAGAGAGCACATTTTTGCCCAGCAAGAGGACAGCGTTGTAACAAGTGTGGAAGATTTAATCATTTTGCCAAAGTTTGCCAGTCAGCAACACCGCCGAGCACACTGGCCAAACAAAGCCACCCACCCATGACGACTATCACAGTCACACACCACGCTTCTGGACAGTAAAGTCCAGAAGCGTGGTGTATGCATTCTGCATGGTGGAGATGGACGACGTTAACTTGCCACTCCTGCTCGACACCACTTAAGTGAGGTCGATGTTGAATTGGGGCACAGTGAAGAAATTTTTCCCCAACCACATAATTGGAAAGAACCCAATGGTGCTGTATGGGTGTGGTGGCTACAGAGTTAACAACGTAGGGGCCATCACACTAACGGTCCACTACACGTCAAGAGTCATTTCTGACATTGTTTTTCAAGTGACCACGCATGGAGACAACGTATTAGGATGTAACCTTTTTCACCAACTGGGTTTCTCCATCCGCAACATTAACGGACGCAGCTTGACTGACCATTGTGGCTGGGACGCAACACACTCTGGGGAAGATGATGTGGTATGGGACAAAATTAAAAAGGACGACGCCAAAGAGAAATCAACCATCCTGTGTGCACAGGAGGAGCGCTTCCCAGAGGGGGGCCAGCAGCCGGACTCACCTTAGATCCTCGCCCAGCAGGAGACTACAGGAGCCGCTGCGGAGTTGCAGGAGAGGGAGCCCACGCACACAGACAACCCCGAGACACAACGGACCAGTACAGATATTGGCGGTGTGGTGGCGCAGTGGTTAGCACTGTGGCAGCACAGCAATTCACCCTTGGCCATGGGATCCCGGGTTCAATCCCAGCCCCTGACCAACAGTGATCTGTGTGGAGTTTGCATGTTCTCCCCGTGTCTGCATGTGTTTACTCCGAGATTTCTCCGGTTTCCTCCCACAGGCCAAAAACATGCAGGTTAGGTTAACTGGAGACTCTAAAGTGGCCCTAGGTGTGAATGTGTGTGTGAATGGTGAAGGGATAGCGCCGTACCGTGGCTGCTTCATCCATCCAGGTGGATGCCCTGAATTTCCCTTGTGGGGATCAATAAAGTACACAAAATCAAAAAAGAAAAAAAAATATATATATATATACAGTATATATATATTATCTGTGATGATGGCGACACAGCACGACCACACACATTAGGCAAGGGGAAGAGGAACCGGACTGCTTCATTATCCTCACTCAGCACCAGTCTACTGGAGCCACAGCTGAGCCGATGGGTGAAGAGTCCGTAACGCTAAGCGACACAGGAGGTCTTCAGGGCCCATGACCAGCTTTGGCCTCCAGGGACTGCTGCAGGGACGCTGAGTGAAGAGTCCGTGACCAACGCAATAACGACAGAGATACACGTAGCATCACCGCGATCTCAGTGGCATGTGAGACTGAGCAAAGCGCATCTTCAAGTGATGGACTGGGTGTGAGTACGCACGAATGAGCGACCGGGCCTGCGGCCAGCAAAGTCACATTCTATGAGACCGTGAACGTCCTTGAGGATTGTGGCACAGCTAGGACCAATGTGCTTCAGGTTGACGAATGGTTCTGTATGGCATACAAACCATTTCTGTCACGTTTGAGTAGCTGCTCCAGACGGTGAGGCTTCACAGGAGTCAGTTGGTGCAGCGCGGGACCCGGGCCACAGCATTATGAAGATTGGTTCTGGTCTGGGGGACCCAGCATCTCCAGGGGCACGTCCACTGCGGGCCCACCACAAGGCCCTTCCTGCAAAATCGCCTTCCCTGCAGAAGACTGTCAGAAAAAAAGACTGTTTAGATGGGAGCGTGGCTGGCGAGAAAAGTGGCAGAATAATCCACTCAGTCACGTTGGGTTGAGCAGCGGTTGTTGGAAAAATTCCTTATAACCAGAAGTCAAAAATCAGGCAGGATCAAAGTTTCAGCAAATTTAATAAGCACTGGCCAGTGGGAACAATACAGAAATGGTCTCAGAGCCTATCCGCACATTGTTCTGACCCAAACATATATCACTCAGTCCTTTATGCACTTTATTATCTTGAGAGGTGGGGGAAAGAATGTCCATGATGATTGGTTCAGTACATCTGGTCAGAACTGGCTCTGCAGATTATCTCTCTCATGCACCAGTCACACCAACACGGTATGTGCATACTAAACAAGATGATAACATGTACAGCTGCATAGTGTCCTTGTTCTTTTCACACAGACTCTGAGACTCCACAAATTACAAAATATGAAATTTTCCCATCATTTTCCCCCCTTTGATGCCCAAAAAGGCATCATAAAAGAAAAGTGATTACAAGTTATGACGACGAAAACCCCATCTGGCAGTTATGCTCAGCTCCAGTGCATTTATGTGCAACAGACCCTAACTAGCTAGGATGGGGAAAGTCCGCCATGCGACCTTGCTGCCCCAGGCACCGCTTAACAGGTAGTCCTCTAGGAGGAAAATGGAACAGACATAGTCAAAACAAAGGTAATATTAAAATCAAAGTAATAACTAGAAAAGCACTCGGAGAGCGCAGACCTCCGCCAAGCGCCACAGTTCCCCCCATACAGTGTTTGTGTGTATGTTTTCAGATTCCTTGACCATGAAAACATATGACTAGCAATTGGATTGACAATGATAGGATTAGTGGTTCAGTAGTTATTGACGAAAATCGCATTTTCCATAATGGCGGTTTTCTTCTGGACGGTGATGCAGATCATCACCAAAATCTAATCATCTGTAGGATACCCCATTTCTGACAATCTGTGAAAATTTCATGAAAATCCGTCCATAACTTTTTGAGTTATCTTGCTAACAAACAAACAAACAGACAGACAAACAGACAGACAAACAGACAGACAAACCAACGCCGATGAAACCATAACCTCCTTGGCGGAGGTAATAAGGATATATGTGTCATTGCAGCTCATATAAAGATAAAAGATTAAAAAAAAATAAAAGTAACATTTCAAAATCCTCATAAATGTATTCACAGGTAGTACATTTCAACTTAGCACACTTGTTTCTGTGTCCTGCAGGTGAAGGGGAGGGGCTTCCTTCTTTGTCCTCCTCCATTGCTACAATTCAATTCAATTCAATTCAACTTTATTTATATAGCGCCATTTCACAACAACAGTCATCTCATAGCACTATCAACTGTAGGGAGGACCCCCACAGTTGCAGAAAGACCCCAGCAATCAGGCGATCCCCTGTGAGCAAGCACTTGGCGACGGTGGAGAGGAAAAACTCCCTTTTAACAGGAAGAAACCTCCAGCAGAACCAGGCTCAGGGAGGGGCAGTCATCTGCTGCGACTGGCTGGGGGGTGAGGGGACAGAGAAGAAGAAAAGAACAGACATGTAGAGAGCAAACAGCACGATGGGGACTCAATCTATGGGAGAGAACAAACAAATGCTAATGACCAGCAAAAAAAAAATATTTCATAGAGAGTGAGGAAAGGAGTGAGGCCCAGTGCATTACTGGAGGTCCCCCGGCTGACTAAACCTATTAGCAGCATAACTAAGGGAGGGTTCAGAAACACATGATCCCTCCCTAATTGTAGGCTATATCAAAAAGGTAGGTTTTAGCCCTATTCTTAAAAACAGAGATCGAGTCTGACTCCCGAATCCAGATTGGCAGCTGATTCCACAGGAGAGGAGCTTGATAACTGAAGGCTCTGCCTCCCATTGTACTTTTGGAGATTCTAGGTATTACAAGTAAACCTGCATTTTGGGAGCGTAGTGCTCTGTTAGGATGATACGGTAGTATCAGATCTTTTAAATAAAAAGGAGCCTGATTGTTTAGAGCTTTGTAAGTAAGAAGAAGGATTTTAAACTTAATTCTAAACTCTATGGGAAGCCAATGAAGGGAGGCCAGAACCGGAGAGATATGATCTCTCTTTCTAGTACCTGTTAAAACTCTTGCTGCAGCATTTTGGATCAGCTGAAGACTTTTTAAAGATGTTTTAGGACAGCCTGATAATAAAGAATTACAATAATCTAATCTCAAGCTAACAAAAGCGTGGATCAGCTTCTCAGCATCAGAGACAAGATGCTCCTAATCTTGGCAATATTACGCAAATGATAGAAGGCAGTCTTAGAAACAAATTTAATATGTGAATTGAAGGACAAATCCTGATCAAAAATAACTCCAAGGTTCCTCACAGAGCTATTAAGAGAAAGAGTAACTGCAAAGAGTAACTACAATGTCAATGTGAAGTGAAGAATATATGTGTGGCGATCAGGTGCAGTCAGTAAGGTGGTGCTCGGCTCTCAGCTATGACTGGAAGTGTATTCAGACACACTTAAACACTGCAAGGGAATTATTCTGCCCCTTTTCAAAACAGTGTTTTTAACAATTCTTCGTCCCACTGCTTCAGTCACCTCACCAGGTGACCAGCAAAAGTTCACTGGTGGTTGGTGGGCACCGTTGATGAGTCCTGGATTCGGGACCTTTTTGCAATGGTTGATTCCCTGCTGTAGATCCAGGTGGATCTTTCTGCAACTTTGACAGCTGTGAAGGTCATCAACAGGACCTCTGTGGCGTGGTTTTAGGCAGATGATCCTCTTTCCGTTGTATAGTCACACTCAAATTATTGCTTGTTGAAATGAAGATTCCGAGGGAGTCTGGAGACATGGAGTCTGAATGGGCCATGTTCTCCACCTCTGTTGTTGAAGCGGCGGCCCAGAGCTGCGGCCGCAAGGTGATCGGTGCATCTCGTGGTGGCAACCCCCGAACCAAGTGGTGGACACCAGTGGTGAGGGGGGCCATTAAGCTGAAGAAGGAGTCCTATCAAGCTTGGTTGGCTTGTGGGACTCCCGAAGCAGCTGAGGTGTACCGGCAGGCCAAGTGGAGTGCAGCTCGGGTGGTTGCTGAAGCAAAAACCCGGGTATGGGAGGAGTTCGGTGAGGCCATGGAACAAGACTTTCGGTCGGCCTCAAAGAGATTCTGGCAAACTGTCCGGCGGCTCAGGAGGGGAAAGCAGCTCCCTGTCCACACTGTGTATGGTGCGGATGGGACACTGTTGACTTCGACTGGGGATATCGTCGGGCGGTGGAAGGAATACTTCGAGGATCTCCTCAATCCCACTGATACGCCTTCCACAGAGGAAGCAGGGTTTGGGGACGAGGGGGATGACTCGCCTATCGCAGGGGCTGAGGTCGCCAAGGTGGTTAAAAATCTCCTTGGTGGCCGGGCCCCGGGGGTGGACAAGATTCGCCCTGAGTACCTCAAGGCCCTGGATGTTGTTGGGCTGTCATGGTTGACACGCCTCTGCAACATTGCGTGGAGGTCGGGGGCAGTGCCTTTGGCATGGCAAACCGGGGTGGTGGTTCCTCTCTTCAAAAAAGGGGACCGGAGGGTGTGCTCCAACTTTAGAGGGATCACACTCCTCAGCCCTCCTGGGAAGGTCTATGCCAAGGTACTGGAGAGGAGAGTCCGGCCATTGGTCAAACCTCGGATTCAGGAGGAGCAATGTGGTTTTCGTCCTGGCCGTGGCACATCGGACCAGCTCTTTACCCTCTTGAGAATTCTTGAGGGTTCGTGGGAGTTTGCCCAACCAGTTTACATGTGTTTTGTGGACTTGGAGAAGGCATTTGACCGCGTCCCTCGTGGATTTTTGTGGGGGGTGCTTCGGGAGTATGGGGTATCGGGCTTGTTGTTATGAGCTATTCGGTCTCTGTACGACCATTGTGAGAGTTTGGTGTGTATTGCCAACACTCGGTCGGAGTCATTCCCAGTGAGAGTTGGACTCCGCCAGGGCTGCCCTTTGTCACCGATCCTGTTCATAATTTTTATGGACAGGATTTCTAGGCGCAGCCAGGGAATGGAGGGTGTCATGCTTGGTGACCACAGGATCTCATCTCTGTTGTTTGCAGATGATGTTGTCCTGTTGGCTTCATCCAGCAATGACCTACAGCTCTTGCTGGGACGGTTTGTCGCTGAGTGTGAAGCGGCTGGGATGAGAATCAGCACCTCCGAGTCCGAGTCCATGGTCCTCAGCCGGAAAAAGGTGGATTGTCCTATCCAGGTTGGGGACAGGTTCCTGCCCCAAGTGGAGGAGTTTAAGTATCTTGGGGTCTTGTTCACGAGTGAGGGGAAAATGGAGCGAGAGATCGACAGACGGATTGGAGCAGCATCTGCAGTGATGCGAACGTTGTACCGGTCTGTTGTGGTGAAGAGGGAGCTTAGTTCTAAGGCAAAGCTGTCGATTTACCAGTCAATTTACGTTCCTACCCTCACCTATGGTCACGAGCTTTGGGTAATGACCGAAAGAACGAGATCGCGGATACAAGCAGCTGAAATGAGCTTTCTCCGTAGGATTACTGGACTCACCCTCAGAGATAGGGTGAGGAACTCAGTCATCCGGGAGAGGCTCAGAGTAGAACCGCTGCTCCTCCACATTGAAAGGAGTCAGTTGAGGTGGTATGGGCATCTGATTAGGATGCCTCCTGGACGCCTCCCACTTGAGGTGTTTCAGGCACGTCCCACTGGGAGGAGACCCCGGGGCAGACCCAGGACTCGGTGGAGAGACTATGTCTCCCAGCTGGTCTGGGAACGCCTTGGTATCCCCTCTGAAGAGCTGGAGCAGGTGGCTGGGGAGAGGGAAGTCTGGGCTTCTCTGCTTGAACTGCTGCCTCCGCAACCCGGACCTCAGGAAAAGCGGTAGAAGATGGATGGATGGATGAAATGAAGATGTCAGCATCTTCACAATGTCCCCACGATAGCAATCTGGGCCCGTCCTTATCTGCCTCAGCCTCCTTCTATACTGCTTGAGAGAAAAAAGATAGAAGAGGAAGGGGGAAAAAAAGAATATGTCTTGCTTGCAAAATCAAATGGTGTTTTCTTTCCATTTTTCTTACAATTATAATGTTTCAAATTGATTAAAGCAGTAGCAGACAGGACCACTTTTATTATCTTAGTATTAAATAAATTGTGCATCAATGCAATATATAACAAATTGATCTGCACATTGGTTAGTTATTCAGTTTCCTCAGTGAGTCTCCTGGTCTTTTCAACCTTCAAACAGTGTAGTGTGCTAAGGTCACTCCTCTTGACACACACACCCATTCAGCCGATCATCAGGCTTGACTCCAAACTTGACCAGATTTGTAAATGTATTATCAGATCATATCAGTTAATCAATCAATCAAAACTATATTTGTATAGCTCTTTTCATACAAAAACTAATCTAGAGTGCATAATAGGTAACAGATCACTAGGATTAAGACAAGAGCATTTAACATTGTTAAATCATATTTATTTCATTTTCTGTCTGCTCTCACTTTAATCTTGTAGAAATTTAAATTTAACTCACCAGTACAGGAAGCATCTTCTTAGTTTTATTTTGTTTGCTGCTTTTACCTATGGAGAAAGCAAAACAAAAACAACCATATCTCCAAATACTTACCACTTACCTGTATACAGTCTAAACCCAATTTATTTAAAATGTGTTATTGTGCAAACAATGTTTTATTTCAACGGTAGACATAACAAGGCAAGCTTATAGGTTAGTCATCATTCGCATCTTAGTTGTGCGTATGAAGGAATGGATTAAAGATGGCAGATTAAGCTCAGGATTTCAGTTAGTGTTCATGCAACCATTAAGAATTTACCTCAAAGACAAATAGACAATTACCTGCTTGATGGTCCCTTGGTCTGCTTTTTCCTCAGACATATAATGAATGTTTAAACCAGTAATTTTCTAGATTTCGTTTACCCATAATATACTCACCTTCTATGTCAGTATTTCACTTTCTTCAGCTCTTTTTTTTCCTGTTTACCAATATGTTAAAAGGTCATTAAATTCATCAACTTTGGTTTAAATTCAACAAAGTACCTCATTCATCCTACCAAATTATCAATGGATTCAGTAAAATACCCTTTTAATTTATTAATTTAGAAATTCCCATTCTTATCAGGCATACAAAAATTATTTTCAGAGATGGGTTATCATAGAATCAGCTCCCCTCCTGTTGGACATCAGTCCCCCTCATCTCAGACCAATTTGTGTCGAGGTCTAGAGGCAGGAATCTTGTCCTCGGGGCATCCCCCCACGATGTCCAAGCAGGGCAGAAAACGGACCCACAAATGATCCCAGAACATACATTCTGCCTTTAATATATATAGCTACCCAAGTTCAATTAGCTATAATTTAATTTTGTTTGCTTGCCAAATAATTTAACCTATATCAATAATTGTTAATCTCCTTCTTCTTCATCTTCGTCGATCGCTAGATGGTCACATCAGCTGCCCTGACGAATGCTGCCATCCTGCGGAGGTCCCCGAGGTCCCCGTGCAGCTTTTGGATCAGCAATGTGGGGTCAGGCCACGTAGCTCGTCTGAGTGCAGCGTGGTCTGGGCAGTCTTGGAGGAGGTGTTTGCTGGTCATTTGGTACCACATGGGCATCTGTCCGATTGTCCAACTTTAAATTTCTGGTGCATGTGAGCATGCATTCTGTTATGTCCAGGTCGGTGTCTAAACAGAACGTCTTGGTCAGCCCTGCTCAGACTGTAGTAGTTGTCATCCTTGCAGTAATTTGGGTGTTTCTGCTGCCACTTCTTGTGAAACAGGGCCTTAATAATAGTTTTCTCCTCACTGTAAGAGACCTGCCTGTCTTCCTGGTCTTGCTGCCCACCCTCCTTAGCAAGTCTGTCAGCCGTCTCATTCCCATAGACTCCACAGTGAGCAGGAATCCACTGGAGTGATACATTCACCTGTGTGGCTAGTTGAGACAGAGTGAGGGCAAGTTCATTCAGTTCTTTGCGTCGGGGGTCCTGAAGTGCATCCAAAACAGAGAGGGCATCAGTGAAGATGACGATCCGCTTGTGTGCCTTGTGTTAATCTCCAATAACTTTTATTCTTCAAACATTGTCTTCTTTTATAACAATGTATTTTAAACTAAGCAAAATTGAATCAGTTTTGTTTCTAAATTAATAAGATTTGCCAAACTTATAATATTGTCTCAAAGTGACTATATAGGGAAAAATTTTTAAAAAATTGCCAACAAATAAGGAAAGTGCTCAAAGTATATTCCAGATATTGCCCCCCCTATGGCTGTGTTGTTAGACATGTATATGTTGGACACTGCATATGTGATTTAACCTCACGATGAAGGAGAGCCACAGAGCTGCAGTCCCCTGCGGTGCGGAGCCGCAGAGCCTGGACCCCCTGCGGAGGACAGGGGACAGAAGACTTCCTGACCGCTGAGGCTCGAGAGGAGAGAAGGGGGAGTTATGTAAATAAAAGGTTAATGAATGTGAATAAAGGGATTTTGGTAGAGATGTGTGATTTCCCCTGCGAGGGAAATGGTTTGATGTGAGAATGTTTAAAAGGGAGAACTTTGGTGTGTTCACCCTCTTTGTTCGCTGCTCAGGAATGAGAGCAGACAGTGGGATGATTACTTGAAATAAACTGGAATTAAATGCAATTCGGTTTCGTTATTCAAGTCTCCCCACATTGGTGACTGACGACGTTGAGAATGAACGAAGAAGGTCTCAGGGTCCCGGACTCACAGAGCTCAGAGCTGGCGAGCGCAGTGGCCGTTAAGCTGCCTGATTTCTGGCAGGATAACCCACGGTCGTGGTTTCTTCAAGCAGAGTCGCAGTTCGCGCTCGCAGGAGTAACGGTGGATGACACTAACTTCCACCATGTCATCGCTAAACTGGACAACAGCACAGCTCGGTGCGTGCAGAGCTTGGTGGAGCAGCCACCCGTGACCGACAGGTACGGCAAGCTGAAATCCACCCTCATCAAGTTTTTCACCCCCTCGGCCGAAGTGAGGGCGAGGAGGATCCTGTCTTTGCTGGACCAAGGAGGACACAGGCCGAGCGCCCTGATGGAGGAGATGATACAGCTGAGAGGGTTGGACAACGATGATTTCATTTTTCAGTTCATCTTCCTCTCCAACTTCCCGACGCATGCGAGAAGCACGCTGGCCAGCAAAAAGTGTCACACCCTGGAGGAGTTCCGGGAGCTGGCCCAGGAAGCAGATGGGATCCTGGATGCCTGCGGCGGGCAAGCAACCACAGCGGCGACCCGAGACAGCAGGGAGCCAGAGGCGGCAGACCCAGACTGGCCGACGACGGCGGCAGCACGGCCGCGACGAGGTGGAGCCAATGGTCCGGCGGCAGAGGCGCGGACACGACACAGCGGAGGAGAAGATCTCTGCTTTTACCATCGGAGTTTCGCAGAGAAGGCACGCAGGTGTGTGCCGCCATGCAACTTCAGGAGTTCGGGAAACGGCAAGACCAGGGGTCGCTAGCAGCTTCGACCCTCGGAGAACGCAGCAAGCTGCTCTACATCACGGATGCGCGCTCCGGACGAGAGTTCCTCATCGACACCGGAGCACAAGTGAGCTTCATCACCCCAACATACGCGGACCGGGTGGCTGGATCCCACGGTAGCAGAGCTACGGCGGCAAATGGCTCGAACATCAACACCTACGGGAGAAGGACCTTGCCTTTGTGCTTACATGGCCGCACATATGAATGGACATTTGTAATAGCGGCGGTGAGTTTCAACATGTTGGGCGCGGATTTTTTGTGTTCACACAATCTGTTAGTTGATCTTGCTAATAGACGGCTGGTAAATGCACTCTCTTTTTACTCTCTCCCCTGTTCAGCTCGAGTGTCCCCGCCACCAGTACAGACCCACGTCGCTACAGCAGGTGGTAAGTTTCACACACTCCTCACCCAATTTCCAGCGCTCACTGTGCTCACTTTTTCAGCGACGGTCGCGAAGCACGGGGTGAAACACTTTATCCCCACATCTGGTCCTCCCGTGTTTGCAAAAGCTCGGCGCTTGGATGCAGTTAAGCTCGCCATTGCGCGCGAGGAGTTCGCCAGCCTGGAGAGGCTAGGCATCGTTCGTAGGTCGAAGAGCCCGTGGGCTTCGCCGCTGCACATGGTACCGAAAGCCGATGGCTCCTGGAGACCGTGCGGGGATTACCGCAGGCTAAACAACGCTACGGCGCACGATCGTTATCCCATCCCGCACATTCAGGATTTTTCGGTGCACCTGGCGGGGGCGCACATTTTTTCAAAGATTGATCTGGTTCGCGGCTATCACCAAGTCCCAGTCCAACCGGAGGACATTCCTAAAACAGCGGTAATAACCCCGTTCGGACTTTTCGAATTTTTACGCATGCCGTTTGGTCTCAAAGGGGCGGCGCAAACATTTCAGCGGATGATGGATGCCGTGTTACGCGATCTCCCTTTCGTGTTTGTGTACCTCGACGACATTTTGGTCGCGAGTACTTCAGAGGACGAACACGAAACGCACCTCACAGCAGTTTTTAGGAGGCTGGGAGAGCACGGCTTAATAGTTAACCCAGCCAAGTGCCAGTTCGGCGTCGAGCGGATCGATTTTTTGGGTCACCGCGTCTCCCCGGAGGGAGCGGTTCCGTTACCAGAGAAAGTACGCGCGGTAGCGGATTTTCCCCGTCCACAAACGGTCAAATCACTACAGGAATTCTTGGGGATGGTGAATTTTTATAACCGATTCCTGCCACACGCAGCTCAAATCATGCAACCGTTATATGCCGCGCTCAAAAAACAAAAACCGACCCAGGCGGTCGAATGGTCCCCGGAGCGGGAGCGCGCGTTCACAGAGGTTAAAAAAGCCTTGGCTGACGCTGCGCTCCTGGCCCACCCAGACCCTGCAGCACGTATCGCGCTGACGACAGACGCTTCAGATTTAGCCATAGGGGCCGTTATTGAGCAACAGGTAGCCGGAGTTTGGCAGCCTTTGGCTTTCTTTAGCAAATCTTTAAGCGCGGCTGAACGAAAATACAGCGCGTTCGACAGAGAACTGTTGGCGCTGCATTTGGCTATTCATCATTTCCAGTTCTGGCTGGAAGGACGGTGCTTCACCGCTTATGTGGACCACAAGCCGCTCACATATGCCATGGCCAAAATTTCAGACCCATGGTCCGGCAGGCAGCAGAGGCAGCTGGCCGCAATCTCGGAATTTACCACTGACATTAGGCACGTTGCGGGCAAATTCAATGTAGTAGCAGATTGTCTCTCGCGCGCATTCACGACTCCAACACGCGCAGAGGCAGAACGGGCCACCGTGACCGCGCCGCAGGAGGGCGGCACGGTGGCGCGCGCAGCCCCGGTGCACGTGGGTATAGATTACGCAGCCATGGCAGCGGACCTGGGGGCGGACGCAGACGTGCGCGCGCTCCAGTCTGGACCAACAGGGTTAAGGCTGGAGAGCAAGTGTTTACAAACCGGTATGCCCCCCCTGATCTGCGACATGTCGACGGGGCACCCGCGTCCGGTGGTTCCGGCCACGTGGCGCCGCCGGGTTTTTGACTTGGTACACTCACTGGCGCACCCAGGGGTGCGCGCGTCGGTGAAACTAGTGGCGGAAAAGTTTGTTTGGCCGTGCCTGCGCAAGCACGTGAAGGAATGGGCAAAAACCTGCATTTCCTGTCAACGGGCCAAAATTCACAAGCACACAAGAGCCCCGTTAGAACCGTTCCGCATTCCGGCCAGAAGGTTCGACCATGTGCACGTCGACCTTGTGGGCCCCCTACCAGCATCGCAGGGGTTCACGCATCTTTTGACAATGGTGGACCGCACCACACGTTGGCCGGAAGTGGTCCCACTTGCGACGACCACGGCCGCGGAGGTGGCTCGCGTTTTTTTAACGGCTTGGGTGGCGCGCTTCGGGGTTCCGTCGGACATTACGTCCGATAGAGGACCGCAATTCATCTCTGAGCTGTGGTCAGCGATGGCCAACGGCTTAGGAGCCAAAATTCACCGCACTACGGCTTACCACCCTCAGGCTAATGGTTTATGCGAGCGTTTTCATAGGTCTTTGAAGGCAGCACTCAGAGCGTCGCTCACGGATGCAGATTGGGTAAATAAACTGCCATGGGTTTTATTAGGGTTGCGTTCTGCGCCTAAAGAGGACTTAGACGCCTCCCCAGCGGAGCTGGTATTCGCACAAACTCTGAGGCTGCCAGGCGAGTTTTTACCAGAGCCCCCAGAGCCCCCACCTCTCTCTGCTCTGGGACCGTTAGTTGGCACGGGAGCAGACACGCTCCCGGGTCCGGTTCATCACGCTTTTCCACGAGTTTTCGTCCCCAAGGCTTTGAAAAATGCCGACTTCGTTTTTGTCAGGCGCGAAGCCCTAAAAGCAACGCTCAAACCACCTTACGAAGGGCCATTTCGAGTGCTGGAGGCAGGTGATAAGCAATTTGTGCTAGATTTTGGAGACAGAAAAGAGACAGTCAGTATTGACAGACTAAAACCTGCTTTTGTCATGAAGGACATGTCTGTACCGGTCGCAGTGGCGCCTCGACGAGGCAGGCCCCCGCAAAGGGCAATTAATCACTCTCTTCCTCAGTCAACAGAGCCGAAGCAGAAAGGCGCCGCAGGCAAGGCGGGGCCAACTCACAGCAGATTCGGCAGACGGCTGAAGCCCAAGCGGCGCACAGACTGAATGTTGGTGTTGATTATTCAGTAGTGAGTAAGGTGTTATTAAATTTTAGGAAATAGTCTGTTCTTCATCGTTTGGGGGGGGTTATATGGCTGTGTTGTTAGACATGTATATGTTGGACACTGCATATGTGATTTAACCTCACGATGAAGGAGAGCCACAGAGCTGCGGTCCCCTGCGGTGCGGAGCCGCAGAGCCTGGACCCCCTGCGGAGGACAGGGGACAGAAGACTTCCTGACCGCTGAGGCTCGAGAGGAGAGAAGGGGGAGTTATGTAAATAAAAGGTTAATGAATGTGAATAAAGGGATTTTGGTAGAGATGTGTGATTTCCCCTGCGAGGGAAATGGTTTGATGTGAGAATGTTTAAAAGGGAGAACTTTGGTGTGTTCACCCTCTTTGTTCGCTGCTCAGGAATGAGAGCAGACAGTGGGATGATTACTTGAAATAAACTGGAATTAAATGCAATTCGGTTTCGTTATTCAAATCTCCCCACACACCCCACCCCCCGCCTTTTGTTTTGTTCTTTCTACATCACCCCAAGGGCGGGTAGACAAACACAGACCAAATAAATAATTCAGAACAAAACAAAAGAAGAGGGAAGAAGAACAGAAAAGGTAGAAGAAGGTAGACTGTCAGTGTCATCTGAAGTCATTCTAAACGTAATAATCAGGTCATCTAAGTCCAGTCTCTAAATGTCAAGCTTCGAAACGTCAATAGTCAGTTTACTTTAGAATAAAACTATATTTCAGTCAGGTCTTGAGGCCGCCTCCCACTGACAGTGTGTCGTCAGGGGTGCCTGAAAGGATCCTTCGTCAATATTATCTTTACTTAACCATGGTGTCAAAACAGCTTGTGAAACACTGAATATCACTGTCATTTAGGACATGAATTCTAATAAAGCTAAGGTCTCAGTGTCTCAAAAACAGCAAAAGAAAAACATTATTGTATCCAAGTGTCATACTTGTTGTTATTGTGACATAATTTTATGTCTTAAAAATTTGAAATACAGTCATTTAATAAGATAAGGCTTTATTAGTCCCACAATGGGGAAATTCCAGGATTGCAACAGCACAGGGATAGCAACACTCAGAGCAATAATTTAGAAGATAAGAAAATAAGAGCAGTGAATATACATACAGTATGTGCACATAATATTATATATATACGTATATACACACACACAGTGGGGCAAAAAAGTATTTAGTCAGCCACCAATTGTGCAAGTTCTCCCACTTAAAAGATGAGAGAGGTCTCCAATTTTCATCATAGGTATACCTCAACTATGAGAGACAAAATGAGAAAAAAAAATCGAGAAAATCACATTGTCTGATTTTTAAAGAATTTATTTGCAAATTATGGTGGAAAATAAGTATTTGGTCAATAACAAAAGTTCATCTCAATACTTTGTTATACACCCTTTGTTGGCAATGACAAAGGTCAAACGTTTTCTGTAAGTCTTCACAAGGTTTTCACACACTGTTGCTGGTATTTTGGCCCATTCCTCCATGCAGATCTCCTCTAGAGCAGTGATGTTTTGGGGCTATCGCTGGGCAACACGGACTTTCAACTCCCTCCAAAGATTTTCTATGGGGTTGAGATCTGGAGACTGGCTAGGCCACTCCAGGACCTTGAAATGCTTCTTACGAAGCCACTCCTTCATTGCCCGGGCGGTGTGTTTGGGATCATTGTCATGCTGAAAGACCCAGCCACGTTTCATCTTCAATGCCCTTGCTGATGGAAGAAGGTTTTCACTCAAAATCTCACGATACATGGCCCCATTCATTCTTTCCTTTACACGGATCAGTCGTCCTGGTCCCTTTGCAGAAAAATGGCCTCAAAGCATGATGTTTGCACCCCCATGCTACACAGTAGGTATGGTGTTCTTTGGATGCAACTCAGCATTCTTTCTCCTCCAAACACGACAAGCTGAGTTTTTACCAAAAAGTTCTATTTTGGTTTCATCTGACCATATGACATTCTCTCAGTCCTCTTCTGGATTATCCAAATGCTCTCTAGCAAACATCAGACGGCCCTGGACATGTACTGGCTTAAGCAGGGGGACACGTCTGGCACTGCAGGATTTGAGTCCCTGGCGGCGTAGTGTGTTACTGAAGGTAGCTTTTGTTACTTTGGTCCCAGCTCTCTGCAGGTCATTCACTAGGTCCCCCGTGTGGTTCTGGGATTTTTGCTCACCGTTCTCATGATCATTTTGACCCCACGGGGTGAGATCGTGCATGGAGCCCCAGATCAAGGGAGATTATCAGTGGTCTTGTATGTCTTCCATTTTCTAATAATTGCTCCCACAGTTGATTTCTTCACTCCAAGCTGCTTAGATATTGCAGATTCAGTCTTCCCAGCCTGGTGCAGGTCTACAATTTTGTTTCTGGTGTCCTTTGACAGCTCTTTGGTCTTGGCCATAGTGGAGTTTGGAGTCTGACTGTTTGAGGTTGTGGACAGGTGTCTTTTATACTGATAACAAGTTCAAACAGGTGCCATTAATACAGGTAACGAGTGGAGGACAGAGGAGCCTCTTAAAGAAGAAGTTACAGGTCTGTGAGAGCCAGAAATCTTGCTTGTTTGTAGGTGACCAAATACTTATTTTCCACCATAATTTGCAAATAAATTCTTTAAAAAACAGAGAATGTGATTTTCTGGATTTTTTTTTCTCATTTTGTCACTCATAGTTGAAGTATACCTATGATGAAAATTGGAGACCTCTCTCATCTTTTAAGTGGGAGTGAAGCGGATGATAAAATAAAGGCAGCGTTGAGAGGTTTTAAGCAGGTTTATTAAATCATACCACCATCACGGAGCTCGCCCCGGCGCCGTGCATACGCACTGGGAGCGAGCCCAGAGGCTCTCCAGCAAAGAGACACAGAGTGGCTGTGTGTGTCAGCAGCAGCAGTCAAAGAGAGAGAGGATGAGTTACAGAATCGTGCAGCATATATACCCAGTTACAAACAATACATGAAAGAGCATTCACAGCAGTTGGTATGGGCATTTGCATATGAGAGACATACATAACAATAGGCAGATTGCTGGCCTCTGCTCCAGCTGCAGGACAAAGAGGTTACAAGGCACATCTACATATTGATATCAGTCCCTAGGTCACAGTAAGGACAGGACACATGAACACAATGCATGAATGGCACATTAACATCACAATGCATGAATGGCACATTACATCACAGCAGTGCAGCGGAAAAAAACAGAAGTAGCGAGCTGACTGTCCTTAGTCTGTTGTGGGGGTTATTCCCAAACCGCCACACTGCTCCCCTCCAGAGAGCTCGGCAGGGGGCCAAGACCTCGATAGTGCAGCTTGGCCAGCGAGCAGGGAAAGCTCTGTGCAGGCGAAGGTGGAGGGGGGGTGGGGGGTAGTAAATGCCGGCAGGAGACGGTGAAATCGTCTGAGCCGCACAAAAATTGCTTGTGGGTCCGCGATGTCGAGGGGCTGTCCCGTTGAACGTGCAGAGGTTCACAAGAAGAAAAATTAGTCACTGACTCCTCTCGCGATTAAGTCCTGCAAGAATTAATAGCGGCCGTGATGAAAAAAAACAGGAGCGACGAGGCTGCGTGGCGGCTGTAATAAAAGCAGAGGGACTGGTGTGTTGACTTTAGGTGCGGGCACAACCTTAAAGCTTTCAGGAACCGCAGACTGCTGAACCCCCGTTGTGCACCATGGCGAAGACCGTTAGAAAATCCAGTGGGCGAGCTGCGTGCGTGCTTCAGGTGTGAGGGTAGCCCTGAAGGCTCTGTGTGCAGCGGCGAAGGATGCTGGCGGTCTGTGGAGCCGTATTGTGTCCCGTGCGTGGTGCGCCATCCTCGTAACTCCCTGGTGCATGTGCCGGGGCTCCGTACATGGGTGGGCCAGCTGGAGAGGAGACAGGGTCAGGGAGCTTAATCATCCCTGTTCAATGTGTTGGAGCGGTGAAAGGAAATAGACGATCTTTGTCCCTCGGGCTCGTGCAGATGCGTTGGAGTGGTGAGAGGGAGGAGACGATCTTTGTCACTCCCTCGACCATGGTGCGTTCAGGTCCACGCGCTGCATTCTCCGTCAGCCATGGAGGTCGCCGTCGTGGAGAGGGGACGAGGTGCATGCGCTCTCGTGTGGAGGAGCTGTGAGCGCGGCCGGTCCAGCGTGGATGTGCCGATCTAGGCGTGCAGATCCCACCATGCAGTTTGCTGCAGCTTTCCCGGTCGTGGGTGATGTCCGGAGAGTTCACTGAAGGAGAAGGGAGCTGCTGCGTTCGCTTGTCGTCGGAGCATCAGCGCCGGGTGCTGCGTTCGCCGGCAGCGTGGCTGTCTAAGCCAGAAGGTTGCGATGCACAAAGCGTGTGCATTGTCGGGGTCACCAGTGAAGCAGATGATAAAATAAAGGCAGCGTTGAGAGGTTTTAAGCAGGTTTATTAAATCATACCACCATCACGGAGCTCGCCCCGGCGCCGTGCATGCGCACTGGGAGCGAGCCCGGAGGCTCTCCAGCAAAGAGACACAGAGTGGCTGTGTGTGTCAGCAGCAGCAGTCAAAGAGAGAGAGGATGAGTTACAGAATCGTGCAGCATATATACCCAGTTACAAACAATGCATGAAAGAGCATTCACAGCAGTTGGTATGGGCATTTGCATATGAGAGACATACATAACAATAGGCAGATTGCTGGCCTCTGCTCCAGCTGCAGGACAAAGAGGTTACAAGGCACATCTACATATTGATATCAGTCCCTAGGTCACAGTAAGAACAGGACGCATGAACACAATGCATGAATGGCACATTAACATCACAATGCATGAATGGCACATTACATCACAGCAGTGCAGCAGAAAAAACCAGAAGTAGCAAGCTGACTGTCCTTAGTCTGTTGTGGGGGTTATTCCCAAACCGCCACAGGAGAACTTGCACAATTGGTAGCTGACTAATTACATTTTTGCCCCACTGTAAGCAGGATTTAACTGATTTTGTAACCCATGGCTTGTTGTTGGGATATATTTTGACACGTTTACGTGGAACGATCATGTCGCTACAGAAAGCCATGTATGAGCATGTCACGTCCACCAAAGAGTCCAAATCATCCCCGCAGGACAGTGTGAAAACCTCCCAGTCTGTACAGTTAAAGCATTCCTGGAGGCAGTGCACTGAATCCTCTGTCCACACGTCTATGTCTCTGGTCTTCACCTTGCGTCTTCTGAGAGCAGTTTTCTTTTAATTGTTTTCTTTTAAATTTTGTATGTGATCACGTAGTTCAGATTAATCTTTGCTTTACAAACCAAATTATAATTTACTGATTTCAATTTATGGCCATGTAGTCAAAACACTCTAATTACTTGTTAGACTTTAGAGTTTCTATTTTGTTGATTGTGAGGGCATAGTGTTGGACTTCTCCACCCAGGGAACAATGGACCAAAAGAGAAGGTGTCACTGGGGGGTTCAGACAGGACAGTAAGGATTATGCCCCCCCCCCCACCCAGGGAGAGAAGTAAATGCCGGGCCATTGGAGAAGGGTGTGAGAGTAGCGGCGGTGTTGTGTCATGTTAATGTGCCACACAGGCTTTTTTCTAAGCATAATGTGTTATGGTCAGAAGTTCCGGGCCTCGAGGCATGGAAATAAAGATATAAAAGAGGGATGCACAGAGGCCCGGAGAAAGAATATTGTTGTTGGAGAAAGAATAAAGTCTTGTATTGTTCAGCTCGTTGCCTCACCTATTCCCTTCTCCACGTGATCAACATTTTATGAAATAAATTAATCATATAGTTCACAGGACTGCCTCCTCTGGATACCAATTTTCAAGATTATCTCCATAATCCATGCTCAAATTTGTCCTGTAATGAGAAAAACAGTCATTTCTCTGAATTTATCTTGTAGTCACCCTTGAAGGTGTCAGGAGCCAAGCCAGCCTGGTTTCCCCCAGCTCAGTCCTGACCTCCCTGTGGGGTTAAGTGCCACTGTTTATGTGTATATTATGTATTTCAGTCTGCCTTTCTTACCCATAGCCACTGTCTGACCGGCAGTTGTTAGACAGCCACTGTGACCTACTTTCTGTGAGCGCTGCTGACAGCTCGCCGGTCCGGCCACGCCCCCTCACTCATCATCACCAGCTGTTTCCTTTCCCATGTGCCGTCTTCCGCGCCTCGCCCAGGTGCTCCTCATTTCACCATCACCAGCAATGTGTGTATTTAAGCAGTTTTTTGCCAGTCACACATTGCTGGGTCATTGAATTGTATTGTCAGTGTACAGTCTGACATCAGGACTTCTACGACGTGTAACCACTCCGCGCATTTCATGGTTCTCTGGCACCCACTTGGCGATACCAGCTGTGGGACGCCAGTGTGGGTACACGTTTCTCCTCATGCGTTCGCGGGGCGATGCCAGCCCCCATACACCTACCGTAAGTGTTTCAGTGTATTTTTTGTAAGTCTTCACTTTTTTGGTAACTGTTTGTTATCAGTTTTTGTGTTTAATAAATGTGTGTGGTGTAACTCTAGCATGTAGATCCTCTGAGGATGATTCCCGGAGGAGAGACTCACTGTCGTGCCCAACATCCAACAAAAGGCCCTCCAAACCTGTGACATAAACTGTGGACCCCGGTCAGACACGATGTCAATGGGGATGTCGTGGACCTTGATCACATGATCTGTCAAAAGGACAACCATCTCCAAGGCTGAGGGGAGCTTCGGGAGGGCTACTAAATGCACCGCCTTGGAGAAGCGATCCACGATAGTCAGGATTACAGTCTTCCTCACGGGGGAAGGGGGGGGGGGGGTCCATGGCGATATGAGACCAAGGACGACCCGGGGTGGGAAGGAGGTGGAGGAGTCCCTAGGGAGGAGAGGAGTCCAGTTTCCCCCTTACGCAGGTCTGACAAGCTCTGACGTAGTCCCATGCGTCCTTCCGCACCGTGGGCCACCAGAATGCCCGCCGGACGAAGTCCACAGTGCGGGCGATGCTAGGATAGCAGGCGAAATGGCTGGTATGGGCCCACTGGAGAACGTCACTGCGGAGGGCGGCCAGGACGTAGAGGCAGTTGTGGGGGCACCCTACTGGCACAGGCTCCCGGGACTGGGCCTGACGGACCCTCCGCTCGATATCTCAAGTAAGGGCACCAAGGAAGCACGAAGGCGGGATGATGGTTGGGGGGGGGGGTCTACCTCCCTGGAGTCAAACTATCGAGACAGCGCGTCCAGTTTGACGTTCTGGGTGCCAGGCCGGTAAGTAGAAGTAGTAAGAACAACCCTTACATGGGCTTCATGTTCTTCTGGCAAGCGGGAGAAGATTAAAATGTCATCAAGGTACACAAACACGATTTGATACAGTATATTGTGGAGGACGTCATTAATTAACCATTGGTAGACGGCGGGGGCGTTAGTGAGCCCAAAGGGCATCACAAGATATTCAAACTGCCCCTGGTGTGTCTTAAATGCCGTCTTCCACTCATTGCCCTCGCAAATGTGGACCGAATGATACGCATTCCTAAGATCCAATTTGGTAAACACCCGTGAATGCTGAAGGAGCTCAAACGCTGAATTGATTAAGGTTAGAGGGCACTTGTTCTTAATGGTAATTGCGTTAAGGTCCCGGTAGTTGATGCACGGGCACAGTGAGCCATCCTTCTTTCCGACGAAGAAGAACCCGGCTCCAAGAGTAGCTGAAGATGGCTGAATTAGGCCGACATTCAGGGACTCCTTTATATACCTCTCCATTGCCTCCCTCTCTGGCCCAGAAATGCTGTATAACCGACTGGACGGCAGCCTCGCCCCCAGGATGAGGTCTATGGCACAGTCATAAGAGCGGTGAGGCGGCAGCGACAATGCTCTAGACTTACTAAAGACCTCTCCAAGATCGTGATAAGCCCAGGGAACAAGGCTGAGGTCCGGCGGCTCGACTGGAGAGGGGGAGGCAGAGAGAGAGGGGGAGCACTCTGCTGAGCTCATACAATGGGCCATACAAAAGAGACTCCAGGAGGTGATGGTGTTTTGGACCCAGTTAATCATAGGGTTATGCCTCCGGAGCCATGGATACCCAAGGACCACCGGGGAAGATGAAATAGGGAGAACTAAGAAAGTTAGTTCCTCCCGGTGGTTCCCAGAAAGGAGGATGGAGATCGGCACCGTGCTACATGTGACTACCGTGACCTTCTGGCCAGATATGGTTGTGATTCTCTGATCATGGGGCAATTTACATGTGGGAATATGAACCTGCTTAACAAATTCAGCAGACGCGAAATTACCCTTCGACCCAGAGTCAACCAGCGCCTTAACCCTCCTCTCGACCCCCGGCAGCTGCACGAGGGCTGAGATAGACAAATTACCGGGGGGAGTGTTTTTGGTCCCACCCGCCATACCCCCATGGTTACTGACGGGCCACGTCTTTTAGGCCGCTGGCGGCATTCGTCCCGACTGTGGCTCAGGAAACCACAGTATACGCACGTGCCAGCCTCTCGCCTTCGTCAGCGCTCATCGTCGGTCAGATGCCGAGAGAGCTTCACTGGCTTAGGCGAGGAGCCGGCGCTGCCAGTGTCAGTAAGCACAGAGGGCTCCCGCGCAGCACGCGGGCGAGAGGAGGAATCGCGCTCCCTCGAGCGCTCACGGTGCCGATTATCCAAACCGACAGCTTGAGCTATTAGATCGCCGAGGGTCTTAGGGACAGGGTGAACTGCCAGTTCGCCCCACAGCTGTTCGTCCAGCCTGTGGAGGAATGCACTGCGCAGGGCAATCTCATTCCACCCCGAGTCTGCAGCAACAACTTGGAACTCCACCGAGTACTCGGCCGCTGACCGGGTGCCCTGGAGAAGCATCAATAGGTGGCTCAACACATTGCCCTCACCCTTGGACCAATTGAACACGCAAGTGAAGGCATCAACAAATTGGCTGAACGTATAGCACTGCCCCTCGGGGTTGTTTAATGTGGAACGTGCCCAATCAAGGGCTCGATCCTTCAATAGCAGCATAAAAAGCTGTATCTGGGCCGTATCCCCTGGGTACTCCTCCCCGATCTGCTCCAAATACATATGTAACCCAGTGTTAAAAACGTGGATTGAATTATGAATTATTGAACTGAATTATGAATCGATACCGCTTTAAGAAGAAGGGGGGACACTCATTTCACAATGGGAATACAGTGATCCCTCGCTACTTCGCGCCTCACCTTTCGCGCCCTCAGTGCATCGCGGATTTTTCAAAAATATTCATCAAAAATTCAAAATTGAGAAAAAATGGGCGGGCGCTAGCAGAAGGCAGGGAGACTACATTAGAACATCAGGTATCAACACGGAGAGCCCGCACAACTCAAAATCCACCTCTCTGTTCGCTGTTCTCGTGTTGGCTCGGCTCGGGAATCTCGCAAGCTGATTGGCCGAGACGTTTTACCCAGCTTCTCTCCCTGCCGAGCGCCCATACCCAGCGAAGGAAGACCGCATTCATTGTTCTTTATCGCTCGTGTTGCTTAGTCTCGCCGCTTGGAACTTTCCGCCTCCTGCAGCTTCTCCAGCTCTATTGGAAGCTGCCCTCGACGATCCTGCGCCTCTAGCACCTGACGATGAGGCGTCACCTGAGGAGCAGTAAAGCTCTCATTAACCTGTGCAGTAAATCATCTTCATCTTGAGTTACGTATCTTGTTATAAGAATAAAAGAGTTCTAAAAACATATTTATGTACACTTTATTTACATCTACGTATGTATGTACACTTACACACACACACACACGTATCATATGAGAGAGAGAGTGAGAGAATGAACGTACGTATTATTTATGGGTGACGTCATTAGGGGTGACGCTACTTCGCGGTTTTTCACTTTTCGCGGTCGGTTCTGGAACCCATTAACCACGATAAGTGAGGGATCACTGTAGATATTTTGAAGATGAGTATATAAATACAATATAAGTTCATAAAATATGTTCATAAATAGTTAGGAACATTTTCTGGAAAGTTTTGATAACGTTCCCGATATTTTCATTTGGTATACTGAGCAACAAATGGCTGCGTCGTTTGTTTGGCAGCAACAGCCAATGGGGTCACGCGTTCCCTCGCTCGGTCTGTGTGTAATATGCAGAACGCTGTCAGACACTGCGGAGACACGACCGAGAGAACGCGATTCCTCACGGAGACAATGAGCTAACGTGCTAATAGCAGCCTTTGCTTGGACAAAACTTGAGATTGATTGGGATCCAAAGGCTGTTAATGCCGTTGAGCGCGGGAACTCCTTGACGCACGTGTCACTTAGCATGGTGAGTGCCATTCGTTGTGTATGGGAATGCTAACCTCTAGCTTGAAATGCTAATCGCCGATGCTAATTTCGGCTAGTTTTTTCATCAGAAAAAGTCAGTTTTCAAAGCTGTAACAGTTAGCAAAGGACCCAGTTCCCTGGCCATTGATTGCTGCTTGGTGATGAATGTTGAACCTGTGATTGATATGTGTTTTAAATTGCAAAATTAGTGATAAATTGTTGCGCTAGCTTGAAATGCTAAACCTCCGATGCTAAATCTGGCTAGGTTTTACATAGGAGGAGGATATTTTACAGAGCTGTGATGGTTAGCAAACAGTTTCACTTGCCATTGATTGTTGTTTATGGGTAAATATTACATCTATGGTTTAAAGTTGTTTAAAAATGATTTGTTGTACACCCTGGAAATGTTTTGTGATAAGCTTAGAGCAATAGCTTATTTGTTGTGTTCTGACCTATTTTATAGGTCTGGTTTTTTGTCTTTGGGCTGGTTTGACCAGAGCATGGATTCTCCAGATCTGGATGGCGAGCCGAAGCCCGAACCCTGTTAACGGCTAGAGGTGATTCAGCAGGTCACCTGAAACGGACACTAGAGAACTGTGAATCTTGTAAATATATTTTGGGGTATGATTATGACAAGTGTGTGTTTTTTTTTAATTAAATGTACATATTTGTAAATAATACACATTTGTAAAAATAAATATATGTAGTTGCAAGTTCTATATATTGGAGTGGTGTCATCTGTTGTTGCGCCCTCCAGGCTCCTACGAACCTAAGGTCTACCTGAGCTGGCCCAATTATCCCTTTTGCCTAGGTAGAAAAGTTAAGGTAACTACATTGCCATAACACACCACTACCAAAAAGGGTACTACACCTAAAGTAAGTAGGTGTAGTGGGTGTTACACATACATATCTGAATTTAAAAAACTCTTACATTTCCCCACCTCCCCCGCGTATGGGGTAGGCATAGGAACGGTAGTGGTACGCCGCACTGTAGCGCGGGAAGCAGGCTGCGGAGCCGGGGGAGATGATTGAGACCAAAGCTTGATTAGGTTCGATACCTGTTGAGTCAGCACAGCGAGCTGGTGCTCAGTCACTGACAGGCGATCCAGAGCTGACAGTTCCTGTGACGAAGCACCAGCTGAGCTATCGTCCAGGCTGGCTCGTTCTGTCATGATTAAAGGCCAAATGTCACGTAATTTTTTTTTCTAAATGACAACGAATTTAGATAAAATACACATAGCTTAAACCAAATATTCATACCGGAGACCATATCACCCACCTGTATTTACATAATTGCACAAAATACACCAGGTGAAGGCCCCGCCTTGCTTGCTGGCTTGTGACAGCCAGTCCAGACCACGCCCATGTTTTTGACGTCACAAGTTGTACCCTGGCTGCCCTGCCTATCCACATTCACACATCAACATTGGACAATCATGACGGAAAGTGACAGCGATTGTGAACAAATTAGTTTAGTTTTGTCTTTTTTTTTTTGTCTTTTTTTTTGTCAGTGGTTCAGACAGTGACAGAGGCATAGAACCTTACAGGTTCGAGCCGTCCGAGACGGAATCAGATGCTTTGTCTGATGACAACAGTTCCGACGATGACCAGAGAGCAGAACCAGTGGAAAATGTCATTGAACTGGACATTAATCGCCTCCAGAATTGGGAAGCCGAAGGGGGTCTGTCGAGGGCGCCCCATAAATATTGATTTTTCGGAAGCCATTATTATTACAGTGGAGGAGAGCCACTGCTGTCAAGAAATTGACCAGATCAATATGAAAATGGAGGCGCATACCTGTCAAGTGAGACGTTTTCGCCGTATTTTAATACCGTAAAACGCGGCTATAAGGGACGGCGGAGTAATAATGGACATTTCTCTGGGAAATGTTTTCATACCTGTCAAGTGAGACGTTTTCGCCGTATTTTAATACCGTAAAACGCGGCTATAAGGGACGGCGGGGTAATAAGGGACACTTTTCTGGGAAATGTTTTAAATGTAATTCGTGTTGTTATTGTCAAATATTTTAAGGAAAATACGGGGAAAATGCAATTTTAGCAAAAACGGGCGTATTGCCATTTCTGTACGCCCAAAAGAAAAATATACGGGAAAAAAAATTGAGTGTGTTGAGGAGCACGTCGTGTGTGTGACCCCCACAGCTAGGGTGCTGGCAGATGGCTCAACCTGAGCTATTCGCACTACATTGAGAAGTGTGGACTCAATCATTAGTCTGATGGCCACGGCAGGCAGATCGCTCAGCGGGAGCTATTATCACTACATTGAGAAGTGTGGACTCAATCATTAGTCTGATTGTCGGGGCGGGCAGATCGCTCAGCGGGAGCTATTATCACTACAATGAGAAGTAATTAGGACAATGGTTTAACACTTTCAGCTGTGCAGCGGCTGCGGAACAGAGAGGAATCGCCTTACAAATGCAGAATTCTGCTTTTTTTTTTATTTTGCGCCGGACGCTGAGTTGTGTTGTTATTGTCAAATATCCATGAATCCTTAAAATATTTGACAATAACAACACGAATTACATTTAAAACATTTCCCAGAAAAGTGTCCCTTATTACTCCGCCGTCCCTTATAGCTGCGTTTTACGGTATTAAAATACGGCGAAAACGTCTCACTTGACAGGTATGAAAACATTTCCCAGAGAAGTGTCCCTTATTACCCAGCTGTCCCTGATAGTCCCGTTTTAAGGTATGGGTGAAATATCCAATTTTTTCTTTCTTGTTGCTCACTTCAACCTTCCAGTCTCCATATAAACAATCAATCGAAATACCCCAAGCATCAAACTAGGGTACAATCTATTTCGTCACTTCCGCCTTCTTCCCCAGGCGATTCCAGGGGCCGTCAGTAGGAATGTCAGGCCAAGCGCGGCAGTTTTAAATTAACGAATATTCCGGCGTTACTGAAGCATATGCACCAAGACCCGAACGGATCGGTTCCCTTTTATATCTAGTTTCAAGACATTTAAAGTACCCTGTTATGTGACATTTGGCCTTTAAGCTGACAGCTCACATGCACGATGCTAGCACAGGATGGAACCACACAAGGGGGAAATGTTCAATAGTTTATTAAATGTAGAAAACGGCACACAATTAGATAAACAGCCACTCGCCAGAAGACTCAATCCACCTGTGGAGAGAAAGCGAGAGCTGTCAGCGGAGAAGCAGAGTGGGAAATATGGGCGAGCCAAATTGCTACTTACTCGGGACTCCGAGGGAGGACCAGCAGGACTCCAGCGGGGAATAGACGAACCAGTAGGGAAGGGGGAATGAGCTTGAAGTGCCTGACTGGGTCGAGATTTGTTGCTGGGAAGGTGATGAGGTGGCAAGAGAGCGCACGCAGTCCCGAGACACACCCGCACGATGGCAGCAACCTGAAACAAGAGAAAAAGAGAACAGTTTAGACAGCGTGTCTAAGACTCGTTCGAAATGACCTGCTTGCCTGAATTTAGGGCAGTATACCCAGACGAGCCAGCGCTGACTGCGTGGAGGAGGCCTCCTTAAATACGCTGGCTGATGAGCGGGTGCAGGTGTGTCCTCTGCCTCAGGGGCAGTGATGAACTAGTGAACGTGTGGCAGGAGGGGAGGGGCGCGCTCTCGCTGCCCATGACATTTATGTATGGCATACTTACAATGTAGATGCACTGTAATTAATTTGTAAGAAATTTATCATTTTGCTTTTTTTTAGATGATTTTTTATATAACAAATATAATTAGCTAGGCTTCAGGTAAAATTGTCAATATTGTTAAAAACCAAGTTTTTTTTGTTTTTTGTTTGCTTTGTTTTTTTTGTTTAGTTAAACTATAAAACCAAAGAAGAAAAGAAGCTAAAAATCATGCCTTCAAGAATGTGCTTCTGGATATTGTACTCGCCTCATACAGATGCATTTTAAAGCAGAGCCACTAGATGGCAAACTAGGTTTGTGCTAAAAAAAAAATGTTCCAAGAAGCGATAAATAATTCAGCTTTGTACACAGAGCCATGTCCATTTTGGATTTCACTCAAACAAACATGAGCTGCAGAGTGATTTTTATCCTGGAAGAAGAATCTACCAATAAAAAAAAAAAAAAGGATCATCAGCCCTAAGGTGCATTTTGTATGAGTTGATACAAATAAAGTGTGCAGATACGGTCAATGTTAATAAAGATTTGATGAGCAATAAAGGTAGACAATAGGCATGTAACCTGCAAATAATGTTTTAGCAGATTGGTGTCTATTATTTCCAGCATTTCACTGCAGGTAAAGGCATCAGAAGGGTTCCCTTTCATAGTAAACATCACAGTTCTCACCAAAACCAGAATGACTGAAATAAAATGTCAAAATATTAACGAGGTGAGGTGTTTGATTACTTTGTCATTCAGCTATTCGGAGCACATGCTGCTAATTAATTAGCCTTATCCTGATAGCTCTCATAATACTGAACAGCACCAAAATATTTTTTTCTTTTTTTAAACACAGAAACAGGCATTAACTGAATAACTTTCATACATATAACAGCTATAACCCAGAGAAGCAACAGTAAAAGCTATATTAGCACAAATGCAATGTTAGCAGTTAGCAGCAACCACATATATGCAACAATAGCTACACAGCCACACATACACTACAAAACATAAAAAATAAAATATTATTGTTCCTACCTGTTCAAAGTTCATTCTTGATCCCTTGACCTGATTTTACAAGTTCTGAATAATACAGTCATGAAAAAAATTAGGACACCCTGTATAAACCTGTGTGTTTTTGTAACATATTTGGACATGTGGATATTTAATATCAATGTTAAAAATACTGGGAGATTCATGTAATACAACTAAACAATAAAAAATAAATTAAAGACTTTTTTTAATTTTCTGTAAAATGTAATTCTAAACAAACAGTGAGGAATAAATTAGGACCCCCCCCCCCATCTTTTGTAGGACACCCCCACAAAATGATATTAGTATGTTGCTTCTAGTCTTTTTTTTTTTTTTTTTTTTTTTGCCTCCACCTCTTTATTGAATTATTTTTCTACCAGTTGATCTTCGGGTGAATTTCTAACTAGTATAAAAGCTCCTTTCTCTTTTTATTAAAGAAACTTCCAGTATAGGTGCATCTCAATAAATTAAAATGTCATTGAAAAGTTGATTTATTTCAATAATTCAATTCAAAAAGTGAAACTTAAATGGATTCATTACACACAGTGATATATTTCAAGTGTCTATTTCTTTTAATTTTGATGGTTATGGCTTATAGCTCATGAAAACCCCTCAACACATAAAATTAATTAAACTAGTGCATGCCCGTGCATACCCATAGAAAGCAAGTGTAAGCAAACATTTCTGCATGGCTGTCGAAAGTTACTGTTACCATGGCAACAACAACCATGGTGAAACGTGCCTTGGATCTTTGGCGTCACCACCCATTCGTTGATGCCTGCCTTTGATCTGTGATGCCTGCCTTTGATCTTTGATAATGTCATAGTGAGTGCTATGATCATGAGTAATGCCTGCCTTTGATTTTTGATGATGCATACCTGCCAACCACTCCGGTTTTGCCGTAATGGTTCCGGTTTTCAAGACCCCATTCCGGGTTACGGCTTTATTAATCAAAATTACGGTTTTTCACTAAAAATTCAGTCAAAAATTTTAAATCGTAAAAAAACACGAAAGCAATTCCAAACACGAGATCGCTGGGAATCGTATCTAAATTTGGAACATAGTAGCGTCAGTAGCGTTTCTTTTCATGGTTCGCTGCTACGCTTTACCTGAAGCGTTTGCTAAGCTAACGCTATCGCTATTGAGGTTTCTATTCTCGCGCGAAATCCCGGACAGGCGTGCGTACATGGCGAGATGTAAACACGCTGTAAACTGCTGCAGACGTTCGCACGACTGCACTTCAACCCTGGCAAATGGACCATGGATAAAACAATTCAACATAAACATCTAAAGAGACAAAACAAAAGAGAAACATCTAAAGGGAGAATACATTTTATATAATGCCTAAGATTCTGAAGAACATGTGCTGTGTAATTGCAAGCCTTGTCATGCTTGGTGTATCATGTAAACACATAAAATATCAGAGCAATTTTGCCGTCATTACGCACGTGTCTGTTAAACAGTGCTAGTATACCCTGCTGATATTTCTAGTCTTCTAGTTACCTCCGCCAAGGAGGTTATGTGATCATCAGCGTTGGTTTGTCTGTTTGTTTGTTAGCAAGATAACTCAAAAAGTTATGGACGGATTTTCATGAAATTTTCACAGATTGTCAGAAATAGGGTATCCTACAGATGATTAGATTTTGGTGGTGATCCGGATCACCGTCTGGATCCAGGAATTTTTTAAAGGATTCTTTTTTTTTTTTATTTAACATTGCGAGATAGGGCCATTTTCAATATTTTATTTATGATGTTAAACACTGTATGGGGGGAACTGTGGCGCTTGGCGGAGGTCTGCGCTGTCCGAGTGCTTTTCTAGTATTCATAATACATCACATCTGGCCTATTCAAAGTTCTATGCAGTGTTAAGATAGTCTTTTGAATGCAAATTTAATGAATGAATGAATCTTTATTTCGGATAGATTAAAAGTAAAGATTAAAAAGAAACAGAATAATATAACAAAGGCAAAAAAATCCAACAAGGTCAAATTAAACAATAACTCCTCTGATTATACAGTTCAACATAAGTTATCTGAAATGGGTGATGGCTGAAGCCGCAGCTTATATTGCCCACCCATATTCCATCCAAGAATTCAAAAGAAAAACAAAACAAGAGCGATTACAATTCGGAACAAAGCTAAGACAAAATGTGACAAAAAAAAAACTAAGTAACAGCACAACACAGACTGGATATGACAATCCTTATGTGCTTTTACATGTCATCTTGGATATATGTTTGGAGTATTTCTTCCTTTAGTTTTTGTTTAAATTGTCCAAGCGTTGTACATGATTTTAATTCAGGTCCAAAATCGTTCCATAATCTGACTCCTTGCACTGAAACACAGTGTTGCTTGGTGGTAGTTCTCACTGAAGGTTTTTGAAATATACATGTTCCTCTGAAATGATATTGTTTCTCCCTTATTTGGAACAGCTTTTGGATATTTGCGGGCAGTGATAGATTCTTAGCTTTAAACATTATTACTGCAGTTTTAAAGTCAACCAGATCTTTCAACTTGAGAGCTTTTAATTTAAGAAAAAGTGGGTTTGTTGGTTCCCTGTAAGCAGCTTTGTTTATTATTCTAATAGCTCTCTTCTGAAGCATAAAGACTGGATATATGTTTGTTTTATATGTATTTCCCCATACTTCAGTACAATATGTCATGTATGGGAGTATTAATGAATGATACAAAGTATATAATGTGGGTTGTTGATTCAGCAAATATTTCGCTCTGTGTAGTATTGCAATTGATTTAGATATTTTACCTTTAATATAATTAATATGTGACTTCTATGTCAAATGCTAATATTTGTTTGACACTGCGGCCCCTGGACCCCGGCTAGCTACTAGGCTTTTCAGGTTTGAAAGTTGAAGAAATATGAGGTTGTTAGCTACATTCTAACTTGATTTAATGCTAATAATTGTTTGGCGTCGGGGGGCTTCGCCCCCCTGAACCCCTCCCACCAGGACTTTGTCCCTGACCTACCGGGGCCTGCGGCCCCTAGACCCTGGCTAGCTACTAGGCTTTTCAGGTTTGAAAGTTGAAGAAATATGAGGTTGTTAGCTACATTTAACTAGATTTAATGCTAATATTTGTTTGGCAAATATTAGCATTATTATTATTAGCATTAGCATTATTAGCATTAGCATTAGCATCGGCCCCTGGACCCCGGCTAGCTACTAGGCTTTTCAGGTTTGAAAAGTTGGCAGGTATGATGATGTCATAGCGAGTCCTATGATCCTGAGTGCAGCCTGCCTTTGATCTCATAGCAAGTCCTATTGTGGAGAGTGCAAATAAAGAAACCAGACTTGCACGGCAGACGAACTTTATTCACTCTCTCACTTCATTCATACACAGAAAAAGTATTCACTCAATACACCAGGGTCTCTCCTTTTATATCACTCCACTCCTTCCCCCTGCTGCATGAGATCTTGCATCACAATACATTCAACACATCCTCCTCCCCCCACTGTCCCCACAGCTACTCCTTCCTGCTGCATCACCATAACTTCTCCCATCACAATACCCATTGTCCTCATCTGTTTAATCCCCCACGCTCTACCGGCAGAGGGACTAGCTACCTCCCCTCTGCTTCCAGTCTGAGATGATTATCCCAGCGTGCCCCCCCCCCCCCCGAGTCTCAGACTGAGTTTCAACCCTCACGTCCTTTTGGCTTCAGTCTCCTCCCATATCTGCTGTAACGAGGGTTCTTCGGCGCTGCTGTGCTGATGGGGGGCTCCTGGGGGTGTGTCTGTCTGTGGGTGGGCAATGGCGAGGGGGGGGGGCATTCGACTTGCCCGTGTGGCTGCTCTGATGAATCGTTTACTTGGGGAGCTCTCAGTGGGGGTCTTCCACGTCGAGGAGCCCGAGCCAACATCACTTGCTCGTCCGCCACCTCAAAGGCGGGCTTAAGTTTGTCAATACATATTTTCTCCCGACGACCCCCCAAGTCTAACAAAAAATGTTTGTCCCCTGGTTCCAGCACTCTGAACGGGCCATTGTTGGGTGGGCACAATGGGGGACAGTGGGCATCGTGCCTGACAAACGCGAACACCACATTCTTCAAAGTTTTTGGCACAAAAGTGCGTGGAAAACGGTGGTGGGCCGGGCCCAGTAGCGTGCCTGTATCTGCAGTATGCTGCGAACGCTGAGACAGATAGTTGTCCGGCGCAGGATTATCTGGTAAAAACTCCCCGGGGAGCCGCAGTGGCTGAGAAAAAACAAGCTCCGCCGGGGAAGCCTTCAAATCCTCTTTTGGTGCAGAACGCAACCCTAACAGAACCCACAGCAACCGGTCTACCCAATTTGCATCCGTAAGCGAAGCCCTGAGCGCTGCTTTCAGCGACCTATGGAAACGCTCGCATAACCCATTGGCCTGTGGGTTGTACACGGTTGTGCAATAAATTGCGACACCTAGGCTATGGGCCATCGCGGACCAGAGGTCGGAAACAAACCGAGGGCCCCTATCGGACGTGATGTCCGAAGGGATGCCAAATCGTGCCACCCATGTTGTCAAAAAGGCGCGCGCCACATCCGCGGACATGGTTGCCACTAGCGGGACTGCTTCTGGCCAGCATGTGGTGCAGTCCACCACTGTCAGAAGGTGTGTGAACCCCGCGATGGCAGGAGGGGGCCCACGAGGTCCACTTGAATGTGGTTGAACCTCTTAGCCGGTATACGAAATGGCTCCAAAGGGGCCTTTGTGTGCCTGTTCACTTTGGCTCGTTGGCACGCTACGCAGGCTGCAGCCCACTCTTTCACCTGTTTGCGCAGGCCTGGCCATAACGAACTTCGCTCCCACCATTTTGACTGATGCGTGCACTCCTGGGTGCGCCAGGGAGTGAACGGACTCAAACACTCGGCGGCGCCAAGCAACTGGGAACACCGGGCGCGGGCGTCCCGTGGAGATGTCACAGATTGGGGCGGGGGGGGGGGGGCTTCCGTCTTGCAGTACTCTGCTCTCCAGCCTTAACCTTGTTGGTCCAGACTGGAGCGTGCACACGTCCGCATTGCCAATCTGCTCTGCGGCCATGGCTGTATAATCTATCCCTACACAGACTGGGGCCACTACTGCGTGTGAGAGGCAGTCCGCCACCACATTCAGTTTACCGGCCGCGTGCTGAATATCGGTCGTAAACTCCGAGATCGCGGCCAGCTGTCTCTGCTGCCAGCCCGACCATGGTTCCGAAACCTTGGCCATCGCGTACGTTAGCAGCTTGTGGTCCACAAACGCAGTGAAACTGCACCCTTCCAGCCTGAACTGGAAGTGGTGTATGGCCAGGTGGAGAGCCAGCAACTCTCTGTCGAACGCGTTGTATTTACGTTCACTGTCGCGCAAAGCCCTGCTAAAAAAAGTGAGCGGCTGCCAAGAACCGGCGTCACGTTGCTCCACGACGGCCCCTATGGCCACGTCCGAGGCGTCGGTAGTGAGCGCTATCCGAGCCGCCGGGTCTGGGTGCGCCAACAGTGCGGCGTTTGCCAGGGCTGTTTTAACCTCAGAGAATGCCTGCTCCCGCTCTGAAGTCCAGTCGACTTTGTCCACCGGTTTCCGTTTCTTGAGCGCGGCATATAATGACTGCATGAGCTGAGCTGCGCGGGGGAGGAACCAGTTATAAAAGTTAACCATCTCCAAAAACTCTTGCAGCGCCCTGACCGTCTGAGGCCGGGGAAAATTCGCCACGGCGCGCACCTTGTCCAGCAAGGGTATCGCTCCCTCCGGTGAGATGCGGTGCCCCAAAAAATCAATCCCCGTCACGCCGAGCTGGCATTTCGCCGGGTTGATTATTAACCCGTGCTCCTCCAACCTCCGGAAAACCGTCCTGAGGTGGGTTACATGCTCGTCCTCGGACGTGTTGGCCACCAGGATGTCATCCAGGTAGACAAACACAAACGGCAGATCGTGCAACACTGTATCCATCATGCATTGGAATGTCTGTGCCGTGCCTTTTAATCCGAAGGGCATGCGTAAAAACTCAAACAAGCCAAACGGAGTTATTATCGCCATTTTGGGTATGTCCTCCACGCGCACTGGGACCTGATGATAACCACAGACCAGGTCTATTTTAGAAAAAATACGTGCCCCGGCGAGGTGAACAGAAAAATCCTGAATATGGGGAATCGGGTAGCGGTCATGCGCTGTGGCGTTGTTCAATCTGCGGATATCTCCGCACGGTCGCCACGATCCCTCGGCCTTAGGGACCATGTGTAGTGGGGATGCCCATGGGCTGTTTGACCGCCTGATGATGCCCAACCTTTCCAAGTTGGCTAACTCCTTGCGTGCTATGGCCAGTTTAGCTGCGTCCAGGCACCGAGGTCATGCGAAAACGGGCGGCCCAGTGGTGGTGATAAAGTGTTCCATCCCATGTTTAGTGATGGCCGCCGAAAACGTCGGGACCGTGAGTGCTGGGAACTGAGTGAGCAGTGTGTGGAACTTACCCCCTGGAGCTGTGACGTTGGCTAGCGTTGTTGGCCCGGCCCCTCGAGCTGCACAGGGGAGAGAATCAAAAGACATTGCATTGATCAGGCATCTGTTACCAACATTGACTAGCAGCCCGTATGCACACAGAAAATCAGCTCCAAAGATTGGGAAACTGCATGCCGCTATGACGAATGTCCACTCATACATACGGCTGTGTAGGGATACAGTCAGTGCCTTCTCACCAAAAGTTCTAATGTCCGAGCCATTTGCGGCCAACAGCTCGGGGCCGCTAACTCCCGCTAGCCGGTCGGCGTAGGACGGCAGGATGAGGCTCTTTTGGGAGCCAGTGTCTACGAGGAACCGTCTCCCCGAGCGCGAATCCGTCACGAAGAGCAGCTTGTTTTCTTCACCGGCGGTCGCAGCTGCTACTGACTGCCGGCCTTGGCTTTTCCTGAACGCTTGAATTAGCACGGTGGCACACATCGGCATGTCTTCTCTCCAAAACAGCGGTGGATGGAGCAGAGCGTGTCTCTCTGGCGCTTCCTGGCCCCCGCTGCTGCTACCATCGCTGGCTCCTCGCTTCCGCTGGTCGTCTTGCTGGGTTCCGACACCGCCGCATTCACTGTGAGGGCTCTGGTGGTGAGGATGATCCAATCTGCCTCCTGGGCTAGCGCACAGTAGTCACGTGCAGCCAGTAACAGCGAGTTGGCCAGGACTGCTCTTGCCTCTGTTGGGAGGTTCCGGAGGAAAAGGTGGGCAAACAGAAAATGCCCATCGTCAGTGCCCATCAACGCCAACATCTTCTCCGTCAGTTCGACCGCCGACCCGTCTCCTAACTCGGAGCACGTCAGGAGCCTCTCCGCTCTCTCGCAGTCCGAGAGCATGTAGCGCCGGGTCAGCGCGGTTTTGAGAGCTCCGTTTTTGTCGCGGGCTGGGGGCTGTTGGAGCAGGCTCGCTACTTGCTGAGTCGCGCGAGCGTCCAGCGCTGCGACCACATAGTAATATAGACGTGGACAAAATTGTTGGTACCCCTCTGTTAATGAAAGAAAAACCCACAATGGTCACAGAAATAACTTGAATCTGACAAAAGTGGTAATAAATAAAAATTCTATGAAAATTAACCAATGAAAATCAGACAATGCTTTTGAATTGTGGTTCAACAGAATTATTTTAAAAAACAAACTCATGAAACAGGCCTGGACAAAAATGATGGTACCCTTAACTTAATATTTTGTTGCACAACCTTTTGAGGCAATCACTGCAATCAAATGATTTCTGTAACTGTCAATGAGACTTCTGCACCTCTCAGCAGGTATTTTGGCCCACTCCTCATGAGCAAACTGCTCCAGTTGTCTCAGGTTTGAAGGATGCCTTCTCCAGACGGCATGTTTCAGCTCCTTCCACAGATGTTCAATAGGATTTAGATCAGGGCTCATAGAAGGCCACTTTAGAATAGTCCAATGTTTCGCTCTTAGCCATTCTTGGGTGTTTTTAGCTGTGTTTTGGGTCATTATCCTGTTGCAAGAACCATGACCTGCGCCTGAGACCAAACTGTCTGACACTGGGCAGCACATTTCTCTCTAGAATACCTTGATAGTCTTGAGATTTCATTGTACAAGACACCCTGTGCCAGATGCAGCAAAGCAGCTCCAGAACATAACAGAACCTCCTCCATGTTTCACAGTAGGGACAGTGTTCTTTTCTTTGTATGCTTCATTTTTGCGTCTGTGAACATAGAGCTGATGTGCCTTGCCAAAAAGTTCCAGTTTTGTCTCATCTGTCCATAGGACATTCTCCCAGAAGCTTTGTGGCTTGTCAACATGCAGTTTGGCAAATTCCAGTCTGGCTTTTTTATGATTTGTTTTCAACAGTGGTGTCCTCCTTGGTCATCTCCCATGAAGTCCACTTTGGTTCAAACAACGACGAATGGTGTGATCTGACACTGATGTACCTTGATCTTGGAGTTCACCATGAATGTGTTTAGAGGTTGTTCTGGGTTCTTTTGTTACCATTCGTATTATCCGTCTCCTCCTGCGGCCACGTCCAGGGAGGTTGGCTACAGTCCCGTGGATCTTAAATTTCTGAATAATATGTGCAACTGTAGTCACAGGAACATCAAGCTGCTTGGAAATGGTCTTATAGCCTTTACCTTTAACATGCTTGTCTATAATTTTCTTTCTAATCTCCTGAGACAACTCTCTCCTTTGCTTCCTCTGGTCCATGTTTAGTGTGATACACACCACGTCACCAAACAGCACAGTGACTACTTGTCACCCTTTAAATAGGCCAACTGACTGATTACAAGTTTGTAGACACCTGTGATGTTAATTAGAGGACACATCTTGGTTGAACATGTCCCTATGGTCACATTATTTTCAATCTTTTCTAGGGGTACCATCATTTTTGTCCAGGCCTGTTTCATGAGTTTGTTTTTTAAAATAATTTTGTTGAACCACAATTCAAAAGCATTGTCTGATTTTCAATGGTTAATTTTCATAGAATTTTTATTTATTACCACTTTTGTCAGATTCAAGTTATTTCTGTGACCATTGTGGGTTTTTCTTTCATTAACAGAGGGGTACCAACAATTTTGTCCATGTGTGTATCTGGTGTCACCTGCCATTATTCCCCAGAGCGCGAACTGGGCCTCGGTGTGGAGGAACCAAGACTTCTGGTCGTGCAGCCAAAAGTCTGGTAGTTTGACTGAAACGGTGCACACATTGCTGGGGCTTCCCGTCTGGGTCATCTCCGGGGTGTTCGCCTCATGTTCCATTATTCATCAAGGGTCACCAGTGTGGAGAGAGGAATAACCAGGCCGAGCATTCAGAGCAGATGAACTTTATTCACTCTTTCACATCTTCCAGAATCATAAAACATTAACATCATGTAGCAGGGACTCTCTTTTATAACACAACACTCACACGTCCCTGCTACCCGAGGTCCTGCATTACCATTCATTCCTGCATCACAATTCCTTTTGTCCCCCAGCCCTTTAATCCCCATGCTCTTCCGTCAGAGGAAATTACTGCATCTCCCTTCCTTCCAGTCTGAGATGAATACCACAGCATGGGTCCCCCATACCAGAACCATTAACATAATATAATCAACCAATAGAGAAAGTGAGTGAGTTCAAATATCTAGGAATGTGGTTTGATAGTGCATACACATGGAGAGTTCATGTTGAAAATCTGGAGACAAAGTGCAAAAAAGTCACTAATCTCATAAAAGCTGGAGCTGGACACAAATGAGGTGCAGATAAACAGGCTTTAATTGACATTTATAGAGCACTAATGAGATTGACAATAGACTATGGATGCATGATTTGTGGTGCAGCAGCAAAGACGACTCTGGAAAAACTAGACAGAATGCAGCATAGAGCACTTCACCTGTGCAAAACACCACCAAACAATGCAGTTTTAATAGAAGCAGGAGAAATGCCAATGGATTGTTGCTCAAAAAATATCTTAACCTCTGGTTCTTTTGGTACGAAGGCCAAATAAACAGACTGAGAGGTAAAGTATAGTTTCACTTATTTTACTGAAGCTGAGGTATGGTACAAGGTACAGCGCCGGAGCACTACTCTCAAGACGTATCAAGAGAGAGCGCTACTTCAACAGTGTGTCCTATGCTTTTTATAGAACTCTGCCACTCCCTCACGCAGGAGGGAGGGCTCCCCTCACGTGCATCAGTGTCCTTCTACTATGTGCCAACTCAGCTGAGGGCAGAGTTGATTCTATCTGGTTTCAGAGAGTGAATACTTGGGTGTAATCTAAAGGCGGCAGTGTGGCGTGTGAAACAAGCAGGATGAAGGATGAAACCATAGTTACAGAATAACTGACATTCTCAAAGCAAGTAGGATGAAGGTTGGAGAAACATAACTGCAGACTGACCAACATTCTCAGACAGACAAGGGTGTCATAGAAATTTATCAACAATTCCCCCTGTTGAGGTGTCCTAATGGGCACCTCAGTAACTTAATTGCAACTTATATTCATGTTTTTGCATCTCCCCCTGTAGAGATGGGCATAAACCCATCTCATAGCCCTACTGTAACCCCTGAGTGTAGTGTTTCTAAGTTTCTATATGTAACTGATGTTCCCTTCCGGCAGTCACGTGGACCTGCCCCCTTCAGGTTGCCATCTCTCCGGTGGACATCAGGTGTGGTGCAAACATTGTGGGTCAATATGGCTAACAATTCTATATGTGTAAAATTCATTGGCTCCATCGATCTCGAAAGATCATGGGGGGGTTTTGTGCCTTGGGTCATCATTCAGGGAGCTGCACCGTCGGGCGTGGCTGTAGAGGCCGATACGGGATCTGCAGGTCCTGCCGCAGCCGCTGCAGATAAATTCTTCACAGTGTAGTGGGGGTCTCGACAGTCTCCTCTGTCTGCGGAGTCTCTTCTCCCCCCAGCGAGTGTCTCTTCTCTCCTCTGCTGTTCGGATGACATCCTGGGTGGTGGTCCGCCAGTTGGAGCGGACGGAGGCGGCTGACTCCAGGTCGGAGGGGTTGAAGCCTCCAGCCTTGAGGTCGCGCTTGTAAACATCCTTGAATCTGAGAGTTGGGCGTCCCTTTGATCTAGTTCCAGTAGCCAGCTCCCCATACAGTAAGTCTTTGGGGATGCGGCCATCCTCCATTCGGTTGACGTGGCCAAGCCATCGCAAGCGTCTCTTTGTCAGGATGGCAAACATACTGGGCACATCTGCTCTGGCCAGGACGTCGATGTTGGAGACACGGTCCTGCCAAGTGATGCACAGTAGTCTGCAAAGGCAGCGTTGGTGGAAGGCGTTCAGGCGGCGTTCCTGGCAGGAGTAGAGGGTCCATGCTTCACTGCCATATAGGAGATTACTCAATACACAGGCCATGTAGACTCTTACCTTGGTGTTGGTGGTTAGCATAGCGTTGTCCCAGACTCGCTTCGCCAGACGGGCCATCACCGTCGATGCCTTGCCGATACGGGCATTCAGTTCGGTGTCTAGGGAGAGATTGCTGGAGATGATCGACCCGAGGTAGGTGAACTTGTCCACCACCGCAAGTGTGTGGTCGCCGATGTTGATACTGGGAGCACTGCTGACATCCTGGCCCATGACCTCGGTCTTTTTAAGGCTGATGGTGAGGCCAAACTCAGAGCAGGCATGAGCAAAGCAGTTGATGAGACGCTGGAGCGCTTCCACGGTGTGGGCAACAAGACCAGCATCATCAGAATCAGAATCAGAATAAGTTTATTGCCAAGCACATTTACAAGTAAATAACAGGTAAATATACGAGGAATTTGACTTGACACTGAAACGTCATAAATGACATTCTCAGTGATGCGGCGAGCCGTGAAGGCGCCTGTCAGCAGGAGGGGAACAGAAGAAGGCAATGGGGAGGAGGGAGGGGTGGACACAATAGGAGAGAGAAAAAAGCATTGTTTATCAGAATAAAGTTCATATATGACCAATATTATGATTACAAGAAAAAACTCATTGCACAATTAGCAGACAATAGAATCCACACAATGACACAAAGAGAGCAGTGAGTGTATATCTTCGAGTCAGTATAGTGGATCAGTTTGTGTAAGTTGAGTGCAATCAGTGGCAATCAGTTGGAGGACAACAATGTCTCTTCCTCAGCAGATGTTATGACTACAGTCTGAAGCAAAGGCCAGTGTCCTTGAGCACGGCAGATGGAATAGTTTTGCCAGACAGCTGTCCTTGAGAGTCAAATGCTGCCCGCCAGTGTTATGAAAACAAATATACTGTTGATTATCTGGAGGACTGAGTGCTGAGGGAGCCGAAAGAAACAGGTCGAATAGCACTGACTTCAGAGAAAAAACTTTCTATTCTCTTATGGATTCAGTGCACCAATTCCTTCATGGCCGGGCGTTGAAATCAATTCATGGACAGCTCTCAGCGTGATGGTGATGTAATCCATTTTCCTGTACAATTCTCCATTGGCCGCTGTCAGAGTCCTGCCCAGTTGGTCAATTTGATGGGTGAGCTTCGCCGGGTCCACTTTTTGATAAGCTCTATCCATCTTCTTCAGTTTGCCGTTGACCAGAACAATCCCAAATCCAATCAGTAGAATTCCGATGACCATTGCTCCGAAAAGATATAAATCTTCAATATCTTCAATAGAAAGATCACACAGGCACAAGAGTTTCCAATTACTTGTGTCCTTCAAATAACCCGCAGCAGCAGTGCCTGCGGCGCAGGTCGGCTCCCCCGGGCCAGATTTTCTCGTTGAAAAAACAGTGTCAATTGCGTTCAAAGCCCAGCTTATTAAATCCATAATTTCGTTCGATAAATCAGCAGTAAAGACACGCAGACAGACGATAGCAAGCTGGGATCCAGTCAGTTAGGGAAGGAGAGAGATAAGGAGCCGGAGCTGGGAAGAAAAGCATCTGCTGTCTTTGGAGGGCGGAAGTGAAGAAGAAAGAGCAGCTCCCTGATTAGAACGCTCTGCACCTTGGTCTTTGATCTGAGGCGTGCCATGTTGAAGAGGCCTCCGTCGCTTCTGGTGTGGAGGAAGACACCGTCTTCAGAGTCCCGGAAGGCGTAGCACAGAAGCAGGGAGAAAAAGATGCCAAATAGGGTAGGAGCCAGAACACAACCCTGCTTCACACCGTTCTTGATCGGGAAAGGGTCTGAGGATAATCTATCAAACTGGACAATGCCGTTCATGTCCTGGTGGAACGACTTGATCATGCTCAAAAGCTTGGGGGGACATCCAATTCGTTGGAGGAGGGCAAACAGTCCATCCCTGCTGACCAAGTCAAAAGCTTTGGTCAGATCGATGAAGGCCAAAAAGAGGGGTTGTCTCTGCTCCCGGCACTTTTCTTGCAGCTGCCTCATAGAGAAGACCATATCTATGGTTGACCTGGTTGCTCTGAATCCACACTGCGCCTCTGGATACACACGTTTGGCAAGTAGTTGTAGTCTGTTGAGGACGACACGGGCAAAGGCTTTGCCAACTATGCTTAGGAGTGAGATACCACGATAGTTGTTACAATTGCTCCGCTCCCCCTTGTTCTTGTAGAGAGTGATGATTTTGGCGTCACCCATATCTTGGGGCACAGCCCCTTCCTCCCAGCACTGCAGCAGGAGCTCATGGAGGTGTTTCAAGAACGAGCTCTCCTTTGCGGTTTTGACGATTTCAGGGGGGATGTTGTCACTGCCTGGAGCCTTGCCGTTTGAGATGGAGTCTATTGCCTTGCTGAGCTCCTCAATGGTGGGTGAAGCATCAAGCTCATCCATGACTGACAATAGAGGGGTGTTCTCAAGGGCCGTGTTCGAGACGGTGGTTACTCTCGAGTAGAGCTCTTGGTAGTGCTCAGCCCATCTCTCCATTTGTTTACCGCAATCCTTGATGACATCTCCTGCAGCTGATTTAAGTGGGGCGGTCTTGATGACACTGGGACCGAAAGCCTTCTTCATGCCTTCGTACATTTTGCGCACGTTTCCGTGATCTGCAGAAAGCTGTATGTCCTGGCAGAGGTTAAGCCAGTAGTCATTGGCACATCGCCTTGCAATCTTTTGTGCATTGTTCCTCGCAGCACGCAGTGTAGCAAGCATCTGCACAGAGGGCTCCTTCTTGTGGGCAATTAGGGCTGCACGTTTGGCGGTGATTGCAGGTTCCATCTCAGCGGCTCCAGCTTCAAACCAATCCGCACTCTTCCCCACCTTTTTCCCAAAGGTACCTATGGCGGTCTCAAACACAGCCTCACGGATGTGGTTCCACCTTGCAGAAGCACAGTCGGTGGGACAGTCCGCCAGGGCTTCATTTATGACTTTAGCATAGTGTTCCCGCAGTTCAGGTACTGTAATCATAGCTGTGTTGATGCGGGGTCGGGGTTTCTGCTTGGAGCGGTTGACACGTCTGAGGCAGAGACGTACCTTGGTGGCGACCAGGGAATGATTGGTGTCACAGTCAGCGCTGTGGAAACTGCGCGTGACCAGCACTCGGTTCAGCAGGGATCTCCTGGTGATGACGAAGTCCAGCTGATGCCAGTGGCGAGACCTTGGATGTCTCCAGGACACTCGGTGACAAGGCTTGGTGGAGAAGAATGTGCTGGTCAGACAGAGGTCATGAAAGGAGCAGAGTTCAAGAAGGCGTTGACCGTTCTCGTTGAGCTTGCCGATGCCGAAGCGGCCAATGCAGCGGGGCCAGGAGTCATGATCTGCCCCTATCCGTGCGTTAAAGTCACCGAGCAGAAACAGGTGCTCCTTGGCAGGGATCTGCTGGATCCTGGTTTCGAGCGCCTCGTAGAATGCATCTTTCACCTCAGTTGAAGAGCAGAGCGTCGGAGCATAGGCGCTAAGGATATTAGCTGGTCCAGAGGAGGTTATGAGACAGAGAGAGAGGACTCGTGGAGTGCCTGAAGACGGCGGTTCAATAGAGGACAGAAGGGAGTTTCGAACAGCGAATCCAACACCGTACAGGCGATGCTCGTCAGGCTCCTGTCCCTGCCAGAAAAACGTATAGTTCTTCTCCTTCAAGCTGCCGCTGCCCGGGAGTCACATCTCTTGCAGTGCTGCAATGTCAATATTGAGCCTCTTCAGCTCGCGGTCGATGTGATATGATAGCAGTTTTCCTGGCGTTGTTAATTTGCTGGAGGTCGTCAGAGAGGCCAGGACACATTATTCTGACGTTCCAGGTTGCCAGACTCAGCGCTGGCGGCTTTGGTTTCTTGATATTAGCTGGTGCAGTGATTACAGTCCGTGATTCAGCTTTTGGCCTACACTTCAAGCACCCTTTGAAGTAAGCGGACCGTGACGGGCCAGCACCTTACTGACTGGGGGCTGTCCAGCTAAAGGCAGGGGGTAGCTGGCCAGTGGGACACGACGATCCCTCCCACCGTCGGGAGATAGCCCTAGGCGCCCAAGCTTACGCCAATTTGCTCTGGTCTTTTAACCAGTAACTGCGTCTCCCCGTTTTGAGCTGCCGCAGAAGGCGGCACTGGAGTGACCTCTCCAGGGCACAGGCCAGGGCGAAGTTGTGGAGAAACTGAGATGCCCAGTTGACAGATCCTCCTTCTCGGCCTTGCTGGTAGTGTCCAATGGAAGGGACTAGCCGATACAGTTGGTACCAATTTGGCTACAGGAGTTGCCGGGAGGTCCCGCTACGCGAAGACCAACCGCCTTCGGGGCTCCACTCCGGATTTTCTGTAGGGGTTGTCTCCCTTAGCCTTTGTCACTCCCGTGATGACCACAAGGCAGTGGTGCTATTTGCCCATAGCTGGGGGTTGTTTTGTGTGGCACCAGGGCGTGTCCACGCGCCGGTGGGCCTGCGTGCCACACATTTGGGCCCAGCCCAAGGGGGACACACCTCCTCCCTTAATGCGACAGGTTGTACTGGGCTACATCTTACCAGTAGAGGAGAGAGAAAACTTCCTCTCCCACCTGACCACCATATAGAATATATCAAAATAATCTATCCCCCTATACTCGTCTACATCCCATGAATCATATCTCACAAAAGAAACCTGTGGAGCAGAGGCACAGCGAAACAAATGCTAACATCATATAAGTGTGCATTGTAGACCCTATTGCAGACCCTAAACTATTTCCGGTGCGTCTTCAAAGTCCTTGTCCAGGTCCAGTCGTGGCACAACTTCATCGCCATCCTTGCAGTCGGAAAGCAGGTGGGCAGCTTCCTGGACACCTTGGTATGGAGGAGGATCCTTGCAAGAGAAAGCTGCTGAAACAGTTCTTTCAATAAGTCGTTTAATTATGGGAACACAACAACATCCACAGAAGACAAAGATCAATAAACTAATGATAATGCTTACAAGGACCCCTTGAATTATTTTTCCCCATTTGCCAAATATATTATCAAACCAACTACCTACATGATTGTCAATGCCAGATTGAGTTTTTAGCTCTTATAAAGATTTTCATTTTTTCTGAGATTTAAGCTATACTTTATAATAATTTTATTAAAAATATGCAACTTATGGATTTTATAACTATTTTAGTAAGTTGATTGATTGATTGATTTTATTTGAACATTCTGACAAAAAGAAAAAAAAGAATTTAAAACAAAAATCAAGCCAAAAAATAAAATGTTCAAAAGGAGTGGGAAGAAGCCAACGCTTATATAGTCCCACACCTTTTCCATACCTAACAAATTACAACATCACTCTTAGTCATCATTCATCGCACAACCACATTCACCTTAATACACCCCATAGTCAAATTATGACACAACAACGACAGTCCACATTGACAACAATACCAACATCCAACAATAATTGTAACAATAGTAAATAAATGGTTCCAAGGTTGTCATAGCCAGGAGCGGCACTGGGGTTAAGCTCCCAGTGCTCATAAAATGCTCCTTATGGCGTGCGTCTCGAAAAGCCTCTGACAACTAAGTCCAACTCCTAGCCTGCCCATGTGGTTTAGTCTCTAAGCCCGGCGGAACTGCTTTTACTAATAGGAGAAGGGGCGAGGGCGGATCTCTGGCGCCTTAAAACCAGATGCTTCGGGTAGATGGTGGCTCGTCAACCTGGGAAGGTAGCCCATCTAGGGGAAGGCAAACCCTGATTTCAAACCTCCGCTGCCTTGCGGCATACCCGGTCACGGGAAAGGCTTTGGGAGTCAACCCTGAGGAAAAATCCGGAGTCGGAGCCCCTAAGGCAGTTCTCTGTTGTGCTCAACATCGTTCTGGCAGCTCCTGCAACGGCGCTGGTGCCAAACTGTAGCAGCCCTGCTGTTCCTTTGGATTCATCAGTGACGTGGAGAGGGGGGACATGCTGCATGGGCAACATCTTATCCTCCATATCTTCCTGCCCAGGCTTGAATCCTACCAATGCCCAACGCTGGAAGGTAGAACACGGGATCACTGGAGAGGACACTCCAGCTTCGCCTTTGGCGTAGACAAAACACGGGGAATGACAGTTACCGGTTATAAGCCACCGCTTAATTGGCGTAGAGCTCGGCGCCAGGGGTTATTCCCGACGGTGGGGGGGATCATCGGATCTCACTGGACAGCTACCGCCCGCCTCAAGCTGGGCAGCCCCCAGCCAATAAGGTGATGTCCCGCCACAGCTTGCTTTCCTCATTGGGTGCATGGGGATGAGGAGAAATCCGAACAGCAGGCTGAGAACTTTCGCACCAGGCAAGACAATAAAACAAAAGAGACCAACTCTAAAACTGGGAACTTGGAACGTCCGCACTATGATGACAGGACTCGCTACTAACCTCAAGGACATCAACGACACCAGGAAGACTGCCATCATCAATAATGAGCTGAAGAGACTGGGAGTGGATATCGCCACTCTCCAGGAAACACGGTTGGCTGACGCAGGCACACTGAGAGAGAAGGACTACACGTTCTACTGGCAGGGAAAGGGCAGTGACAAACACAGGGAACACGGAGTGGGCTTTGCAGTGAAGAACACCTTGCTGAAGATGGTGGAACCGAGCAGCACTGGCTCTGCTCGACTCCTCACCCTCCGCCTGAACACCACTCAAGGCCCAGTCACCCTCGTCAGTGTGTATGCCCCAACACTGACAGCCACACCAGAGGCAAAAGATGAGTTCTACGAGAATCTCGCAACAACTGTCAGGATCGTCCCCAACTCTGAACAACTCATTCTCCTTGGAGACTTCAATGCCAGAGTGGGTGCTGACCACGACTCCTGGCCCTCCTGTCTTGGACCTTTTGGCGTGGGCAGAATGAATGACAACGGACAGCGGCTGCTCGAGTTCTGCACATATCACGATCTGTGCATCACAAACTCGTTCTTCAAGACCAAGCCCCAACACAAGGTTTCCTGGCAATATCCACGCTCAAAGCACTGGCACCAGCTGGACTTGATCCTGACCAGGCGCACCTCACTGAAGAACGTGCTAATCACCCGTTCGTTCCAGAGTGCAGATTGCGACACAGACCATTCATTGGTGTGTTGCAAGGTCAAGCTGCAGCTGAAGAAATTCCATCGTGCTAGACAGCCTGGAAAGGCACGGATTGACACCAGCAAGATGGCTCAACCAGAACTTGTTGAGCAGTTTGCCTCCACCTTTGAGAAGGAACTTGGTGTACCACAAGAAGGAGAATCTGCAAAGCAGAAGTGGGAAGAGCTGTGAAACACCATCCACCGCACAGCCTTGGTCACCTTTGGGAGGAAGACCTCGAAGTCACAGGACTGGTTTGATGCCAAGTTGACCGAGATGACCCCCGTCATTGAAGCCAAGCGCTCAGCACTTGCTGAGTACAAGAAGTACCCAAACGAGAAGAATCTCCAGATTCTCAGGGCTGCGAGAAGCAAAGTTCAGCAGACTGCTCGGCGCTGTGCCAACGAGTACTGGACTCAGCTCAGCCAAGACATTCAAACCGCTGCCATAACAGGGAACATCCGTGGTATGTACGATGGCATCAAGAAAGCACTTGGTCCGGCTCAGAGCAAGACGGCCCCCCTCAAATCCTCCACTGGGGAGATGATCACAGAAAAGAACAAGCAGATGGAGAGATGGGTGGAACACTACTCCGACCTCTACTCCAGACAGAACACCGTGACACCGTCAGCCCTTGATGCCATCGACTGCCTGCCATCCATGGATGAACTTGACGCCGAGCCAACCATCGACGAACTCAGCAAGGCCATTGACAGCTTGGCCGCTGGCAAGGCACCCGGCAACGACGGCATACCCCCCGACCTGATCAAGTACTGCAAGACCGCCCTACTGCTGCCATTGCATGACGTCCTCTGCCAGTGTTGGAAGGAAGGTGCCGTACCACAGGACATGAGGGACGCCAAGATCATCACCCTCTACAAAAACAAAGGGGAGAGAAGCGACTGCAACAACTACAGGGGCATCTCCCTCCTCAGCGTTGTTGGCAAAGTCTACGCACGAGTTGTTCTCGTTCGTCTACAGAAGCTTGCCGAACGTGTCTACCCCGAGTCTCAGTGTGGCTTCCGCGCTGAACGATCGACGGTAGACATGATATTCTCCATCCGCCAACTCCAGGAGAAATGCAGAGAACAGAACATGCCCCTGTACATCGCCTTCATCGACCTCACCAAAGCGTTTGATCTGGTCAGCAGAGAGGGCCTTTTCAAGATCCTGCCAAAGATAGGATGCCCACCAAAGTTGCAAAGCCTCATTGAATCATTTCACACCAACATGCAGGGGATAGTGCAGCACGATGGCAACGTCTCAGAGCCTTTCAACATACGCAGCGGAGTGAAACAGGGCTGTGTACTTGCGCCAACCCTCTTTGGGATTTTCTTTGCTATGCTCCTGAGGCATGCCTTCAGCACAGCAACAGAGGGAATCTACCTACACACAAGATCTGACGGCAGGCTTTTCAACCTCGCCCGCCTGAAAGCCAGAACCAAAGTATGCGAGGCTCTAATCAGAGACATGCTGTTCGCAGACGACGCTGCAGTCGCAACCCACACACAGCAGGAGCTTCAGACCCTTATGGACCGCTTCTCCCAGGCATGCAAGGACTTCGGGCTTACCATCAGCCTGAAGAAGACTAACGTCTTGGTGCAAGGCACGGAAGCACCACCAACCATCACCATTGACGACTACGAGCTGGAGGTCGTGAATCAGTTCACGTACCTGGGGTCCACGATCAGCAACAACCTCTCCCTTGATACAGAGATCAACAAGAGGATTGGAAAATCAGCCTTCACACTCGCTCGCCTCACCGCACGAGTGTGGGAGAATCCCAAACTCTCTGTCAAGACGAAAATGGCAGTGTACAACGCCTGCGTCATCAGCACACTGCTCTATGGGAGTGAGACGTGGACAACATACGCCCGGCAGGAAAAGAGACTGAACTCCTTCCACTTGCGCTGCATTCGCCACATCCTGGACATATCCTGGCAGGACAAAGTGCCCAACACAGAAGTTCTGTCCCGTGCCGGCCTTCCCTCCATGTTCACTCTACTCAGACAGCGCAGGCTCCACTGGCTAGGCCACGTTCACCGTATGGAGGATGGCAGAATCCCCAAAGACGTCCTCTATGGAGAACTGGCAACTGGCAAGAGAGACGTTGGCCGCCCACAGCTGCGTTTTAGAGACGTCTGCAAGAGAGACATGAAGGCCCTGGAGATCAACACAGAGCGCTGGGAGGACCTTGCAACGGACCGCTCCAAATGGAGAGGCACCCTGACCAGACAGCTCAAGGCGGGTGAAGAGAGACTGACTGCTGCTGCAGATGAAAAAAGGACCCGCAGGAAGAACCGCCACAGACCCAGCAGCACGGAGACCACCCACAAGTGCGACCTGTGTGACAGGGACTGCCATTGGCGCATCGGCCTGTTCAGCCACAGGCGGTGCTGTTCCAGCAGAGTAGACGTTTAGGATTCTCTTCCATGGTCATCATAGACCAACGGAGGCCAACGACAACGAAGTAAATAAATACTTCTGGTATGTTAAACACAATCACAGACAACACCATCACAATCACCATAACACAATAACACACACAATAACAACCTTTCTTCATTGTAGACACATTCTAATATTACTGCCCTTTATTTTTATATTGCTCAAAAATCATTTCCTTATATGTTGATTTAAATATATGGATGTTTGGACATTGCCTGTGTTTCTCCCGTAAATTATATTTCCCTTCTTTCTCACTGAAAAGATTTTGTATATTGTATGGCAAAAGGTTTTTACTGACTTTAAGTATTATTTGTGCTGTATAATAATCAACCAGATCCCGTAATTTCAATAACTTTGAATGTATAAACAATAAATTAGTATGTTCAAGATACCTGACTTTGTGTATAACACGGTCTGCCCCTTTTTGTAATAATAGCAATGAATTAAGTGTACTTTTACAATTGTTACCCCAGACCTCTATACAATAGGTCAAGTATGGAAGCACTAATGAGCAATACAAGATATGAAGTGATTTGTAATCGAGGACTTGCTTAATTTTATTTATAATTGCAATATTTTTTGCAACTTTGTTTTGTATGTATCTAATGTGTGGTTTCCAACTAATTTTATCCTCTGGTATTACACCCAAAAACTTATGAATATGTATATCTTCTTTATTTTTACAATTATCAATATCATTACCTTAGTTTTATCTATATCTAGTGATAATTTATTACAATCCATCCATTTTTTAAGCTTATTTAATTCATTATTTAGAGTATGGATTAGTTGATTATAACTATTTCCAGAATAAAATATATATTAGTATCATCAGCAAATAATATTATTTATAATAATTTAGAAACTTGGACTGACCCCTGGGGGACCCCACAGGCAACTCCCATACACCCAGACAGATACTCTCCCATCTTCACAAACTGTTGTCTCTCAGATAAATAACTTGTAACCCAATTCAGAGCCACTCCCCTAATACCATACATTTGCAATTTATCAAGAAGTATTGAATGATTTATTGTATCAAATGCTTTTCTAAAATCTATAAATACACCAATTGCATATTTTCCTTGATCCAATGCATTTATTATTTCCTCTATTGCTTCCATTATCGCCAACGATGTTGTACTTGTTGCTCTAAATCCATATTGATTCTGATTAAACACATCGTGTTTATTTAAAAGTCATCTAATCTGTTGTTGAAAAGTTTTTCCAGAATCTTTGAAAAACCGTGGGAAAAGTGACACTGGTCTGTAGTGTCACGATCCGAGCGCCGGTCTTGCCCGCGCTCGGGCTACGTATACTCGCTGCCGGCTTTGACAGCTGTGGGTTATATTCTGGCTTCACCATGCTCTTATTGTGAAGGCGCTTGGTGGGGCTTCCGGTTGTCAAGGCCGGTCAGCTGTTTGTCATTACTACTCGTTAGCGCCCGGCTTTATTAGGCGTGCGCTGACGGCAGTTTAGTTGCGGGAGTATCGTCAGACAGTCATCGTCAGACAATCGTCCAACATTCCTTGTATGGTGTCTACAGTCAGGCTAAGGTTAGTGTGTTAATTTGTATCCATGTCATGTTTTAGATCGGCAGTGGCTGGGGTAAGCCCTACGATCCCATGCTCCGTGTTTCGTGTACTTTTGCCGCTGTGACTCACAGTTTGTGTTAGTGACATGTCTTTGTTAATAAACCACCATCATTGCAAAACTCACCGGTGACTCTTGGCGTCTTATGGTGATCCGTGAGGGTCACCGCATGACATGTAGTTTGCGTAATGGTGTTTATTTCCTTGCTTAAATAATGGTATTACTTTTGCTATTTTCATTTTCTGTGGGAATGAGCCAGTTTGAAATGATAGATTACAAATATATGTAAATGGTTTTAATATGCCATCAACAGTTCTTTTTTACTAGTGCCATATCAATACCATCACAATCAGTAGACAATTTATTTTTACTCTTTTCAACAACAGATTTTACCTCTAGTTCATTTCATCATAATAAGCACACTTATTGTTAATATGATTAAAATAGTTATTGTCTGGATCAATATTTCCTAAAATGTCTTGTGGTTACTGTTCAGTATTGACAAAAGTTTCAGCTTCAATTTGCCCTAATACACTTTCATTATTAAATGAGGAAGGATGATTGGTTAAAGTACTAATCATAAGTTATGTCAACAATGTACACCAAAAAGAAGAAACACACAGGAAAAAAGAACACAAAAATCTCCACTCAATCTTACTGCACTGTTATTCGTGCATCAGAACTAAGGTTTAAATTTGTCTAATTCCTCCATTTCTCTAATCATTATTACTTTAGCTTCTTCTGGAGTTTTATGAAGTATATGTTTATGTTATCATATGTCTTTTTGCATCTTTTTGCATCTGATTAGAATTTTAGCATTACGAAGGTAATGAATCACGGACTTCTGCCAATGTCCGAGTTCCTGGAGGCACTGGACACTTGATACAGTGGGACTTGTGCCAGTACCCACTCAATTTTTTTGTGAAACAATTTTAATAAATGTAAGAATCTGTATTGTCTTTGTAGTAGATTCTAAATCAAGTCCCACAGTAAACATAAATTTAGCACAAGTTGGACTTTCCTTAGACATTTGGAACTTTTCTCATAAATTTGCATGGTTTTCTTCCTAATCAGTTTACCTTGTTTCTTATAAACATGATATTTCCTTTATAATAATCTACAGATATTTTCTTAAATATCTGAAAATTTATTGATGTAACTTTTAACTTCTATTAAATGTTGTGATTTCATTACCATGCAGTTTCATTTATATTTTTCTCTTCATTATTGATCATCTATTGATAATTTTCTATGTATTATCTATTTTTCTGAGGATTTCTAATTATTTTTCTAATTAATTTCTTTGGTACCCCCTTTTGATGCATGGGGACGCACGTGCAGCAAAGTTACAGGGTATTTGCTTGATGGGTAGTATCTTTTACTAGAAGGAAGCGTGTTACCACTTTTGTGTTACACACAGTAAATTTAGATGAAAATTTGTGAGTAGTACAGATCCTTCAAAATGAGGTTTCAATAATCATGGCTTCTTTTGTGACGTCTCTTGAACTAATTTACAAATTCCTTTTAAGAAAAACAATATAGCTGTCTGTGCAGATTTGATATGATTTAGCATTGATAAGTAAGATCAGTTTGTCCAGTTGAACACAGACAGGTTGAATTTGTGTAAGTGAATCCTTGTGAAAGGTTGTGTCACACTCCTTCAGTCAATGGAAAGGTGGGCATATTGCCTAATTAGAATTTGGCTTAATTTTGTACAAGGAATGCCTCATTTTATACATTCCTTGGTAAATTATGGGTGGACTGTAGTCCCGAGGCCCAGCTTGGCCACGGCTGAGCATCGGAAAAACACATCCCTTATTACTGTGGTGAGTAACATCAGATGAATCCTGCAGTGTAAAGTCATATAAACACTACATTTTTAAAGTCAGAGTCATTCAAATTGTTATGCTTTATGTCATTTGCAATGTCATTTGTTCTACTTAGCTTCAAAAAATGCTTGTCAACTTAGGGGTCCTTTCCCCTGTGGTCAGTCACTGTCGCCCCTTCCAGCCAATGAGCCCGCCACACACACACACACACTGTCTGGCCTCTCTCCATCTCCCACAAAGATCAAATCTTGGTGCTATCCTACAAAGAAAAATTTAGGGAAAACCTTACGGCTTCCCAGTCTGCACATCAGTGTTTACATCAACAGGAGTGCAAATTTTATCACCTTATAAATTGATTTTACTTATGTTCCAGCGATCATCATTAGTTTTGTATCCCTTAAATGTTTATCCCAGTTGTTTATTAATATTAAGAAACACAAGTGAATTATTGTTTTTTTATTATTTTATTACATATTGCATACGCCACCAAGGATTTATTAAATTGAAAGGTAATGATGATGTTATGATTTCTTGTTGATTTGGCAAACCTAATTCCTGGTGAAAGCTAAAAAGATTTTGTGAATGCTTTCCCTTTCCTTTTGAAAAACAAAGAAAAAAAGAATAGCAGAAAAACCTTTAAATTCCACCTAAAGCTTCTGCAATTTAAATGTGAGTTTGCTACTCACAACAAGTATTCGCTAAATATTCTGTGAATCAGTAAAGGTTTTACTAATTGACATGGGTAATCACTTAGTTTAAGATTATGTTCAAACAAAACAGTATCATATATTAGAAGCCTTAGACCAGTGCAGCATTTAGAACTAGAAAAGCACTCAGACAGTGCATACCTCTGCCAAGGCTCCTTCAGTCTCTCATGGATCACCTCCAAAATGTAATGGGTTTGTGTGTATACCTAGAGCCACTTGTGGTGAAAATTGCATCAAAGTCTGTCCATAAGTTTTGGAGTATTGTGGGTGACACACTGTGAGAAGAGCCTTGGATGAGTATGCATTCCCAGATCATCACCAAAATGTAATGGGTTGCTCTGTAGGCCAAGAAGCAGCTGTGGTGAAAATTTCATCCAAATCCATCCAGTAGTTTTTGTGTAATCCTGCTGCACAAATACAAAAAAGCCCTTGGTGGAGGTATGCACTCTCAGATCATCACCAAAATCTAATCATCTGTTCCCCGTGCCATTACACACCTTTCCTGAAAATTTCGTCAAAATCCATTCATAACTTTTTGAGTTATGTTGGTAACAGACAGACAGACAGACTGACAAACGCTGGTAAAAACATTACCTCCTTGGCAGAGGTAATTAGTAACTGCAGGTCTAAACCTAATCTCTGTTTTCAGGAATTTATGGCACAGGACCACAATCTGTGGCCTGTGTGTTTTTTCCTTTGAAAGCTGATTCTGTCTATTCTTATCTAGGTCAGACTGACACAACTCGTTAATCAGTCTCAGTTTACCATTGAAATTAAATTCCCTTTCTCCATTTTATCAGAATTCTTGTGCTATTTCTGTCTTTTCTGTTCATAAATTTACCATCTCCCGATAATAAAAACTTCATCATCATCTTGCTGTGTTCTTCAGGAGGGAAAAAGTGACAGCATGGACTGTCTCAGATCCTGCTCTCGCGTTCCCCCCCCCTTTTTTTTTACATGGTCAGGCCTAGGGTTGAAATGTAAATAAGATTGCATATGTCATTTATTAAAAAGTGAGTATGTGGGGAACGTGAAATGAAGAAGCTGAGTGATTTTATAAATCAGATTTAATGTCGGCTTCACATCCCCAACATGTCTCATCCAAAGGCAGAAGCAGAAAGAGGCTGAACGCAGTCAGACCCCCGTACTTATGCATCACACAACAAAAGCCAACATCATTATGCATTACACAACAAAAGCCAACTTCACACGTCCTTGTCATATCCTTCCGATGTCCTCCCGTTCCTCCACCTGACCCCAGGGGGTCAGGAAGTCTTTTCAGGTCTGCGCCGCCGCTCCTCCATCTCCTTGTTGCGGTGGAGACTCATTGTCCTCTTCTGAGACGTGAGGTCATTACACACATGTAATTACAACACATTCCCCTGTGTCTATCACATGCAGAAATGGATACATGAACTACAGCCCCCCCCAAACGTCTAAGAAAAGGACAATATGTGTAGGTTCGCAGACTATGATGACATCATCGGCATACTATACAAGTTGATCACATTAAAAAACACAGTGATAACCATAACCGTACAGTCTATGCCCCCTGTCCACCTTAGAACTGTTATGATAACCCTGTCAGCATATCTTAAAACCGTTATCACGTTCACATCAGTCTGTGTGTCGTCTGGGTTTCAACAGTCTTCCGAATCTGCTGTACGCCTGCCTCAGCGTCCCAGTGGCGCTGTCTTGTAAGGGATCTGCAGCTTGAGGAAAAAAGTGGTTATTTGATCCCTGCGGGGGGTTTGGGACGTGTCCCTTGGGAGGTCTACCACGTCGAGGTGCTCTTGCCACCCGTGCAGGTTCGTCGTTCAACGTGAAGGCAGGCTTGAGTCTGTCAATGCTGACTGTCTCTTTTCTGTCCCCCAAATCCAGCACAAAATGCTTATCACCAGGTTCTAGCACTCTGTATGGGCCATCATATGGTGGGCGGAGGGTTGGTTTTAAGGCGTCGTGCCAACAAAAACAAACTCGGCATTTTTTAAAGCCTGGGGAACAAAACCCCGCGGAAAAGTATGATGAACCAGGCCCGGAAGCGTGTCCACTCCCATGCTGCTTAGTGGTCTCAGAGCTGGGAGGCGCCCCGGCTCCGGATGTTCTGGTAAGAATTCACCGGGGAGCCTGAGAGGTTGTGCAAAAACTAACTCTGCTGGGGAGGCGTCTAGATCCTCCTTGGGCGCAGAACGCAACCCTAATAAAACCCATGGTAGTTTGTCAACCCAATTTGCATCTGTTAGTGACGCCCTGAGGGCAGCCTTCAAAGACCTATGAAAACGCTCGCATAAACCGTGCGATGGATTGACGCCCCTAAGCTGCTGGCCATTGCAGACCAGAGCTCTGAGACAAACTGAGGACCCCTATGGGACGTGATGTCCGACGGGACCCCGAAACGTGCCACCCAGGTCGTTAAAAAAACGCGAGCCACTTCTGCGGCCGTAATTGACGTCAGCGGGACTGCTTCTGGCCAATGTGTGGTTCGGTTCACCATTGTTAAAAAATGTGTGAACCCCTGCGACGACGGTAGGGGGCCCACGAGGTCGACATGCACATGGTCAAACCTCCTGGCCGGAATTGGGAATGGTTCTAAAGGAGCTTTCGTGTGTTTGTGAATTTTGGCGCGCTGGCAAGACATGCATGTTCTTGCCCACTCCTTTACGTGCTTGCGCAGGCCCGGCCAAACAAACTTCTCCGCCACCATTTTCACCGAAGCGCGTACTCCCGGGTGCGCCAGGGAGTGAATCGAGTCAAAAACACGGCGGCGCCACGCGGCCGGGACTACCGGGCGAGGTCGCCCGGTTGACACGTCGCAGATTAAGGGGGGCACACCATCATGCAAACCTTTGCTCTCCAGCCTTAACCCTGTTGGTCCAGACTGGAGCACGCGCACGTCCGCATCACTGCCTTGTTCCGCTGCCATGGCTGCGTAATCTATCCCTACGTGGACTGGGGCCGCGTACGCTTCCGTGTTGGGCTTGCACCCTGCGGCTGTGGTAGTATGATCTGCCTCCACGTGCCCTGACGATGTCACAGCGCGGGAGAGGCAATCTGCCACCACGTTGAGTTTGCCCGCTATGTGCCGAATGTCTGTGGTAAATTCCGAAATGGTGGCCAGTTGCCTTTGTTGCCGGCCCGACCAAGGTTCTGAGATTTTAGACATCGCAAAAGTGAGCGGTTTATGGTCGACAAAAGCCATGAATCGCCGACCTTCCAGCCAAAACTGGAAATGGAGGATGGCTAAATGAAGCGCTAACAGCTCTCTGTCAAACGTGCTGTATTTGCTCTCAGTTTCGTTTAGGGATTTGCTAAAAAAAGCTAGTGGTTGCCAAACCCCGTTAACGTGTTGCTCCACGACCGCCCCTATGGCCAAATCTGATGCGTCCGTGGTAAGCGCTAGGCTGGCCGAGGGGTCGGGGTGGGCCAAAAGCGCGGCGTCAGCCAGGGCTCTTTTTACTTCCGCGAAAGCGTGTTCCCGCTCCGGGGACCACACGACCGCGCTGGAGGGCTTTTGCTTTCTAAGCGCGGCGTATAATGGCTGCATGAGCTGAGCTGCGCGGGGTAGGAACCGGTTGTAAAAATTTACCATTCCCAAAAATTCTTGCAGCGATCTGACCGTTTGTGGTCAGGGAAAATTTGCCACTGTGCACACCTTATCGGGCAATGGGACTGCCCCTTCTGCGGAAACGCGGTGTCCCAAAAAATCAATCTGTGCCACACCGAATCGGCACTTGGTTGGGTTAATTATTAACCCGTGTTCTTCCAGCCTCTGAAAAACTGTAGTGAGGTGATTTTCGTGTTCCTCCTCGGTCGCGCTGGAGACCAAAATATCGTCGAGATAGATAAACACGAAAGGAAGATCGCGTAACACAGCGTCCATCATAAGCTGAAATGTTTGCGCTGCGCCTTTCAGGCCAAAAGGCATGCGCAGAAACTCGAAAAGACCAAAAGGGGTTATTACGGCCGTTTTAGGGACGTCCTCAGGTCGGACTGGGACTTGATGGTAGCCGCGGACCAGGTCTATTTTAGAAAAAATACGCGCACCCGCCAGATGTAGTGAAAAATCTTGGATGTGTGGGATTGGGTAGCGGTCATGAGCTGTAGCATTGTTTAATCTGCGATAATCACCACAAGGTCTCCAGGAGCCATCAGCTTTCGGGACCATATGCAGTGGCGAAGCCCATGGGCTTTTCGAGCGCTGAATAATGCCCAGCTTTTCCAGGCTGGCGAACTCGTCGCGTGCTATGGCGAGCTTGGTCGCGTCTAAGCGCCGAGCTTTAGCGAACACCGGGGGGCCCGTTGTGGGAATGAAGTGCTCCACCCCGTGTCTCGCTACTGTTGCCGAAAATTTGGGAACTGTGAGTGCTGGAAATTGGGTGAGGAGTTTGTCAAACTTACCTCCTGCTGTGGTGACGTTGGCCTGCACGGGTGGTGGGGACACTCGAGCTGAACAGGGGGTAGAAGAGAATGACAGTGCATTGATTAAGCGTCTGTTTGCAAGATCAACCAACAACCCATGTGAACATAAGAAATCAGCCCCTAACATGTTGAAACTCACCGCCGCTATGATAAAGGTCCACTCATAAGTGCGGCCGTGTAAGGAGAGAGACAAGGTCCTTTCACCATAAGTGCTGATGATTGAGCCGTTCGCTGCCATTGCCCCGTTGCTGCGGGGTCCAGCCACCTGGTCAGCGTAGGATGGGGTGATGAAACTCCTTTGAGCTCCGGTGTCTATGAGGAATTGTCACCCGGAGCCTTCATCAGTTATGTAGAGCAGCTTGTTGGCCTTGCCGAGAGCCGTAGCTGCTAACGGTTCCCGGCTTTGGAGTTTCCCGAGCTCTTGAAATTGCAAGGTGGTACACACTTGTATGCCCTCTCAGCAAATCGCCGGTGGTAGTAGCAGAGGTCGCCTCGTCTGTTGCATCGCGGCTGCGTTGCTGCCATGGTGGGCAAGGTTTGTTCCATTGCCTCTGGCTCCCTGATGTCCTGGGCTTCTGCACCGAGGTCTGCCGCTGCTGCTGTGGCCATCTGCTCACCGCAGGAGTTGAGGAGTCGCTGTGCTTCTCGGGCCAGCGCGCGGAAGTCCTGCTGGGTCTTACAACTCATGCTGGCCAGAGTCCCTCTCATGTGCGTCGGGAGAGTGCTGAGGAAGATGTGCTGAAAGAGGAAGTTGTCATTGTCTGTCTCTCTCAGTTGAAGCATGTCTTCCATCAGGGCCAACGGTCTGCGCCCACCGTGGCCATATATCGCCAGCAGTCTCTTGGCCCTTTCCTCGGCCGAGGGAACGAAGCTCTCGATGAGAGTAGCCTTCAGCTCCTCGTATTTGTCACTGGCGGGCGGCTGCTGTATCACGCTCCGCGCGCATTGCGCTGTGGCGGCGTCGAGCCTGGCGACGACGTGGTAGAACTTGGTTTCGTCCGTCGTCACCCCTGCGAGCGCAAACTGTGCCTCAGCCTGCTTGAACCATGAGTTCGGGTCGTTCTGCCAGAATTCTGGGAGCTTAATGGCGACGGCGCTTGCTTGGGCCGCCTCCGACGAGTCTGCAACGGGAGAACGCCTTTGATCCATTCTCACGTCTGGTCACCAATGTGGGGAACGTGAAATGAAGAAGCTGAGTGATTTTATAAATCAGATTTAATGTCGGCTTCACATCCCCAACATGTCTCATCCAAAGGCAGAAGCAGAAAGAGGCTGAACGCAGTCAGACCCCCGTACTTATGCATCACACAACAAAAGCCAACATCATTATGCATTACACAACAAAAGCCAACTTCACACGTCCTTGTCATTTCCTTCCGATGTCCTCCCGTTCCTCCACCTGACCCCAGGGGGTCAGGAAGTCTTTTCAGGTCTGCACCGCCGCTCCTCCATCTCCTTGTTGCGGTGGAGACTCATTGTCCTCTTCTGAGACGTGAGGTCATTCCACACATGTAATTACAACACATTCCCCTGTGTCTATCATATGCAGAAATGGATACATGAACTACAAGTATAGTATTATTTAAACAAAGCAACAATATGACATACAATTACCAAGACCCCTGTTTGATAGTCAGTAGTCTCTAGCAAATCATATGCACAAACACATTAATTATCAATCTCTTTTGAACCTCTATGCTTTGAATCATGTAATATAGGGTATACATAAAGCCTTCAGTGATTAGGCATTATTAAGTGACAGCATGATATTGTAATATTCAATTAATTTCACCATTGTCATGCTGGTAGCATTGATTAAGATGCAAGCATTTGTTCTTAACTTAGTATTCTATGTGCCTGTGGTCACGTCGAGGGAGGCATGGACAGCTGCGAGGGACCAGGTCGCAGAAGCCGGTCGTTTTGGCGACAGCGGGGAAATCGTTAGTCCTGTGTCCTTTTTCCCTGTAAAGTGCACTGTTATGCTTCAGTCAAAAAGAAAAAAGTCAGTGATACGTCAAAAATTGCTTTAAAAAATATGTAAATAGTTTATCACGTATGCAACATTAGTTAAAAACCCGCAAAGTTAGATTGAAAAAGTAAAACCCCAAAACTTTGCAAAAATACCCATATATAGATTATTTCTCTTTCACTCCCCTGTCACACAGGTCAGCACCCACACAGCCTGTGTTTCTTCATTCTCTTTTTTTCTCAAGCAACCACACACACACACACAAACACAGAATTGCTCCTCTCTCCATTATCTCCACAAAGTCGAAGCAACGTGAAGGTCCTTCCATTTTTTCTACACTGCCGTGACACACACACAACTCTAGTCGACTCCTTGTGCTCAAAGCTGCTATTTTCAGATACCTATAATTTTAAACATTTCTCAAAAGGATAACAATTATTTAACCAACTCTTTTACACTCCATAAATACCAGGAAGAAGAAAAAATCACAAACAATTTCACAGCCTGCTCCCCCCACCTCCGCGGAGAATCCACTTCTTTTTTTCTCTTCCACACCAGAGCAGATTACACAAAGACAAAACAACCCTGACCGCAGCAGCTTCTATCTAACACTCACAAAATGAAATAACTGTGTTTCTCATTGTCCATTTTATTGTTATCCGGTTCTGTTGCCATTTTAATCTGACCGTCTTTAAATGCTATAGTCTAATATCTTTTTCTTGTAACATAAAATGCAATTATTGTTATGATCTTATTTATCTCAACTTTTTCACACCAACTTTTCCACAATTTTAAAACTCTTTGCAGTAAGACCAACTGTTTTTTAGAGATGCGCTTGTTGCAATTTCTCTAGGAGTTAAAACCTTTTGGTATGAGCTAAATACACTAGGGGTGCCAACCTTCTCCTTTTTGAAATCAAGTAATGATTTCAAGGGGTTATAAACACCTTTTGGCAAAGCTATACATCAGCTGGGTAACACTTCTTTTGTCGGAGGCCCTATAGGATTTTTTTTGTCTTTTTCTTATGTCCATTCAACCTTTTTAGGTGGCCCTATAGGATTTTTTTGTCTTTTTCTTATGTCCACCTTGGGATTTAAACCTTTTACCCAGACTATTCAATGCTCAACGGGGCAAATCTTCCTTTATTTTAGGTGGCCCTACAGGATTTTTTTGTCTTTCTTTTATGTTCACCAAGGGATTTCAACCTCTTGCCCAAGCTATCTTCAACCTTTTGTTACGTATGGCTCTCGCGAGCCATACAATGAGAGCCGAGGGCAGACCAGTGAGTGTGCGTATTTTATTGTGAAAAGGGGAAAGGAACAAAGGAACAGGGCCTCGTGGGGCCAAAACACAAACGATGACAAGGGTAAACACTTACACACGATGCAGGATGACAGAAGGGTGGCTGGCGCCGGACGTAGGGGTTCCAGCCTTACCCATGCCAGAGAAGAGCATGGATAATCATGTGCGAGGTCACAGCCCCGAATGATCGGAGCTGCTCCCTTTTATAATGGTTGACAGCGTCTCAGCTGATGAGGTAATTGGGCTCCAGCTGTCCCGAAGCTTGACAGCTGGGAGCCCGCTGAGACGCTGTCACAATAAGAGCCGGGCCGGTAAGAACGGCCCGTGACAGTACCTCCCCCTCCATGCTGGGCTCAGAACGGCCAGTAACACCCAAGCCACCCCCCACCACCACCACCACCACCTAGGGTGGGCGGATGGGGCGCAGGCCAGGAGGGAGAGAATCAGAAGAAGGAAAAACATCAGCAAATAACAATGAAACAATACAGAGTATGCGGGTAAAAAAAAACACACAATACTCCAAAGACAACAACATGAGGACGGGAAAAAAAAAACACTACTTAGGCGGAGAATGAGGTACAGGAAAAAAAACACAATACTCCATAGACAATAATGTGCGGACGGATAGAAAAAAAAAAACGCTACTAGGCAGAGGATAAAAGTGGCAAAAACAGAGACTGAGGCACAGGAATAAACCACAATACTCCACAGACAACAATAAAGTACAGACAAATTCAAAGGAAGACAACCCAGGAGACCATAAAATGAGAGGAAAGACTCCTAAGGGCGAAATCCAATAAGTACAGGCATCCCTCAAACAGGAGGGGAAGAGAGAAAAAAAAAAAAAGGCACGCTGAACGCGAAGCAATAACAAGGGATTGCATGGCTGCACCCACCCAAAAACACAAAGACTAAGCACAGCAGAGAAAATTCAGTTCGGGGGGTCTCCCCGCACCCAGCGTCCAAACCGCCAACAGAGGTGAAGGGAAAAGTTCCGGCGGCCTACCCGAATCCCAGGCCAGAAAACACAGTCTCTCGGGCGGCCGGACCAGATTGCCGAACAGGAAGTCCAATGGGTCGGGCGGCCGTACCAAAGAGCCGAATGGGCACGGCCGACCCTCTGGCGGCCGACCCGCATCGCTCAGCCACCAGGCCCGTAGGGGAGAGAGGGGCAACGGCTTCCCTGTGAAGACAGATAATGAGGGTGAGCCGGGCCTAAAGTGAGAGGTCCATATGGGCCCTGGTGGAGGAAGCTTGGGGGAAAGATGAGGGTGAATCAGATGACGATGACGAAGAAGGGGAAGAAGATGATGAGCCGGTCCAATGTCCGATGGCAGGGGATCTGCAGCTCCATCACCGGACCTGGACATCATTGGTGCTGCACCCATGTTGGACCCCGATTGGGTCTCTGAAGCACCCGCGTCGCACTCCGATAGGATCGCGTCTGCTCCCGCGACGGACCCCGATTGTGCCGCACCAGAGCCGACCTCCAATCCCGAACCAGGAACCTCTGGCACAGCGGGCGATTGCAGCTCCTTGCCGGCGACCCTGGGAGAAGGCTCAGGAGCGAGAGAAGAACTGGGATCAGAATCACCAGCAGCGCCAGAACCCGGCGAGACAAGCTCGGACACAGCGGACGGCTGCACCCGGCTCATCTCCCCTAGAGACAGGCAAAAATGCTCTAAAATGAGAAGGAGAAAGATAAAGTAGAGCACTTGCCTGATCTCGGGTTCTGACGCCGTCCAGGACTGCGAAGATCCAGGTTCAAGCGTCAGGAGGTCGTCTTCAGGCTCCCACTCAGCTGCGTCGGCCTCCGCAGCTGGCATGATGGTATGTGCAGCTTGCGAGTCCTCCGGCACAGGTGCCCACACCGATGGCCCACACGGCGTGGTGGCAGGAGAACCTCGTCCCGCTGGACCGGACCGCTCCTCTGTGGAGACCCGGGGACGCTTCGTCGTCGGCGCAGGTTCCACGCTGCAGTCTGCTCTCCTCCTCCGCCCATGGCGTAGCTGCGGAACTGGAACCAGGCTCTCTCCTCATCCCACGACGTTGGCCTGACGCCGAGGACCGCTCAGCGGAGGGAGACACAGAGGATGCGGGATTAATAATTACAGCCACAGCGGGTGGTGGGAGTTCGGGGAGCTGCGAACCCTGAACTCCACCTCCAGGAGTCTGACAAAGCAAATCACAATAAGTGAATGAACTAACTGGGACTTGCCTGTCTCCTGGAGGCTGGGTGGTGACCGCTGTGGCGGACGTTGCTCCTCCCTTCTCCCGCCCGACAGTAACGGAGGACCCCCTGGGAAGACGTCGGGGAGTCGCTCGCGATGGTTCCAGGACGGAGCTCGCCAAGACAGGACTCTGGATACACACAGCAGCCGGGAGGTGCGTCGAGAAAGAGGGGGCGACAACCTAGATGAGCCAGGCCCAAAACGCTGACATAACAGCGGGGAGAGATGGCTCGGGAGACGAGGCTGCGGGATTTCCCCTCTGATGAGGCGCGGGAGTGACAGCTGTGTGGGGAGTTGAGACCTTGCGGTGACCCGGAACTGGATCCGGACGAGATTCATGCTGAGGTCGGCGACCAGTATGACGACGGCTACTTGCAGAGGGCGAGGCGAAGGTAAGGTTCAGGAATCGCTGCTCCTGTGCCGAGACCGAGGTGAGGAGGTCGGCAAACTCCAGGAAGTCCCTTAGCCTAGGATTCCTCTCCACCAGTCTGACTACCGCCGTCATATGATCAAAAGCCAAAGAAGGACTTGTTGCTGAACGAACCACCACCACGTGATCCCAGATGGAAGCAGCTGTGCGCTGGAGCTTCTCCAAGGGATTCCTGAATGACGCAGCTCTCTGGTGGGAATCACCCTTGGGCGGAGCGAAGTCGTGGACCGGAGTGGAGGCAGGAATGGGATCCGGGCGTGAGGAGCGGGGATACCTCCTCTTCGGCTTCCTGCCGGGATTTCCCTCCAGCCCACGGAGAGTCTTGCGCTGCGCGGCGAGATCAGCCCTCCTCACGCTGACTTCGGGGTGGTCGGCGTAGCGAGGAAGATTATTGAGAAGAACCTCAGCGTAGTCTAGGTGCCAGAGAATCGGGTTTGGGTCGTCGTCAAGACTAGTGGCGAAGAGCGTCCCGTCGACGTACTCCAGGGCGCTAGCTAGCTCGTTGCCCAAGCACCGAGCGCGGCTCCTGGGAGTCGGCATGCTCCCAGCGTTGACACCCAGACCGGGAAGAACACAGTCCAAAACAGCAAACTCACGGCCGCCGGCAACCCACTTGGCTGTGACCTACTGTTACATATGGCTCTCGTGAGCCATACAATGAGAGCCGAGGGCAGACCAGTGAGTTTGCGTATTTTATTGTGAAAAGGGGAAAGGAACAAAGGAACAGGGCCTCGTGGGGCCAAAACACAAACGATGACAAGGGTAAACACACACGATGCAGGATGACAGAAGGGTGGCTGGCGCCGGACGTAGGGGTTCCAGCCTTACCCACGCCAGAGAAGAGCGTGGATAATCATGTGCGAGGTCACAGCCCCGAATGATCGGAGCTGCTCTGTCATGTGGTGATCCTCGCGGATCACCAAGAGACGCCACAGAGTTCACCAGAGAGTTTGGCAAGATGTTATTTATTTCCAGACGTGACAAAACACAACTATGAACCCCTTAGGGCAAACACAGACATAACTAAGACTTGGGCTCGTAGGGCTAACCCAGCCGCTACGAGCTAACTGTGACAAGACTATGATACACGAACCTGACATGAAGGTCTCACAGCACTCTCAAACATGGCGAGGCGTAGACCCAGACTTGACAAGGACAAAACGAGACGAGACGTTGACAGAATGTAGACCTATACTCCTGTGTCTTACCGTCGCCAGTGCCGGGCTTAAAAGGGCGAAGCACTAACGACGGTAATGACAATCAGCTGACCGGCCGTTGACAGGCGAAAGCCCCACTGAGCACTTTCACAATAAGAGCCCGGTGAGGCCAGAATACAGCCCGCAGCTGTCAAGACCGGCAGCAAGAATAACTTAGCCCGAGCGCGATCAGAACCAGCGCTCGGGTCATAACAGTACCCTCCCTCCACGGGCGGACTCCGAACGCCCCAAGGAACCACCCTGCCCCCCCGCCCCCCCCCCCCCCCCCAGGGTGGGAGGTTGGGGGACAGGTGCGGGGAGAGAGAAACCAACCCATGAACAAGACAAAAAAAACTATACAAGACAATGACAAGGCAAAAAAAACCATACAAGACAATGACAAGACTAAGAAAAAAAACGTACAAAGGAAAACAAAAACCAGAACTACAGGTTCAGATAAACTAGATGCAAGAACACATTACCTGCTCATACCAGACTTAACATGAAAAAACAAAAAACAGAGCATACCCGCTCATACCAGACTATGAAACAAAAAAAACAGAGCATTACCCGCTCATACCAGACTATGAAACAAAAACAGAGCATTACTCGCTCAAACCAAACTATACATGAAACAACAAAAAAAAAAACAGAGCACTACACGCTCTACCCAGACTATACATAAACCAGCAGGGCTACTGCAAACACACATGAAGCAAACTAAAATTGCTTAACATAACTTTACTATGGCTAGACTGTGGCTTTCAAAAACACAAGAGGCAATCTAAAATTGCTTTGACATAACATGACTGGCTTGACTGTGGCTTTCAAAACAAAGGCATGAGCACAAGACACAACATAACCAGGACGAGCAAAAAAAAAGCACAAATACAGAGACACACCCAGGGACCACTACCATCCCCCAACAGTTTATGTCAACCGATGGTCAACGGAGACGGACCAGGCGGCTCACCAGAGTCCAAAGTCCCGCACGTCCACTTCTCCGGTGGTCGAACTAGGTAGCCCCATGGCACACATAACAGGTCGGGTGGCCGAACCGAGGCGCCGAACCGGCGAAACAGTCCCTCCGGCGGCCGACCCGTGTCCCTCAGCCACCAGTCCAGGGCATCAACAACCCGCAGCGGCCTCCCTGACGAGAACAAAACTCGGGAGAACCGGGGCGAGCGAACAGGGACCCCCATGGCCCCCGGCGATGATGAAAAGGGGCGGTGATTCTGAGGGGATCGGTGAGCAGGACGAGCCAAAAATCTGCTCCGCGAAGAAGGGTCTGCAGCTCCTCCTCCGCCAATGGACCACGCTCGCGCTGCATCACCGCTGGACCCAGATTGGGTCCCAGCTGCACCCACGTTGGGCCCCGATTGGGCCAGAACCGCACCCGCGGTGTACCCCGATTGGGCCTCCGACGAACCCACGTCGGACCCCGATTGGGCCGAAACCGCCCCTGCGGTGGGACCCGATTGGGCCTCCGGTGCAGCTCCGCTGACGAACTCCACCCCCGAACCTGGGACCTCCACCTCGGTGACTCCAACCCGTTCCCCGCCGGCGACACTAAAAGAAAGCTCGGGGACAGGAAAACCGGGATCAGTATCACCGGTAGCAACGGAACCCAGCGAGACGAGCTCAGGCGCAGCAGACGGCTGCTCCTCACTTGTCTCCCCAAGAGGCAGGCAAAAATGCTCAACAAAAGAGGACAGAGACATAAGAGGGAGCACTTGCCTGCACTCGGGTTCCGTTGCCACCCAGGACTCCGACGATCCGGGTTCAGGGTGACTCTCGTCAGCTGACTCGGACTCAGCTGCGTCGGGCTCCGCAGCTGGCACGATGTCATCAGCAGCCTCAGGTTCCTCCCACGCTGTCGTCCACGCCGACGACCCATATGGCGTGGAGGCAGGGAACCCTTGACCCACTGGCTCGGACCGCTCTGGCGAGGAGACCCGGGGACGCTTCTTCGTCGGCTCAGGCTCCGGGCCGCAGTCCGCTCCTCTCCTCCGTCCAAGACGTGACTGCAGGGCCGGATGCAGGCTATCCAGCACTGCAGGGGCCCTCTTCGTCCGGCGACGCTGGCCTGGCGTCGTGGACCGCTCGACGGGGGAGAACACAGAGGCAGTAGGTTTAATAATTTTATCCACAGCAGGTGGAGGGAGCTCGGGGGGCTGCGAACCCCGAACTCCGCCCCCAGGAGTCAGACAAGGCAGATCATTATTAAGATGTGACAAACAAACGATCACTTGCCTTCCTCCTGGGGCAGAGATAGTTCCTGCTGTGGGGGACGTCGTTCCTCCTTCTCCCCGCTGGATGGCGACAGAGGACCCCCTAGGAAAACGAGGTGGGGCCGCTCTCGAAGATTCGCTGACGGGATACGCCGGCAGCGAGTCCAGCCGGGGATTCCGCTGAGGGTCGCCCGCGCCGTTACGCCGACATCCTCATCGGCCCCCAGACAGCGCGTACTCCTGGACCTGCTCCGGGACGGGAACGGGACACCAACGCGGGGAGCGAGGATGCCTCCTCCTCTGCTTCCCGCTCTCTTCCTCCTCCAGCCCACGAAGAACCTCGCGCTGAGCGGTGAGTTCCTCCCACCTCGATATCACGTCCAGATGATCGTCGTAGTCGAGGGGAAGGCTGTCCAGATACCCCTCAGCGACGCCCAGATGCCAACGCATGTAGCTGGAGGTGTCGTCAAATGTAGCGGCGAGGAGCTCCCCATCAGCGTATTCCAGTGCGCCCGCTAGCTCCTTGTCCAGGCGCCGATCGCGGCCCCTGGATGACGGCATTCTCCCAGATGTTGACACCCAAACGATAAGAAACAACAGTCCAGTTAAGGCACAAACTCCCGGTGAAACGGCGTCTCAATGCGGCGCCCCCGTTTGGGCGACCTGGCAGGTGTATACTGTCATGTGGTGATCCTCGCGGATCACCAAGAGACACCACAGAGTTCACCAGAGAGTTTGGCAAGATGTTATTTATTTCCAGACATGACAAAACACAACTATGAACCCCTTAGGGCAAACACAGACATAACTAAGACTTGGGCTCGTAGGGCTAACCCAGCCGCTACGAGCTAACTGTGACAAGACTATGATACACGAACCTGACATGAAGGTCTCACGGCACTCTCAAACATGGCGAGGCGTAGACCCAGACTTGACAAGGACAAACCGAGACGAGACGTTGACAGAATGTAGACCTATACTCCTGCATCTTACCGTCGCCAGTGCCGGGCTTAAAAGGGCGAAGCACTAACGACGGTAATGACAATCAGCTGACCGGCCGTTGACAGGCGGAAGCCCCACCGAGCACTTTCACAATAAGAGCCCGGTGAGGCCAGAATACAGCCCGCAGCTGTCAAGACCGGCAGCGAGAATAACTTAGCCCGAGCGCGATCAGAACCGGCGCTCGGGTCATAACATGCTCCCTTTTATAATGGTTGACAGCGTCTCAGCTGATGAGGTAATTGGGCTCCAGCTGTCCCGAAGCTTGACAGCTGGGAGCCCGCTGAGACGCTGTCACAATAAGAGCCGGGCCGGTAAGAACGGCCCGTGACACCTTTCCGGTGGCCCTATAGGATTTTTTTGTCTTTTTCTTAAGTACACCGGACTTCTTTTAGGGACAGTATTAACGCGTCTGACTTATCCCACGGGGTTAAACCGCTTGAAGATTTCCTTATCAAACTCAGTAAATATTCCTTAAAAACAACATATCATAAATTCAAGACCATATCTCAGTTTCATTTCTCAAATAAAAACACGTGCATGAATATTTAATCTCTACAGAAAGGTCTGTCCCCGAAGGGACAGGCAGAAATTTATTGAAAAAGGTTTTCTGCTTACCTTTTATAGTTTTGCGGCCGCCAAGCTGTAGAGAAAGAATCCTCACGCCATCTAAAAAACTAAAAGTTAGCCTCGTAACCAGGCGGAAACACCAAATTGTTGCTCAAAAAATATCTTAACCTCCGGTTCTTTTGGTATGAAGGCCAAATAACCAGACTGAGAGGTAAAGTATAGTTTCACTTATTTTACTAAAGCTGAGATATGGTACAAGGTACAGCGCCGGAGCACTACTCTCAAGACGTATCAAGAGAGAGCACTACTTCAACAGTGTGTCCTATGCTTTTTATAGAACTCTGCCACTCCCTCACGCAGGAGGGAGGGCTTCCCTCATGTGCATCAGTGTCCTTCTACTGTGTGCCAACTCAGCTGAGGGCAGAGCTGATTTTATCTGGTTTCAGCAAGTGAATCCTTGGGTGTAATCTAAAGGCGGCAGTGTGGCGTGCGAAGCAAGCAGGATGAAGGATGAAACCATAGTTACAGAATAACTGACATTTCTCAAAGCAAGCAGGATGAAGGTTGGAGAAACATAACTGCAGACTAACCAACATTCTCAGACAGACAAGGGAATCATAGAAATTTACCAACAGATTTGAGAAGAGATAAACTGGCATTATCATACTGGGTCAAGCTGAAAGGAAGTGAGGAAGCGAATATTTCAAAAACAACACTACAAGACTGCTGGGAATATTCTAACTTCCAGGGACACGAGTTTGGGTGGACAACTGAAAGAAAAGCCAGAATCTATGGACTAGACTCTATTGATATAGCTAACACCAGTCCAGTGAGTAATGTTCCCCCTTGGCTGTTTCCGGGAAAAGAAGTAGACAGTAGTCTGCTAATGAGGAAAAAGGATTGACACATGAGTGAAGTTGGTGTTAAAACAAGCATTTACCTCAGGAACAATTATGATAACTACTTACAGCTCTATACTGACGGTTCAAAGAACAAAGAGGGCTCTGTTTGAGTTGGAGTGCACTCCAGAGTTTAAAGTGACCATCTCAAAAAGACTCGCCAACAATACATCCGTGTTTACAGCAGAGATGGTGGCAATAATTATTGGTTTGCAGTGGGTGGAGGAGGTCAGACCAGACCGGGTGGTGGTGTGCACAGATTCACTTGCAGCTTTAAAAACCATACAGACACTAAAATCTACAAGGGAAGACTTGGTGATTGAGCTATATCACAGTTTATTTAGGGTACACAGGGGTGGTGGAGAAGTTCAGTTTTGTTGGGTTCCTGCACACGAGGGTTGATAGGGAATGACTGTGCAGACAAATTAGCAAAAAGTGCACTTGGGAAAGATATAACTATACCATTGTCTCTTGGAAAAGGTGAAGGGAAAGCAGTAATCAAGAAAAAAGGAATTGAGCTATGGCAAAAAAGATGGGATGAAGATCATAAAGATAGATCGTATTACAAAATACAAACATCTATTGCACTAAAGAATTATAAAACAACAAACAGGAGGGAAGACATCATTATGGCAAGACTCAGACTGGATCATACAGGTTTAAACGGCACTTATTCACCATGGGGAAAAGCAGAAGTGGCAAATGTAGAGAATGTGGAGTAAAAGAAAATGTTGAGCACATTTTATTACACTGTCACAAGTATGGAAATGAAAGAGAGAGAATGAAAAATGAAGTTTGAGAGGCCGGTAGGGAATGGGATTTAACTGGCATTCTGGGAACAGATGGAGATGGAGAGGCACTAAGACTCACGAGAAGGGCTCTTTTCTCTTTTTTAAATCACACAAGATTAAGTCGTAGAATTTAGGGGTCGGGCTCAGATGACATAATGTTACACACTCTTGTACAGTAGGTGGCGGTACACACCTTTCAGTTGTTTGCTATCCGCCAGTAACCAAGAGAAGAAGAAGAAGAAGAAGAAAAACAACACAGAACAGTAACAAGCAGGAGAAGAAGTAACAAGCAGGGGCAAACAGAGATGGCAGGGCATGGTTACAGAAAACGGGATGGGCGGGGCTGCACAGATCATCACACAGGGGAACCAGAGGGGAGACACGACCAAGGCAATAATGATAATGACGATAATAATAATAATAATGCTGGTAAACTTCAATTAAGAGGAAGACCATCCATCCATCCATCTTCTTCCGCTTAATCCTTGTTGGGTCATGGGGGTGCTGGAGCCTATCCCAGCATCTTTGGGCGAGAGGCAGGGTACACCCTGGACAGATCACCAGTTCATCGCAGGGCCAACACAGAGAGACGGATAACCATTCACTCTCACATTCATACCTATGAACAATTTAGAATCCCCAGTTTGAGGCCAATTAACCAAACTTGCATGTTTGTGACATGTGGGTGGAAACCGGAGAAATCCCGGACCCATGCAGACACGGGGAGAGCATGCAAACTCCACACAGATCACTGTTGGTCGGGGGCTGGGATCGAACCCAATGAAGAAATAAATATGCAAGACAGAATCACTCTATAAATTCAGGAAATCTCTGTCAGTTTGTGTGTCTGTGTGTCTGTGTGTCACGATCATAGGCCGCCTATGACATTCCTATGATGTCTGCATGATGGATACATAGGAACGTCTACATGATGTCTATATGACGTCAGATAAACCATAAAGCTGATGTTCCTATGATCTCTGAAGGATGTCTATATGACGTCTCACAGACCGCAGGACTCACTAAAAGACGTCACTCTTATCACACTTGTGTGTGTGTGTGTGTGTGTGTGTGTGACGTTTATAGGACATCATAGGACGGCCTTTGATGTCTGCCAGATGTCCTATGATGATCCTATGATCTCAGGCATCATAGGACTCGCAATGCCGTCATAAAGATATGATGATGTTTTATGACGGTACATAGACAGAGCACATGATATAGACAGGCATCACAGGACCCGCGATGCCGTCATAAAGATATGATGTCTATGATGGATGATGGATGGTATAGACATAGCACATCATACAACGCCCTATGAGGACTCGCGATGCCGTCATAAAGATATATGGCTCAAAATTGACAAGGTGAATAAGTCACAGGGCCAGTCTTTATAGCGCATTTGTGTTTTCTGCACAACAGATTTCTGCAGCCATGGCCAATTCTACGTTGATGCGAGCAGAGTTGCCAGATCAAGCAGTCTTTGTATTCTTGCTCAAGATGAAGAAACTAAGCAAAAATGTTGCTTTCTCAGCAATGTCGTTTTTAAAGAGGTGCTGACACAGTAAAAATGTGCAACCTTGAAGAATGCCAGTCTACACTACAAATGTGTAAAATGCCAAGCAAAGCGTTGATTTTCTCCGGGTACTCTGGTTTCTTGGTTTCTACGGGCATGCATGGGCCTTCCTGAACAGGGTCAAAAGCCACTGTTGGCTCAGATCTATTTTGATGATCGTGCCCATGAACTGGAATTACGACGCACCAGTCCCTCAACCAGTGGTCTGAATGAAGAAGAAGAAGACCCACCAGATGGAGAGCAATAGAATGAGGAGAACTGCACGTCAGAAAAGATGTCGTGAACATGAAACACCTCAAGTTCCAGCAGTACGCCACAGGCATGACTGTGAACAACACAGCTGTCTGAGACAGAAGGAGACCCTTCAGCAACTGGCATGCAGAAATACTTGCTTATACCTGGTTTTTATGGGCATGGACGGGTATGCACGGGTATGTACTTCTAATAATAACAATAATAGCAACCCAGGATAATAATAATAAGGTGAAATACATAAAATCCCAACTTAAAGCGAGGATGTGGGCTGGGACCCATGCCCTGGAGACAAGGAATATCATCCCTCTATATATAATTCAAGAAATCTCTGTCACAATGTCATGATGTCACGATAATAGGACTCGCTAAAAGATCATAGGACCTGCTATGACATCAAAGACAAGCTGCACTCACAATCATAGGACTCGCTATGACATCATCAACAATCAAAGCCAGGCATTACTCATGATCATAACACTCGCTATGACATTATCAAAGATAAAAGGCAGCCATCACAGATCAAAGGCAGGCATCAATGAACGAGTGGTGACGTCAAAGAGCCAAGGCACGTTTCACCATGGTTGCTGTTGCCATGGTAACAGTAACTTTCGACGGCCATGCAGAAATGTTTGCTTACACTTGCTTTCTATGGGCATGCACAGGCATGCACAGGTATGCACTAGTATGACATGATGTACTGCTTCGAATGGGTGTTGTTTAAAACCCCTTGATGTCTGTTGTCGCGAATTTGCATCAATCAAAAAAAAAAAAAAACAATAAAACAATGATTTTCAATTATGAAAAAAATTTAAAAAATTTTTTAAAAATTTGTTCACAATTGGAAATAAATTCAGGCGTCAAGAAAGTAGTGTGTCCTATTCTTAATCGGGTGATGAGTATCTCAAGTGAGATTTTGGGATTTACTGCTTCGAATGGGTGTGGTTTAAAATGCTGTTTCCTATTCTTAATGGGGTGATGAGTATCTCTTCTTTTGTGAGTGATGGTCTGTACTACTTCGAATCGGTGTGGTTTAACCCTTGTGTTGTCTTGCGGGTCAAAAGTGACCCACTACCATGTTTAGATGTTTTGCAACTTGAAATTTTATGACTTTTCCTAAAGGGACCCCATCAGTGGAAAGATTTTTCTCACGTATGTGCCCCAGGAAGGCATCTGGACCAGACGGGATCTCTGGGCGCTTACTGAAGTCATGCAGTGAGGAGCTAGCAGAAGCCTGGAGTCCCATCTACCAGAAGTCTTTAGATACGTGTTCTGTCCCAGTAATTTGGAAAAGCTCTATTATAATTCCTGTACCAAAAAAAGCAAGCTGCAAAGAGAATAATGACTATCGTCCTGTTGCACTGACCTCACTGGTAATGAAGTGCCTCGAGAAGATTGTCATTGACATTCTGAAAACTGATTTTAGAGGACTTTTGGATCCTCTGCAGTTTGCTTATAAAAGTAATAGAAGTACAGAGGATGCCATTTTAACCTTAACTCATTCTGTGTTTAAACATTTGGAGGAGACATCCTCATATGCACGTCTTTTATTGGTTGATTTTAGTTCAGCTTTTAACACACTACAGCCACACCTTTTAATTAAGAGGTTAAATGATTTTAAAGTGCATCCTGTCATTATTAAATGGTACCACTCATTTTTAACTTATCGTAAACAGCAAGTTAGTGTAAATGGAACTTTATCTAAATCCAGAACCCTCAGCACAGGAGCTCCCCAAGGCTGTGTTAGTTCACCATTTTTGTTCACCTTGTACACTGATGAATGCAGAAGTGTCTATCCAGGTAATCAAATTATTAAATTTTCTGATGACACTGCTATTTTATCACTACTTCAAAAGACTCATGTTCTGTCAAGCTATTTTATAGAAGTTCAGAGGTTTGTCAATTGGTGTGATGACAGTCATCTCATTTTGAATACTGATAAAACAAAGGAGATGGTGTTTGACCCTCGGGGAGTTGGTGACCACAGGCCTGTGGTCATCCACAACCACACTATAACACAGGTTAGTTCCTATAAATATTTGGGAGTATTTATTGACAATTCATTAACCTGGAGCACACATATTGATTACCTCTGTAGTAGACTACAACAGCGGCTGCATTTCTTGCGTAGATTAAGAATACATGGCGTTGATAAAAGGATTATGCTAATATTTTACCAGGCTGTGTTGGACAGCTGTATTAGATACAGTATTACAGCTTGGTTTGGCAACCTCTCTGTGAAACTAAAGAACAGAGTGTTGTGTTTAATTCATACAGCATGGAAAATTATTGGAGTTAAAGAGTATTTACCCATGCAGATCTTACACAACCAGGCAGCCTGTAGACAAGCTCAAAAAATAATCAGTGACATGAGCCATGTGCTAAACAATGAATATGTGCGGCTGCCCTCAGGGAGGAGATACAGAGTCCCCAAGTGCAGGTTCAATAGATACAAGAACTCATTTATCCCGACGTCAGTAAAACTTTTAAACTCAGATAAATAGGTCAGGGACACTTATAACTCCTGTTCTTAATGACTGCTGTTATATATTTATGTATGTATGTACTTGTATTATTTATTGGGTTTTATTTCATTTATTATGTACTACATCCACTGTGTATGTGTGGATTGTGTGGTTGCAGCACGGGTGACAAGCCCAAGACAAATTTCCCCTTGAGGGACAATAAAGTTTATCTTATCTTATCTTATCTTATCTTATCTCATTAGAAAAAGTGATACTTTGTTTTTGTTTATGTTTCCATGTGGGCTGTACACCACTAGGGTACAAAGATTGTCTTATGGGTCATTTTTGACTCATGAATTATAAAAGCATTTAAACACCAGAACAAAGTTCAAAGGCCACACACAAACGCTCTCTAATACACAGATACACACACACACACACACACACACACACACACACACACACCTACACACACATACCACACACACACACACACACGCACATCAAAGAATCTGGATTGATGTACGAATTGAACTTGCATTTGACCTGCACCTGCACTTCTGATCTGCAGCTAACCCCTCACATCACACAAGCTCCCAAACAAAACAAAAAAACAATCTCAGACATAATAAAAACAAATTCAGTATAGAGGATATAAAGGTACCCTGAATCAAAGGACCCCTAGTTGGCTCCTTGCTGAAGCCATGAGTAGACATTTCACTGTCCAACAGGTCCTGGATGAGATATTTTCAGGAGCTCAGGAGGAACAAGAGGATGAAGATGTATCTGAAGAGGAAGATGGGGAGGAATGCAACCCAGAGGATGATGCATCTTCAGATGAAGAAGAAGAGGAAATCCCTCAAGCTGACAGAGAGACATTTTTGTCAAAGAACAGCAAAATTGCATGGTCCTCATCAAATTCAGACAGCAAGCAGGGAAGAACAGCAGCACCAAACATCATAAGGATGACTCCAGGGCCAACAAGGTATTCAGCTGCCCATGTCCAAGACATTTCATCCACCTTTCTCCTGTTCATCACACCAGCCATCGAAAAAATCATCCTGGAGAATACAGATTTGGAGGGTTTCCGGAAATATGGAGAAAACTGGAAAAATATGGATGAGATTGACCTGCGTGGCTACACAGGGCTTTTGATATTAGCAGGTGTATATTGGCCCCGTGGCGAGTCTACATATAGTCTCTGGGATGCAGAGAGTGGAAGGGCAATTTTTCATGCCACAATGCTGCTGAAAATCTTTCACACTTTCTCAAGAATGCTGAGATTTGACAACCGTGAGTCAAGACCAGCAAGGCGTGTGACGGACAAACTGGCAGCCATCAGAGAGGTCTGGGACAAGTGGGTTGAGTGTCTGCCATACCTCTACAACCCTGGGCCTGAAGTCACAGTAGATGAGCAGTTGGTTCCATTCAAAGGTAATTTTTTTATTTTCATATATGCAATGTTACTTACCTGAAATATTTTTTATTTTATTGTGATGTAACATCCTTGATTCATGCAGTTTTCTGTGACACACACACTCAGTGATTGTAATCTCTTTTTTTTTTTAATCAACAGGTCGCTGTCCTTTCCAGCAGTATATGCCAAGCAAGCCAGCAGAATATGGCATCAAAATATGGGTGGCCTGTGATGCAAAATCCAGCTATGCATGGAATATGCAAGTGTACACAGGGAAACTGCCAAGTGGAGCACCAGAGAAGAACCAGGGGATGCGGGTTGTGCTTGAATTGACAGATGGACTGAGGGGGCACAATGTCACATGTGACAATTTTTTCACCTCCTATGAACTCGGCCAGCAGCTCCTGAAAAGGAAGATGACCATGGTTGGCACTGTTCAGAAGAATAAGCCTGAACTCCCCCCTGCACTCCTCGCAACAAGAGGCAGAGCGGTCTTTTCATCAAAGTTTGCCTTCACTCCCACCACAACTCTTGTGTCTTATCTTCCAAAACGGAACAAGAACGTGGCCCTGCTGAGCACACTGCACAAGACAGCTGAAATCAGTGATCATGAGGACAGGAAGCCAGCCATCATCCTCGACTATAACTGCTATAAAGGATGCGTGGACAACCTCGACAAGGTTATTGGAACGTACAGCTGCAGAAGGATGACTGCACGCTGGCCCCTGGTCATCTTCCATAACATCATTGATGTGTCCTCATATAATGCCTTTGTGATATGGCAGGAGATCAACCCGACCTGGATGTCAGGGAAGAAAAACAAGAGAAGGATGTTCCTTGAGCAGTTGGGAAAGGCTCTTGTCACCCCGTGCATTGAGAGAATGGAGCGCCTGCCCCACACAGAAGCCTCTGCAGCCATTGTGGAAGCTGTTCAGGGAGCTGAATCTTGTCCTGATCCACATGAGGCTGCAGTTGGGTCAGTCAAAAGAAAAAGGTGCCAGTTCTGCCCCTGGAAGAAGGACTGCAAGACAAAAGCTGTGTGCTGCACATGTGAGAAATACATCTGCAAAGCCCATTCTCACGTTCACACATACTGTCCTACATGTGCTAAATAGAGTTGATGTTGAAAATTGTTCACAAAGTCAAGCAACATTTTGTTGTTTTGTTGTGTTATGAGAGAAGTATTTTTTTTATAATTCACTTCCTAAAAAATATAAAAGAATAAACTGTTGACAAAAAAGTTCCAGATTGTTGACTGTTTTTTTTTACCTTTCAATATAATTAATTCAGAAGTAATTACTTCATATTTATATAATACTATAATATAATATAATTTTACTGTGTAAAAGAAAAGTGTTATGACACTTGGTTTGTGGTAAAAAAAAAAAAAAAGTGTAATAATGGTCACTGGTGATGTCTTTTTGTATTGTGTAACAAAAAATACATGATAAAAAATGAATTAAATTGAGTTGAATTGATAAATAACAGATTGTTTCATCATGCAAAATAGATTTTGGATTTAAAATTCAATTAAGCTGCTTTATTTTGGGGCTTTGGTAGGGCGGGTCATTTTTGACCCGTAGGACAAGGGGAGTAAACAGAATGTTAATCTTGACTGGGTGATAAGTATCTCTTCTTTCGTGAGTGATGGTCTATATGACATAATAAAGACGTCAAGGTAGGCATTGTGAGTGATGGTCTATATGACATCCTAAAGACAGAAAGGCAGGCATCATAGGACATCATGCCGACATCATAGGTAGCCAATCCTGTTGTCTATATGACGTCATCGCGAGTCCTATGTTGCCTAATATCATAGGATCATCACAGGACAGCATGCTGACATCATAGGCCGTCCTATGATGTGCTATGATCGTGACACACAGACTCACAAACTGACAGATTCCTTGAATTTATAGAGTGAAGTGATAGATTGATAAATCAACTTTTTGATGATATTCTAATTTAGTCAGATGCACATGTACTTTCTACTTTAGGGTCATGGCTGTTGAGGATTTGATGCAGTGTTTTTCACCCTTTTTTGAGCCAAGGAAACCTTTTAATATTGAAAAAATCTTGTGGGATCCCACCAAGCAAAAATGTTATAAAATGACACACTGAAGCCTATTACAGCATATGACAGTTTAATTTTGCAATTAGTTTATACTCACTCAGTGGGAAACTTGGACCTGTTTAGATTAATACAAAGCCGAGATCCTGGCAGAGACTGAAGAAAGACAGACAGGTGTTTTGTTTGGAGATGACGTTTAAGTTTGCATGACACTGTTGGATAGCTGACTCAGTGCAACTGGATCCCTGGTGAAAATAAATCCAAACAAAAGAGTTTTGTCTGTACTGCCTTGCCGTCACCATCTTAGCTTTGTTTTGACCAACACTCAGCCCTTTATCTGGGTTAGAATTTTGTCCATGGCCCAGTTCAGAGTCTGAATCTTTCCTCTTCAAATATTTATCCATAGCTATTTTCATGAAGTCACTGCAGCCTCTAGCACATCTTAACAAGGTCATTAACCTCTGTAGAATACACAAAGAAGAAGAGGACATAGAAGACAGTAGCTGTAATTATTGCATTCATACTGCCACCTATTGAGATGGAAGAGCCACCACAGACATCCATACACAACAGCACCAAATTATTTGCAGTTTTTTGGACCAATTTTAGAAGTGAAATTAGACAATTTCCAGAGGACCCCTGAATGCTTCTCAAGGACCCCCTGGGGTCCTGGTTGAAAAAGAATGGATTAGACCAGGGAGCATGCGGCCCCTGACGTCATCCACTGCGGCCCGCCAGTCCATTTCCAAAAATCAATTATTTATTTATATCCCGTTGGAACGTATTTGGAACCGCATTCTCAAAAACAGTTAAAGAATCCGCCAGCAGATAGGAGCAGTGTGCCCCGGTGTACGTCTTTTAAGGTATGTATGTGTTGCATGCTGAGACTGCATTAATAGGCTGTGAACAGCAGTAAATGTGCAGAGGAGGCTGCTTTTAATCAACAATAAATGCTACGGCTCCTCACTCAGGAGTATTTACAAGTTTCAAACTGAATGGCAAATTTATATAAGAAACAGTAAATTTACATCATAAAAACTCACTAATTTAGAAAAAAAAAAAGTTATAAATTTTTAAATAAAATGATGTAAATTTTTCAGTAGACTCTTGAACATCTAATACCAAAATAAGATATAGATTTGCAAAAAAAATTGCTAATTTAAACCAGAAATGTAGTATATTTATCATAAAAACTATTTTTTACTTTGATCATTTTCTTCTAATATTTTAAAAGCATTTTTCTTTATCGTCATATTTACTTTTTTCTTGGCTTTTTTGTTAATTACCATCCGGAATTTGTCTTTGCTCATCATTTTGATGGAGAGAGTTTTAAAGCGAGGTAGTCTGATAGCCAAAAGCCGATGGTGTATAGAACACGTACAGTATATTAGGATTTGTATGTGAAATTTCGGCATTGAAACTGCTCCCGTTTAGCTGTAATTAATATTCAAAAATGATATTTTTGGGACGAAAGAATTCAAGCGTCCCTGTATTTGTTTACTTCTTGGGGCCGCCGGCGGAGAGCGAGCCGTGTGCAAAATGCGATTGTGTTGTTAATATAGCACATTTTTTGTGGAAATGTTACTATTATTAGTTGTGAAATGTGTTATAAAATGATTAGACGACGATACTATGGCTCTTCCTGCTGTTCTCGTTTCACTGTTTTTTTTTCCGGATGTAAAATACGGGATCCCTACGGCCCATTGGCGCACGAAGTATCCTGGCCGATGTAAACAGCCACGGACCAAAAAACATACATTTGCTCGTGGAACAGGTCATTCACACTCACAGACAATCACGCTATATGTGTCTATAGGATTTTTTTTCCATGCACGCAAAAAAAATAAAAAATTCCCGGATCCAACTACTTCGCTTTAAAATTTAGGTTGTGGGCACCCAGCACAATGCAGACTGATAATATTCACGCTCAGCAGGGATTGCATACGAACAGAGAGCCCCTAGGGGGACAACCAGAACAATGGCTGTTGTTATACATCCCTGAATTAAGGAGAGGAAGTCTGGGTGCCAGTTAATCATGCGATTGATATTTATTGACTGATATGTATATCAATATGCAAATGTGCCATGCATTCTCTCTTGTCTGTATAAAAAAGCTTACTTTACATGCCTCAGGACGCACACACACGCAGGACACACAGCCACAGCGCTACAGTGTGTCTCATGAAGATGGAGGAATAAAACTTTGAAACCTTCCAGCTCGTCACATCTTGCCTGAACTTATTTGTTCCTCCACAAGGTCATGATATAATTTTATCAGTAATTTTAATTCTATTATAATAAAACACTGAGTAGCTTTAATTTTCAGTTTCAGTTTCAGTTTTAGTTGTAAAACTTTTGACTTTGAAGAAAATATTCCCCCCCAATAAGGTTTACATGTAAATCTGGCCTTTGGGAAGTGGAAAAAAATACTGTGACCCTCATTACCACCAAAGTTGTCCATCCCTGGATTAGAATATTAAAATAAATATATAGATATACCTGAAAAAAGTAACAAATTTAAGTGAAAACAAAACAAAAAGAACATTTTAAAGTGACACCGCCAAAAATCGAGTTTTTTTTCTTGTTAGCATGTCTGTAACATGTTTTTTTTTTATAAATTGCAAGACATGAAATCACTCAAATGTGTCATGTCTGTTTTTTTGTTGTTGTTGTTTTTGTTTTTTGCTTTAAAGTTTCAGTTAAGGCCTGCCACCTGAAAAAAGGGAAATATAGACAGAGCATTTTTGGTGATGTAACTGGGCAGCGGAGAGAAAGGGCAGTAATAATAAGGAAATGAGCCCCCGGCGGAACGGTGGGCAAGGTACTTACAATTAGGAGACTCAACAGAGTAGGCAACTCTGGAGTGAGCATGACATCCAATGGACCGGCAAGTGACAGGAGAACTGACAAAGTATAGGTAATGTCAAACATAATGAGCCAAGTAATTACCGGTGTGCGTGAGTGCAGGCAGGTGTGCATATGCTGAGTGATGCGAGAATGTGAGTGCGTGCATGTGTGTTTTTTACGTCAGGTCAGGCATTAGTTTGTTTGCTACCGGATAACCATGAAAACCGGTACTACCTGTCTCATGGGTCGGGCTGTCGGTGACTCAACCGGCAACCCCGCCCTTCCGAGGGTGTAGAGGGTGAAACTGGGCATCCTGGCAGAACTAAAAACAATTTCTGTCACAAGTCTGTGGTGGACCACTCCCAGTTACAAGGGGTGAGACTGGACATCCTGGCAGATAAGCACATCTGTCGCTAGGTCTGTGGTGGACTTTTGCCAGTTGGTGCATCGTGACATGCACTACACAAAGAGCAGAGATAAACAAACCTATCATGTGGTCAGTCACTGCAATAGACACTGGAGTCAGTTTGTCTTGGCCTGTCCTTGCCACTGATAATATCTCTATCTGCCAAGAATGTGCCGCTAGTCCAGCAAAAACTAGCAGTATTTAAATACTTTGAAAGCAGTTTCATGAAATGGTCAGTCAGAGAGCAACTCATACCGGCTCGGACATTGCCCGGGTTAACAAGGCCAGGAGGACTTCCGGTTATGGCTGCCACGTAGGACGGACGTGTCTCGCTCTGCTCTGCTCCTGGAAAAAAAAATAATCGGCAAATAACTCTCTCATTTGGGACAGAACGTATCCCAGCATTTGGGCGAAGATATGTCGGCGAAGCCTAAGGCTGGAAAACCAGGAAAAGGAAAAAGCGAGCCGCCGAAACAGTCCAAATTAACGGACTTTCAGGTCTGTGACGCAGTAAACAAAACTCCATATATGGCGGAGGAGGCTGGCAACGCTGCGATATCTGCGGGGAATGGCGCAGATGCGCTGATGGCTGCCATGAGTTCAATGAGAGCGGACTTTTCCTCTAGATTTGATGGGATTATGACAGCGTTGGAAGGAATAAGAAAGGAATTGGGTGACTGTGTAGAACGAACGGCGCAGATGGAGCTCCGTCTCGCTAGTGCTGAAGATGACGTCACCCGTCTTCAATTAAAGGTGCGCACTTTGGAAAAAAAAAATAAATCTCTGGAAGATAATATTTTGGATTTGGAATCTCGGTCGAGACAGAATAATTTGAGGCTGGTGGGTCTTCCAGAGGAATCAGAAGGTCGGGACGTATGTTCCTTTCTGGAAAAGTGGATTCCGGAGGTGCTGGGCAGCGAGGAGTTGCAATCAGCAGTGGTTCTGGAAAAAGCACATCGTATTGGCCCACGGAGAGATAAGGGACCGCCGAGGACCTTAATTATGAAGTTTCTTAGCAACAGAGACAGGATGAAGATCTTCAACGCTGCACGAGCTAAAAAAGGAGAGATTAAACACCAGGACCAGCAGGTGCGGTTCTACCCAGATTTGGCCACAGGAATCCAGCAATTGAGGAAGCAGTTTGATCCCGTACGTAAGGAGCTGCGCAACCTTGGGATTCGTCATGGTGTAATCTATCCTGCGAGACTGCTGACCACGTATGAGGGCAGAACCCACATCTTCAAGACCCCAGAGGAGGCGCAGGAGTTCATCAAGAAGATCAAAGAAGAAGAAGAGACTGGTGGGAGCTAAGCATGAACAAAATATAAGGTAGAATAATTAAGCATTTGCACAGGCATCTGACTGACTTGAAGTAAATAGTAAGTTTACAAAATATAGATTGTATTATATATTAAAAAAACAAAACAAAAACAAAACAAACAAACAAAAAAAAAACTATGATGTACAAAGTTGTTAAAAATTTTGGAGTTAAGTTGGAAAACTACAGAGGAGAGTTAATGTTATGTCATTAAAAGCAGTAGAGTTAGGGTGATTGGGAGGATGAAGAAGGAGTGGCTTAGGCTGTTCCCCGTGGGTGTGGAACGGTCGATGGCTATATCGGGAGACAGAATTTTTCTTTTGATTTTGGGGGGTTTGCCACAAGTGTGGGAAGGGGAAATTTGTTTGTGTGTAGTTTGTAGGATGAATGTTCAACCACTCATGTTTTTGCTTCTCTGTATGAGCATGTTTACACTGCAAGGTGATCCCAAACTCTCTATTGATCATGGACCAAAGTGTTAATCTTAATTTAACTTCATGGAATTGCAGAGGTCTACAAAATTTAAAAAAACTTAAACAAGTTATGAATAAAATAAAGGACATGGGTTCAAGAATTGTGTTTTTACAAGAAACTCATCTGATAGAGGAGGATGTTAAAAGAATTAGGAGTAGATGGCAGGGAAGTGTATTCACCTCTTCATTTTCATCCCGAGCCAGGGGAGTTATGACTCTCATACATAAATCAGTTCCTTTTCAAGTGAAAAATGTAATTGGAGACAAATTTGGAAGATATGTAATCATTCAAGGTTCTTTGCTATTAGAAAATATAAATCTTGTGAACTTATATGGTCCCAATATAGATGATCAGAAGTTCTTTGCTAATTTATTTCTCATCTTATCATCACTTACAGGGCAACATATAATAGCAGGGGATTTTAATTGTACATTGAATCCAGGTGTGGATAGATCAACAGGACTGGATTGTACGCACATTGGATGTAGGATGACTATTAATCATTTTATGAAAGAATTGAGATTGTTAGATATATGGAGAGAAATGAAACCACAAGTTAAAGCCTATTCTTGTTATTCCAGTACCTACAAGACATTCTCACGTATTGATTATTTTTTGATTTCCACAGAATTAAGGTCCAAGATTCAAAACTGCTTTTATGATAACATCGTGATCTCTGATCATGCACCCTGTTGTCTAATATATGTAGATAAAAAATTGACAAAGGAATCAGGTAGATGGCAATTTCAGCATAAATGGCTTCAGGATGAGGAATTTGTCAAGTATATAGAAAAACAGATAGACGAGTTCTTTGACATCAATACTACACAAACATCAGCATGTGTAAAGTGGGAGGCTTTCAAAGCTTTTATTAGGGGACATATTATTAGTTATACAGGATCAAAATCTAAGAAGACTCGAGAGGAGAGAGCTAAATTGGAACATAAAATAAAAAGTCTTCAGGAAAAAGTGTATGCAGGAAGTGACCCAAGGTTGGAGAATGAATTACTGATTTTGAGAGCTGAATACGACAAAAAATCAGCGAATAGAGCTGCCTCGAGTCTTCTAAGATTGAAACAATCTTTTTATGAACAAGGTGAAAAATCAGGAAAATTATTAGCATGGCAGATTAAACAATTGGAAATTAAAACACCGATTACCAGTATTATAAGTAACGGACAGGTAGTTATAGATCCTTTAGAAATTAATAGAGCCTTTAGAGATTACTATGAAAAATTATATGATACCAAAAATGAACCTGATTTAACAAAACTAAATGGGTTTTTGAACGAACTATCTATACCGTGTATACCAAATGAAAACAGGGAGATATTGGAGTCTAAAATTAGTCAAGAAGAAGTTGGGCTAGCCATTGATAATATGAAATCAGGAAAAAGTGCAGGACCAGATGGTCTTCCAGTTGACCTTTATAAAAAATTTAAGAATAAATTAATAAAACCTTTTTTGGAAATGGTTTTAGAAGCATTTCAAAATAATAATTTACCATCATACATAAATAATGCCTTAATTATACTGCTGCCAAAACCAGGTAAGCCCTCTAATAAATGTGAAAATATGAGACCAATAAGCCTATTAAACGCCGACCTTAAGATAATCTGTAAAATTTTAGCAAGACGAATACAAGAAATTTTACCAAATATTATTAATCGAGATCAGAATGGCTTTATAAAGGGTAGACAAGGCTTCCATAATGTAAGAAGATTATTTAATATTATTTATTTTAATAAAGAAGCACCGGATACAGCTCTCCTATCATTGGACGCCGAAAAGGCCTTTGATAGAGTTGAATGGCCCTTTCTTTTTGAAGTCCTACAAAGGTTTGGACTTGGAAATAATTTCATAAAATGGGTTCAAATAATATACAATAATGCTACAGCAGAAATCCTAACAAATAACAATATTTCAAAACCAATAAAAATCAATAGAGGATGTCGACAAGGCTGTCCACTTTCACCTTTACTGTTTACTATGGCAATTGAACCTTTAGCGATAGCGATACGTTTACATTCACAAATATATGGAATTAAAGTTGGACCAACAGAACATAAAATCTCCCTGTACGCCGATGATATAATTTTGTTTATGTCGAATCTAAAAAAATCAATTCCAACCTTGTTGAATTTAATAAAGAATTTTGGGGAAATATCAGGATATAAAATAAATAAAACTAAATCTTCAATATTAATGCTAAATGAGACCCAGAGAAATTACCCAGCCCCTGAGGCAAATCAATTCAATGTTGTAAATCAGTTTAAATATTTAGGAATCCAAATTATGCCTAAGCTAGAATCAGTCGCCAGCGTCAACTATGAAGCCTTAATGTCAGATATCAATGAGTTAACTCAGAGATGGATGTTACTACCAATGTCGATGATCGGGAGAATCAATATACTTAAAAGTAATATTTTACCTAAAATACTTTATTTATTTCAATACATTCCCTTATCACCACCTTTAGATCTATTCTCAAGAATAAAAAAAAAGTTAGTGGAATTTATATGGAACAACAGGAGGGCTAGATTACGTTTGTCTTTATTATATTTACCATTTGATCGTGGAGGTCTGAAATGTCCAAATTTTATGTTGTATTATTGGTCGGCACAACTGAGGTCTATGACATATTATTTTTCATCAAATGATCTCCCTCACTGGACTGAAATGGAATCATACAATTTACCTTTACCTCTTCCCATATTCATATACTCAGATTCGGCAAAAAAATTACAAAAACAAGTTAAAAATCCATTTGTAAAGCATATGATCAAAATATGGTGTGAAGCTAAAAACTATTTAAAAGAACCACAGTTATTGTCACAATTTAGTCCAATATGGGGTAATCAATATTTTAAACCAGGGAGAGCGGACGCTGTATTTAAAGTATGGAATTTAAAAGGGATACAAAAGATTCAGGATTTATATTTGCCATGTGCAGACAACATAATGTCTTTTGAAGAGCTGAGGATCAAATTTAATCTCAATAGAACACATTTTTTTAAATATCTTCAACTTAGAAACTTTATTCGATCAAATCAAAATAAAGCTCTCACTCGACCTATTTATTCATCCTTGGAAAAAATGATGATGAAAGATAGTAAAAGAAAGGGTATTATTTCAGAGTTTTATAACTCATTGACACTATCTTCAAGTGAAAATTCACTGAAAAGATTAAACTACTGGAAAGAAGATCTGCAAATTGAAATTTCGGAGGAACAATGGGAATTGGCTTGTACAGAAGCTCAAACCAAATCAATAAATGCACGCCTTAAATTGATACATTTCAAATGGTTAATGCGGATGTATGTTACACCGGAGGAGTTAAATAGATATAACAAAAATATACCAGATACATGCACAAAATGCATGGAAAGTAAAGGAACCCTATTTCATTGTTTATGGGAATGTAGATTAATAAGAATGTTTTGGGAAGAGGTGAGGGTAACAATTGAAAAAATAATCTCAAAACAAATCATACTGAATCCTAAACTGTTTTTGTTGGGTCTGTACCCAGAAAAGCATAATTTTAATAAAAGTGAAAGAACATTCATAGACCTCAGTTTGCTTAATGCCAAAAAATGTATTGCACTATTATGGAAAAAGACTCATAGACCAGATGTGACTCAGTGGTTAAGACAGATGTTAACAAACCTTCCATTAGAAAGAATAACATATATACTGAAATCAAAGGAAATTGTGTTTGAGAATATATGGAGACCTTTTATTGATTATGTAAAAAATTTAAACATAACTCTTGAAGAAGAAGGTGAATGATGTGTGTGGACCTTGTAAATTCCAAACTGGTGAACATAATATGTATACTTATGTATTGGATTGTCTAGACTAAACAGAGGAGCATTGTTGAAGACTTGATTTTGTTGGTGGTTGTTGGTGTTTTTAGTGCATTTTTTTTTTTGTAGTACTTTAGCGTTAGTGTTTGATTGTTTGTATCATGTTTGTTAAAAAAAAAGGTTCAATAAAGATATTGTGGAAAAAAAACAAGGCCAGGAGTTCCTGGCAGCAGAGGGTGAAGGACAGAGCTGCATGGAGGAATCTGATCAGACCTAAATGAAACAGTCGTTGTTGCCCCTGACAGACTGCTATGATGATGATATGATGAACTATAGTGGGTCTGTAGTGTTGAGCCAGTCAGGACTCTCTGGCCTGATTGAAGTTAGCCTCCAGGGCCAGTTAGCATTTTGGCCAGCTGCTTTGAAAACCTGACCCAAATTAAGATGGGTTTTACCATTAAACTGCTTTTAAGGACCAATGCAGTTTCAGTCATTATCCTGGGCCAATGTGCATACAACTGGGAATGTCCTTCAACCAGTAAGCCAGGATAAATACTGACTCCAGATGCAGTCCATTGCAGATGCAGTGCGGGCGGAGCCTTGCATCCATCCCTACCAGCTCCGTTTGTGTTTTGAAGTGGCATGGATAAGAACAGGGTTCAAACTACAAGATCATGTGAGAATTATATAAAATAACATGAGATTTTGAGAAAGACCTGAGAGAGACTGCGAGAGACCCAGAAGGACTGATTACAATCACATGATAACAACAAGGAAGCATGATGTAACAGCCCTCCACGTGGTTTTTTGTGCTCTACGTAAATAGCCCATTAATTTTAATTCTATGAAGTGTTTGTATGTTATATCAAAGTTTTTACCTTCTCTGACGTAGTGGTGGAGGAGTACACCACAGAAAATAATGGACTAAGAGTTATTAAATACAGTAGATACTGGGGCTTTTCCTTGTGAACTGGATCCGGCATCCGTCAAAAATAGGCTTGTTGCATATTTTTAGCAATCTGAATCCGATGAGCCAGATTCGTCCCGCGGTGGTCCGGACCAGGTGGGAATTAGAATATTAATTAGAATGGGAACTGTTTGCTGTGGAGAACAGATCACAGCCATAATGGACCACATCTAGAGTCAGTGGAAATCCTGGTCTTTTATCATAGGATTTATTCTGTTTAGCATAGCACTAGCCACTATTAGCCTTGTGGGATGTGGGTAGGCCTATTCACAGATTCTGGTGTTTGAAGGAGGAAAAGTAAAAAGACTGACATGAAATTGTAAGACAATGAAAAGTTTCCATCCATCCATCCATCTTCTACTGCTTTTCCGGAGGTCCGGGTCGCAGAGGCAGCAGTTCAAGCAGAGAAGCCCAGACTTCCCTCTCCCCAGCCACCTGCTCCAGCTCTTCAGAGAGGATACCAAGGCGTTCCCAGACCAGATGGGAGACGTAGTCTCTCCAGCAAGTCCTGGGTCTGCCAGGACTTATGCCACTTTTTTTTTCTACAAAAAAAAAGTTTTTTGTAGAAAAACAGGGCATAAAATACAATTTTAGACAATGTAGATTTGTTTTTATAGGGGATTTATAGCCACCGGAGTGCGTCTTAAGAAAAAAAGTCTTCCTTTTGTATAAAGAAACAAATAAGAGAAAAGTTTTTAAATTCAAAGATAAAAAAAATCTCTAAAATATATCATAAACAAGTAATAAATATAGGATAAAACACATTCATGAACAAGACTGCACACACTAACATCTCATATTTATCTAAAAAATTACAGATGTTTGGGAAAAGGTGCTAATTTAAGAGGAAACACCCACAAATTTACCCTCGTGTTGGTGTCCTGTTTATACATTTATAAGTATGTATTTTTGCCCCCAAAATTGAGTACCCCTCTGGGGAAACAAAAGCTGCCCACTGTGGAGAGCGTGAAATGAAGAGGCTGAATTTATTTCTCAATTCAGGTTTATTGACGATCTCACATTTCCAACCATCTCTCAAACAGAAAAAGAGAGCGAACTCCCCCAAACCCCCACTTTTATACCTGGGACATCAAAGAACAGAATCACCTTGTCATCAAACCCCCCATCGACAATAACTCTCCCCCAGGTCCCTTCTTCCTCCACCTGACCCCAGGAGGTCAGGAAGTCCTTTCAGAGTCCTCACCAAAGGCACCTTCACCTCCTACTGTTATCCCCAGGAGGTCCAGACATATTGTTCCTTCAAAGACGTGAGGTTACAAAATACATATGCAGTCTTAAGCATCTCAATCAATGTGCTATACATATTATCCAAAATATGTGTGCCACATAACCCCCCCCCCAAACGTCGAAGAATGAAACAATACAACATAGTCCACACAACATGATAAAACCACAACATCAGTCCATATGCCGTCTGGGCTTCAAACGCCTTCCAAACTTGCTGTAAGCGGGCTTCGCAGCTCCTGTGGCGCCATCCTGCAATGAATCTGCTAACTGAGGATGAGAACTGTTGGTTGATCCCTGCAGGGGCTCTGGGGCATGCTCCCTGGGGGGTCTGCCACGTCGAGGAGCCCTCGCCACTTGTACAGACTCGTCAGCCATCACAAAAGCAGGTTTTAGTCTGTCTATACTAATTGTTTCCCTCCTGTCCCCCAAATCTAGCACAAAATGCTTATCACCTGTTTCCAGCACCCTATATGGGCCATCGTAAGGTGGGCGCAGAGCTGGGCGCTGGGCCTCGTGCCTGACAAAAACAAACTCGGCATTTTTTAAAGATTTGGGTACAAAAACACGCGGAAAAGTGTGATGAACGGGGCCCAGAAGCATGTCCGTTCCCATGCCGATCAGCGACCACTGAGCAGGGGGACGCCCTGGCGCCGGATTATCTGGCAGAAACTCCCCTGGCAGCCGGAGAGGCTGCGCAAAAACCAACTCCGCTGGGGAGGCTTTTAAGTCCTCTTTCGGCGCAGAACGCAACCCCAATAAAGCCCATGGTAGTCTGTTTACCCAATTTGCATCCGTAAGCGACATTCTGAGGGCTGCCTTCAATGATCTATGAAAACGCTTGCATAAACCATTAGCCTGGGGGTGGTAAGCGGTAGTGCGGTGAATTGTCACACCTAGGCTGTGGGCCATCGCTGACCAAAGCTCAGACACAAATTGAGGTCCCCTGTCGGACGTAATATCCGATGGAACCCTGAAACGCGCTATCCAAGCCGTCAAAAATGCGCGGGCCACCTCTGCAGCTGTGGTTGATGCCAGTGGGACCACTTCCGGCCAACGCGTGGTTCGGTCCACCATTGTCAGGAGATGTGTGAACCCCTGCGACGACGGTAGGGGGCCCACGAGGTCGACATGCACATGATCAAACCTCTTGGTCGGGATGTGAAACGGCTCTAAGGGGGCTTTTGTGTGCTTGTGAATTTTGGCCTGCTGGCAAGCCATACAGGCTCTTGCCCACTCTTTAACGTGCTTGCGCAGGCTCGGCCAAACAAACTTTTCCGCTACCATTTTCACAGACGCGCGCACCCCTAGGTGTGCCAGGGAGTGAATCGAGTCAAAAACGCGGTGGCGCCAAGCGGCCGGCACTACCGGACGCGGTCGTCCAGTAGAGACATCGCAGATTAGGGGGGGATACCATTTTGCAGGCTTCTGCTCTCCAGCCTTAACCCTGTTGGTCCAGACTGGAGCGCGCACACATCCGCATCGCTACCCTGATCCGCTGCCATGGCTGCATAATCTATCCCCACATGAACTGGGGCCGCGTGCGCTTCCGCGCTGCTATTTTGCTTTGCGGCTGCGGTAGTATAATCTACCTCTGCGCGGACTGGTGCTGTTACCGCGCGAGAGAGGCAGTCTGCCACTACATTGAGTTTACCCGCTACGTGTTGAATATCAGTAGTAAATTCCGAAATTGCGGCCAGCTGCCTTTGCTGCCGGCCCGACCAAGGTTCCGAAATTTTGGCCATCACAAAAGTGAGCGGTTTGTGGTCGACAAACGCGGTGAAACGCCGACCCTCCAGCCAGAATTGGAAGTGGCAAATGGCTAAGTGGAGCGCTAACAGCTCCCTGTCAAACGCGCTGTATTTTCGCTCGGCTTCGCGCAAGGATCTGCTGAAAAAGGCTAGTGGCTGCCAAACCCCGGCAACGTGCTGCTCCACAACCGCCCCATGGCCAAATCTGACGCATCAGTGGTGAGCGCTATGCGGGCCGTTGGGTCTGGATGAACTAACAACGCAGCGTCTGCAAGGGCTTTTTTTACCTCCGCGAATGCGCGCTCCCGCTCCGGGGACCATTCGATTGCATTGGAGGGTTTTTGCTTTTTAAGGGCGGCATATAGTGGTTGCATGAGCTGCGCTGCGTGGGGGAGGAAACGGTTATAAAAATTCACCATTCCTAAAAACTCCTGTAGTGCTTTGACCGTTTGTGGCCGGGGAAAATCTGCCACTGCGCGCACTTTGACCGGTAGCGGAACTGCCCCTTCTGGGGAGACGCGGTGCCCCAAAAAATCGATCTGCGCCACCCCGAACTGGCACTTAGCTGGATTGATTATTAACCCGTGCTCTCCCAACCGCCGAAAAACTGCTGTGAGGTGTTTTTCGTGTTCCTCTTCAGATGTGCTGGCTAACAAAATGTCGTCCAGGTAGACGAACACAAAAGGGAGATCGCGTAACACGGCATCCATCATGCGCTGGAAGGTTTATGCGGCGCCTTTAAGGCCAAACGGCATGCGTAAAAACTCAAAAAGTCCAAACGGGGTTATCACCACTGTTTTGGGAATGTCCTCAGCGCGCACTGGGACTTGATGATAGCCACGGACCAAGTCTATTTTAGAAAAAATGCGCGCCCCCGCCAGATGTACCGAAAAATCCTGAATATGTGGAATTGGGTAGCGGTCATGCGCTGGGGCGTTGTTTAACCTGCGGAAGTCACTGCAAGGTCTCCACGAGCCGTCAGCTTTAGGGACCATGTGCAGTGGGGAAGCCCATGGGCTGTTTGAACGGCGGATGATGCCCAGCCTTTCCAGGTTGGCGAACTCCTCGCGCGCTATGGACAGTTTAGCTGCATCCAAGCACCGAGCTATCGCAAAGACGGGGGGGCCAGTGGTAGTGATAAAGTGCTCCACCCCGTGTTTCGCAACTGTTGCCGAAAAGGTGGGAACTGTGAGTGCTGGAAACTGTGTGAGGAGTGCATGAAACTTACCGCCTGCTGTGGCGACGTTGGTCTGTGCTGGTGGCGAGGACACTCGAGCTGCACAAGGAATGGAGTAAAAGGAGAGTGCATTAACCAGGCGTCTATTGGAAAGATCAACTAACAACCCATGTGAGCACAGAAAATCAGCACCTAACATGTTGAAACTCACCGCCGCTATAATAAAAGTCCATTCATAAGTGCGGCCGTGCAAGGACAGAAGCAGAGTCCTTTCACCGAAGGTCTTAATGCTCGAGCCGTACGCCGCTGTTGCCCCGTCACCACGGGGGCCTGCCAGCCGGTCAGCGTAGGTTGGGGTGATGAAACTCACTTGGGCGCCCGTGTCCACGAGGAAGTGCCGCCCAGAGCGCGCATCCGTCAGGTAGAGCAGCTTGTTCCGCTCGCCGAGGGCCGCTGCTGCTAACGACTCCCAGTCCTGGCGTTTCCCGAGCTCTTGAACTGGCACGGCGGTACACACTTGCGCGCCCTCTCTGAGAAGCGACAATGGTAAAAGCAGAAGTCGTCTCCTCCGCTGTGTTGGGACTTCGCTGCCGCCATCGTTGGTGGGATCGCCTCCGTCGCCTCTGGCCCACCGCTGCTCCCGGTCGGCACGGGATCTCGTCACGCCAAGATCTGCCGCTGCTGCGGTGGCCGCGTGCTCCTCGCTGGAGTCGAGGATCCGCTGCACCTCCTGGGCCAGTACGCGGAAGTCCCGCTGGGTCACGAAACGCGTGCCTGCCAGGGTCGCCCTCATCTGAGATGGAAGGGTTCTCAGGAAGATATGCGTGAAGAGGACATCATCTTTGTCTGTGCCTCTCAGCTGCAGCATGTCTTCCATCAGATCGACCGGCCTGTGTCCTCCCAAGTCGTGCAGAGCTAGGAGCCTCCTAGCCCTCTCCTCGGCCGAGGGCGTGAAACGCTGGATGAGGGCAGCTTTCAACCCGCTGTATTTGTCGCCAGCGGGCAGTGGCTGCACCAGGCTCTGCACGTGCCGAGCTGTGCGATTGTTGAGTTTGGCGATGACGTGGTAGAATTTTGTGTCATCTGCTGTTATTCCCCCGAGTGCGAACTGGGCTTCGGCCAGGAGGAACCACGAGTCCGGGTTGTCCTGCCAGAACTCTGGTATCTTGACTGAGACCGCGCTTGCTCGAGTGGTCTCTGACGAGTCCGGCTCGGGAGAACTGTCTCTGCCCATTGTATGTCGTAAGGTCACCAATGTGGAGAGCGTGAAATGAAGAGGCTGAATTTATTTCTCAATTCAGGTTTATTGACGATCTCACATCTCCAACCATCTCTCAAACAGAAAAAGAGAGCGAACTCCCCCAAACCCCCACTTTTATACCTGGGACATCAAAGAACAGAATCACCTTGTCATCAAACCCCCCCATCGACAATAACTCTCCCCCAGGTCCCTTCTTCCTCCACCTGACCCCAGGAGGTCAGGAAGTCCTTTCAGAGTCCTCACCAAAGGCACCTCCACCTCCTACTGTTATCCCCAGGAGGTCCAGACATATTGTTCCTTCAAAGACGTGAGGTTACAAAATACATATGCAGTCTTAAGCATCTCAATCAATGTGCTATACATATTATCCAAAATATGTGTGCCACACCCACCAGTGTTGCATCTATACTAGTGTGGAGGAACAAATATGTTCAGGCGAGGTACGACGAGCTGGAAGGTTTCAGACTTTTATTCCTCCATCATCATTAGATACACTGTAGCGCTGTGCTGTGTGTGTGTGCGTGTGTGTGCTCTGTCTGAGGCATGTAAAGTCAGCTCTTTTATACAGACAAGAGAGAATGCGTGGCACATTTGCATAATGATATACATATCAGTCAATACATATCAATAGCATGATTAACTGGCGCCGGACTTCCTCTTTTTAATCCGGGGATGTATAACAATAGTCATTGTTTAATCTCCAAATACTTGGGGCGGTGTGGTGGCGCAGTGGTTAGCACTGCGCCAGCACAGCAACTCACCCTTGGCCATGGGATCCCTGGTCCGATCCCAGCCCCTGACCAACAGTGATCTGTGTGGAGTTTGCATGTTTCTCCCCGTATCTGCTTTGGTTTACTCCGGGATTTCTCCGGTTTCTCCCACAGGCCAAAAAACATGCAGGTTAGGTTAACTGGAGACTCTAAAGTGGCCCTAGGTGTGAATGTGTGTGTGAATGGTTAAGGGATAGCGCCGTACCGTGGCTGCTTCATCCATCCAGGTGGATGCCCTCAATTTCCCCTCTGGGGATCAATAAAGTATACAAAATTCAAAAAAAAAAATTGTCCTGATTGTCTCCTAGGGGCTCTCTGTTCGTATGCAAATTGTCATCTGCTTAGTGCAGTAGTGATGTTCGATACCACTGATTTCCTTTCCGATCCGATACTGAGTAAAATTCAGGCTGGTATCGGCGATACCAATACCGATACCGATGTTTTTTGCGACTACACCTATGTCTTTTAAATCTAAAAAAACGCATGATGCACTTACCCAGGTGGAAGAAAAAGTAGTCCCACCAACCGCGTGTCACTTAGACAACATCTCAATAGTTTAGTTACTTTTCACCGTGTTTCTGTTAAGGAAACACGGTGTATATATATATATATATACTGTATATACTGTATATATACTGTATATATATATATGTATACTCGCTGCTCTTGTTTTTCTCTTGCCTTCTGATTATTGTTCTGAGTGTTGCTATCCCTGTGCTGTTGCAATCCTGGAATTTCCCCATTGTGGGACTAATAAAGGCTTATCTTATCTTATACCTTACCTCAAATGACTTAAGTATCAAAAGTATCGATATTTTGATTTGAGTATCGATTTTAGAGCATAAAGATCCGGTATCGGATGTATCGATATTTCAGGATCAATCCGCACATCACTATAGTGCAGGCTGGCTGAGTGTGAAGGTTGAATGTTCATGTAGATTGTGGTGGGTCACCACACTAGTACATTTACCGCAGTAAAACCGGGTGCGCTATCAGTAGGGTCTTTACGGTACTTTTTCTCCGCGCTTCCTCTGCGCACCGGGGCTGGCAGCGGCATCAGCAGCAGTCTTCAGATCACCTCAGTCCCTGGAACACCGTCAATGACGCTTGTGGAGGATGGTCGGAAAAATTAACTCTCCTCCATAAACCAGACGACATCCGAGGCGGACGGGAAGGATTTGTCACCTCAAGGACCGACTTCTCGCCCCTGCGTCGCTTCCCTGTGAATGGACGCATAAACACAGAAGCGTTTCGCTACCTATTTTTGCATGCAGCCCACAGGGCGCACCGATCCTGGGATGTAATTTTCCACCCTGACCTGCCTCTATGTGCGGTCCCTCCTCCTGGGTTCTATCTAAGCGTTTCTGTGGGGTTTCATTAGTGACTGACGAGTGAGTGTTTTGAAGCAGAATCAGCTTCAGGATGTTTTGAGCGCCAAAAGCAGGGAGCTGAGACGGAGACAGAGAGCCGTTGCTGGGGGGGTTTCTTCACTGCGCACACAGGCGGTGGACCGTGTCTCCTCCTCTTCCTCCCCCTCGTCCTCTCCTCCAACATAGCAAGAGTGGGAGCGGAGTGGAAATCTGGATATATACAAAATGACCATGTCCGTCCCGGAGAGGAAATCAGGATCAGAGGGGAAGGAGGAGGAGAGCGAGGATGAGAGCGAGATCCTGGAGGAGAGCCCCTGCGGCCGCTGGCAGAAGCGCAAAGAGCAGGTTGGTGCTGAGTTGGGTTCTGAGGGTTTTAGGGGTATGGTCTGGGTCCTAAAACCTGAGACCCAGGTGTCTGCAACCGGCGGATCTGGAGACTGATGTGACTGTTTTGTGCCTCCCCTGTGGCTTCAAACAAGGACAAATTTACAGAAAAATCACTGCTAATTGACCAAAAAATGCAAATTTATCATGTGAACAGGGCCGTTTCTAGCTTTTTAGGGCCCCTATGGAAAACTCCGTTGGGGGGGGGCAGATTCTTATAATGGGGAAGAGCTCAACCCTTTATAATCGACCCCCCCCCCCCCCCAAAAAAAAATATTACACACTACTCACGAAAAGTTAGGGATGTTCGGCTTTTGGGCGAAATTTCAGGATGCATCTAAAATGCACTATAACCTTTACAGGTGAACTTAATTTGACGTTCTCTAACCTTTTAAATACACATGTCCAACCATTCAATATTTCAGTAGTTTTTACGTAACTTGATGTTCTCTAACAAGGTGCTTAACAGCAAAATTCACAACAGGTGTTTGATCCATGAATCAACCAATAAATTTTCTGGTTCAACTGGAATTGGTGTTTAAACAGTCCTCTTCGTGCTGTTCATATTTTGACATCATGAGACCAAGATGGCATCTAAGCAACAGCACCTCACCATTGCGAGGCTTCAAACAGGATATTCTCAGAGGGAAGTGGCCACTGAGCTTAGTGTCACAGAGTGTCACCAGCAGGTTGCAACAGAGATACAGAGAGACTGGAAGAGTCACAGAAAAGTGTAGAAGTGGACGTCCTTTGGCCACATCCCACACTGATGTCCGCTTTATTGTGAACAGTGTTCTGTGGAATCGAATGATGAATGGCACTCAACTGCATGCACATTTAAGGGAGGTGAGAGGCACCCAAGTATCACATCAGACCATGCCATTGCATGCTTCTACGTAAATGCCCTACTTTAATTATATAATATTTCTGTAGTGTGAACTTTTAACATTTTCCATAAATTTCATCCGAAAGCCAAGTATCCCTAACTTTTTGTGAGTAATTTGGAATGGTACAGACATAAACAACATTATAGCTGCTAAGCTAACTGGCTATTAAACAGCTCAGTGTGGTTACAAAAAACAAAATGTGAAACAGGAATTTTATAAAAAAAACTAGAAAAGCACTCTGAGAGCGCAGACCTCCACCAAGCGCCACAGTTCCCCCCATACAGTGTTTGTGTGTACGTTTTCAGATTCCTTGACCATGAAAACATATGACTAGCAATTGGATTGACAATGATAAGATTAGTGGTTGAGTAGTTATTCACGAAAATCGCATTTTCCGTAATGGCGGTTTTCTTGTGGACGGTGATCCGGATCACCACCAAAATGTAATCATCTGTAGGATACCCCATTTCTGACAATCTGTGAAAATTTCATGAAAATCCGTCCATAACTTTTTGAGTTATATTGCTAACAAACAGACAGACAGACAAACCAACGCCGATGAAAACATAACCCCCTTGGCGGAGGTAAAAATGATCTGCCTGCACACTATTTCCAGTATGTACAATGATAAGTGAAAGTGATAAAACTGATTTACTGATGAGAAAGCACCAGAGAAAGGGACAATATAATTGAAGCAGAACCAGAACTGCTGGTGGAGTGGAATGCAGAAGTACATTAGGCTGTGTGTCCACCAAATGTGTTTTTTCAGCTGTGGGCATCTATTTTCTTTTCATTCTCTATGTAGTCCAGCACTTGCGTGCTGAAACACTCTCAGTGGTGGCTGCTTTTTGTTGCAGCACTCGGTTGAAAAAAGTTCAACTTTTCAGACTGCAGCTAAGCTCGTCAATGTCAGACCTTTCTAAGCAGCCAATCAGAATTAAGGAAGGGCGGGACACAGGACGCCGATACAGTCTCTAGTCAGACTTCTGTTTTCCGTGTCATCATATTTTACATCCAGAGCTGCTAGAATACGTTTCCAATCCATTGTTATTTAGAGACTGCTATTAAAAAATCAGTAGAAAGTCTGACCATAGGAAAAGCGAAAGTGCTGAGCTGTAAGTGACAAGCTGTTGCTGGGATACAGGGCAGACTTTGTTTTTTCTGCAGCGCACAAACACTTATAAAAAGACTTTCAGGGTGGTCAGGCGACAAAAAACGCGTTTGGTGGACACGCAGCCTTACTCTATATTGTGCAAGTGGTCCATTTTAACTTTTAAATTACAGTTTATTATTATACACTAAATCGGATACTTCCTTGATTAGCATCAGTTAGCTGCTGTTAGCAGAGTTAGCCCTTTACTCATTCAGAGATGTTTCTGTACTTATTACACCCCAGGGAACAGTCCTATACTATCAGTCACTCAAACCACATACACCTATCACCAGTAATGCTCTATATGGGCTTTTGAACTCTAAAATGTAGTTAGTATTTGTTAGTATATTATCAGTTTTGACAACTCTCACTCTTTTGGAGTGCGTCTCACTCTTTTGCCCTCTCTCTCACACCACAAACTTATTTCTCACTCCAAAATGAATAAATCATTCCTAATATCGTGTTGAATTTCTTCAAATTTTTCTATAAAAAGAGCTCTCAAGCTCCCAAGGCAGCAGAAAGCATACTGAACATGTTCTAAAACTTATTCTGAGGTAAAGAAGTATATTCGTTGAAAAAAAAAGTTTTTGTGTATTGTGCCTATGCACGCTCACTCCACACCTCTCCCCCCCGTCTACCGTTCACAATTCTAATTCTCACTCCAAGCTGTGCTGAAAAGTTGGCAACTCTGATGTTGCTGATTACTGACAACTGAAGCTAAAGGCAGTGTTGCCAGGTTTCACGAGAGAAACAAGCGACCAGCTCTATGAAAACAAGCCCAAAAAAAGCCCAACAGGCAACCTACCACACTGTGTAAAAGAGAGGCTGCTTGATAACATGCAGTATATCGATATATAGACTTATTTTTGTAGTAGTAGTAGTAGATTAGTTTATTTGACAGGGACAGTGCAATAAACATAGACAATTTTACAGTGAATTGACTGGAAACACAGTCAGCATTGAATAACAGAATTTTATTAAACTCATTAAAGGAAAATACATATGCATTTTGCATAAGCAACAGCAAATTTATAGTAAACACAGTCAACATAAAAATTTAGAATAAATTAAATTTTTAAACTCTGATCAAAAGAAAAGACGTGCATTCTGCATAAGTAACAGCACTAAACACGATTACAGTTTAGTGATGTGGGATGATGGGAGTTGTTGTCCGCTAGTCCTTTAAACAAAAACTAAATATTACTGTGTTATTATACAAAAGCCGACAATTTTAATTATGTGGAAAATTATCTTTTAAATTGACAAACACCATATGTGTAACTCGTGAAAAAATTTAATCGGGATCAAAAGATAATTTCGCTCTTGCCATTCATTTCAATGGAGAAGTTTTTTCAATTTAAGGTCCCATTGGAATTTCCCCACCGTGGGACTAATAAAGGTTTATCTTATCTTACTAGTGCATACCCGTGCTTGCCCGTACTGCATGCCTGTAGAAAGCAGGTGTAAGCAAGGGTGTAAGCAAGCACGTCAGCACTGGTTCAGTGATGCCTGCCTTTGATCTTTGATTTTGTCATCGCGAGTCCTATAATCTTTGATGTCATAGCAAGTCCTCTGACTGTGCGTGAAGACTGTTTGTTCTTTGATGCTGTCATAGTGAGTCCTGTGATCTTTGATGATGTCATTGCGAGTCCTGTGATGCCTGCATTTGATCTTTGCTGATGTCATTGCAAGTCCTATGATATTTGCTGATGTCATAGCGAGTCCTATGATTGTGAGTAATGCCTGCGTTTGATCTCGTTCAGTAATGCCTGCCTTTGATCACTCTATACTATGGCGTCTATATAACATCATTTAGACTTTATGTAGAGATCATAGGAACTTCCTAGGCAATCCTATGATCTCTTAGCAAGTCTGTGGTCGTGACAGTGTCTATATGATGTCATGTAGACATCATGGCTGACATGGAATACAGCAAAGAAGAAGAAATCCTCATTCTTCTTCCTTTTTCCGCTTTGAGCTGACAACACCAAGATCCTGACTGAAACTGCATGATACAGGAAGACTAGCCGCGTAATACAAACGAAATTCACATGGGATAATCATAAGAGTTTGTAGATGTGGTAAAGAACGTAAATGACCGCGCAAACGCAAAACAATGACCACGATAGCCGAAAAATTGAGCTCACAACCCCAAGATGGCGGCGCCCACATTGTCATGGAGACTCTAAGGAAAAAATGCATCAAACGGGAAAAATAGCCATGTAATACAAACGAAATTCATGTGGGATAATCATAAGAGTTTGAAGATGTGGTAGAGAGAGTAAATGACTGATCAAACGCATAACAATGACCACTTTGGCTGAAAACGGACCGGTCACATGAGCGAGCGAGCGAGCCCCCCCACCCCCACCCCATCCCGGCCACAAGTAAGTATTGATTTTCTGGTTCATATACTTTGAAGATTAGATAAAAACATACCGGCAGTGGCTCAGGAGGTAGAGCAGGTCGTCTAATAACCCGATGGTTGGCGGTTCGAATCCCGCTCTTCCCAGATATCCTGCCGTTGTGTCCCTGGGCAAGACACATCACCCACATTGCCTCCAGTGCCCATAACACTGGGTATGAATGTGTATAAATGTTCGGTGGTGGCCGGAGAGGCCGTTGGCGCAGATTGGCAGCCACGTTTCCGTCAGCCTGCCCCAGGGCAGCTGTGGCTACAGTAGTAGCTTGCCACTACCATTGTCTGTCTGGAGTGAATGAATAATGTATCTGCTTGTAAAGCGTCTTTGAGTGTCTATGATAAAGCGCTATATACTGTAAATCTGACGCATTATTATTATTATTATACCCCTGTAGACAAAATGGTGTCAAAAAAAACAAACCATTCTTTGTGTAAATGTGTCCAAAGTCCATTTTTGACTGGGTTATGTCATTTATATAGCTGCTGCAACATTATGCAAATTAGATGTGTAGATTTATTCCTATCTGAAACTTTGGATCATATTCTACATCTTTCTAATTGACAGTAAGCCATTATCTCTTTCAAGAGATAATGGCTCTATCTAACTTTCAAGTTATAGCCTTGGAAATCTGAACTATTTTATTGACAAAATTTTTTTACCACTCTTGACCACTAGGGGCCTTGACCACCCTTTAACCGTGCCATATGGTGACTGGGACAGCTAAAGAGTTAAAATTTTACACAGTAACGTTGCATATGGAACTTACCATTTGAAGTATTGTACAACCGAGGCTTGAATATTGGGCCAGTTGGGGTCCCACCCAGACATCCTATGTTTAGACTTTTTAGTGGTGTTATCTGAACACTTTCCTCTCCTTGGCTCCTCTCTTCTGTCTCATCTTGCTCTCTCTGAGCTCTGTCTAATTCAGGTTCTCTCTCTGTCTATGGTGGTATACAAACAGGTTAGAAAATACCATGTGTCATGTTTTGTCCTGTAGGATTTTTTTGTCATGGTTTACATAAATGACAAAAATATGTGTATTTTTTTGTATTTTTATTCTAGTGTTTCTTTTTTTCCATTGAGAGAGTAGGGAAGGAAAAGAAACATTCATAATAGTAATGTACTCATGCATACTTAAATTATATGATCAGGTGGGTATAGTAACCAGAAATTCTACTCATGTAAAAGCAGTGCTTTGAAATTAATAATTAAAAGTAGACAACGCAAAATTTCTAGTTAAGGGTACAAAGAGCACCCACTTAAAAACTTGAGTAATGACTTCAGTCTTGAAGGTTTGAGGTTTTTCTCAAAAATTTGTAATAGTTTTCTTATAGTTTTCTACTTTTCTCTGTAAATCTATCTAAAGTTGAAACCATGTTCCTCAAATTTGTAATTTCCTCTTGTAAAATTGACTTTTCTTGTACATTTGAAACTTTATTATAAATTTGCGGATTATTTTACGACTAATTTTTGTCTGTTTTTTAAAATAAAATTACTTTTTTTTTTCGATAAATTTTAAACAGACTGGTAATTTTTTTTAACTTTTTCCTTATAACAATTTACATTTTTGACCATAATTTTGCAGTCAGAACAATAATTTAACTCTGATTACAAAGAAAAAATATTAATAAAATTATATTTAATGAAATAAATTAACTTAACCCCTTGCACTCTGGTCAGTTTCCCTAAAAACGCCTAAAAATAACGTACCCAAAGTAAATCAAAAGCTGTTCTTCAACCCTTTGCAGCATCTTCATGGGGTTGGTCTCATTTAAAAGAAAACACTTTGTATTTTTTGGCAAAACAGTCCTAATCTCTCTTAAGTGCTCCTGCCACTGAGTAACAGTCATCTAAACGTACTGAACTTGAAGAAAATAAAGCTCGCCTGGGTGTTTTTTTGGATACAAATGCTTGCAAATAACACAGAGCTGTCAGATCCGGGCTGGAAAATGCAACAGAAATGTAGAACCAAGTGTTATCCAGCTGAGGTCAAAATTTTGTAACAATACCACAAAAAATGAATATATTACACAGCTTTTTTGTCGGGTTGTTCCCAGGCGTTTTTGAACTGTGCCAAATTGTTCCAAATGGCACAGTTTGAAAAAACGTAACTTTTGAATGATTCAATATAGAAGCTTGATGTTGGGCTCTAATGAAAGGTGACACTCAGGGCTGTGTGTGTGTGTGTGGGGGGGCTTGTTTGTTCATTCATGAATGAATGAATGAACAAACAAGCCCCCACACACAAAGAAGCATGCCATGTAAAAAAATGTGTGGCTTTTTTTTTACAAGAAAAAATAACCTACAGTGCACTAAAAATTATACTAAAATATCTGTAATGTAGAGGATAACAACTCCCACCCCCGCTACAGAGGACGGACATCGTCCATCGCCACATGACGGACCGCGGGGACAGTGCGCTGCGGTCTACTACGCACAGTTGTACTAAAATATCTGCAATATATCTGCAATCCGCTACAGAAGAGTAGCGGTGGGGGGGGGGGCATTCACGGTCCGGACGCGGCGCACGGACCGGTCCATCATGTGGCGATGACGCACAGTTTTAATTTACCGATCGGTCAAAAGTCATTTTGATTACAATTTTCAGGGATAAAGAATAATTTAGCTTATAACACTTACCTGTCCACAACAGCTGTGTTGCTGGCGAACTTCTCTTCCTCATTGTCAGACGAACATGACGCTGGTCCGCTTGTTACGACTCGTGGTTCTGGTCACGCGACCCGGTCAAACCATGATTCCATTATTGCGGTTTTGCGCTTCCATGATTGCGGTTTTGGTGAACGATTTTTCAAAACAAATAAGAACAGTAGTAAGAAAAAAAGACTGGCGAACGCGTGTGTGTCACCCAGCGGCTTACACAAAACAGATTTTACGTACGGGACGCACGCTTTCAATCGTCGAAGTTCTCTGCTTCAATTGGCTCGCTGTATTCGCAGCCGTTGGTAGGCGGGTCCTTCTTGCTAGGTTTTCAGTCATTGGTTCTTCAAGGTTTCAGAAACCCAATTCAAGGCTCTTATTAGTCGAATGAGAGGTCAATCAAATCTAAACCAATCAAAGCACTCCGTTGGCTTTCTGTTCGCGGCTGCGTCTGTAGTGGAAGAACGGAAATGCAGCTTTTTTTTTTTCAGTGCGCTCTGAGACGCACAGTGTGCATCCTAGTGCGCACGAGGGCACGCTAGGACGCAGAGACGTGACCGCCCGCGGTATCCCGGAGTGCAAGAGGTTAAATGACCAAGGATGCCGTTATTTCTGTTATAATATTTCTTTATATTTATAGTTTTGTTTTGTTTTTTTTTTTAGAAATCTCCTCACCACCCAGACAGCAGGAAAAACCTCCCTTATTTTGAAATCAAATGTTAGCATGTTTAGTTTTTCCGAAGGCTGCTGACAGATTAAAGTCAATGACTTTGTGAATTTCGGTCATCTTAACTTGCTAGGTACATAATAGGGAACTGTAGCAGACTCTAAAGACATTATTCACCACAATATGTGTTCATGTACAGAATGATCTGTTTAGGCAGTTATAGTTGTGCTCTCAGGCTTTCTCATCAGGCACCTCTCTAGGCAGCCGCTGAAGGACCTCAGTTTAGAGTGATAAGAGAGCTTGCGTTTTTAGCTGTTGCTTTTTGTCACTGCCGCTGGAGAATAAAAACGGCACGCCTGCTTGTGCGAGAAATTGCCAGTCTCTTCATTCCTGCAGTTCCTACAGAACATAACTTAATATTGTAGTGGCTGGTGAAATACTGTATATCCTCAGCAATTCATCAGTCCCCCTTGCCTTTCCCTTCATATGAAGCTGGCTGCATATGAATTCTAACCACATCTCTTAGCTAAGTGACTCTTCCATTATTGCTCCAGTTTCTAGCAGGTTAAAACCATGATAAACGCCTCCAGTGCTTTTTTTTTTATTATTTTTTTATTTTGTATACTTTATTGATCCCCAGAGGGGAAATTGATGGCATCCTCCTGGATGGATGAAGCAGCCACGGTACGGCGCTATCCCTTAACCATTCACACACACATTCACGCCTAGGGCCACTTTAGAGTCTCCAATTAACCTAACTTGCATGTTTTTGGCCTGTGGGAGGAAACCGGAGAAATCCCGGAGTAAACCCACGCAGATACGGGGAGAAACATGCAAACTCCACACAGATCACTGTTGGTCAGGGGCTGGGATCGAACCAGGGTTCCCATGGCCAAGGGTGAGTTGCTGTGCTGCCGCAGTGCTAACCACTGCGCCACCGCATTGCCCAATACCACTGCTTACATACCTCTTCTGATTTTTTTCCGGATTTAAAGTACTTTAACAAACTCATGTTTCTGTCGGACAGTCGTGCTTAGCGAGACACTGCCTCCTGACTGACTGGAAAACTCTCGTGGGCAGGGCGCTTCTAAACTCTGCACGGATGACGGCCACGCGTGTTGTTCGTGTGTGCGCTTGCAGAAAGTCATTGCTTCATGTATTTTTCTTAATAAATTCATATCTCCTTGGCGTGGTGGTAAAATTTCTGGCGAGGTGGCCTGCCACCGAGAAATGTTACCAGAGGAAACCCTGGACAGCATGTAGACATCATAGGAACATCATCGGGGGTCCTATGATCTTTTAGTGCGTCCTATGGTCTGTATGACATCCTGTAGACATCATGTAGAGATCATAGGAACAGCAGTCCTATGGGGTATCTGACATCGTATTGACATCATAGGAACATCATTGGGGGTTCTGTGATCTTTTAGCAAGTCCTGTGGTCTATATGATGTCATGTAGACATCATGTCAAGATCATAGGACTATCAGTGTTATGGTTTATATGATGTCATATAGACATCATAGGAACATCATAGGCAGTCCTATGATCGTCGACATCATAGGACATCATGCAGACATCATAGGCACATCATAGGTGGTCCTATGATTGTGACACACTGACAGACGGACACACTGACAGATTTCTTGAAATTATAAGAGTGACTAGTGCGTACCCGTCCATGCCCGTAGAGACCAAGTATAAGCAAGTATTTCTACATGCCCATTGCTGAAGGGTCTCCTCCTGTCTCAGACGGCTGTGTTGTTCACAGTCATGCCTGCGACGTACTGCTCAAACCTGAGGTGTTTGATCTTCATGGCATGTTTTCTGACGTGCAGCAGTTCTCCTCACTCTATTGCTCTCCATATCATGGGTCTTATTCTTCTTCTTCGTTCAGAGCACTGATTGAGGGATAGGTGCATCGTAATTCCAGTTCATGGACAGGATCATGAAAACTGATTGAGCAAAAAGTGGCTTTCGACCCTATTCAGGAAGAGGAGCATCCATGTAATAATAAACTTTACCTTGTATATGTATGCCTGGGTTGAAGCCAGGCATAGCAATGTAATGATAAAGTTTATCTTGTATCCACATGCCTGGGTTGAAGCAGGGATCTCCTTAATGCCAATACTTGCCATTGCCAGTGCATTATTGAATTGTTTTGCTTGTTTAACGAAGTTTTGATGCATCACCGAGCCTTTGATGTGCCTGTGATGTCTATATGACCTCATATAGACACCATAGGCTTAGACACTGTGACACACACTGATTTTCTGGAATCAGTCTATACCATGTTTACAAGCACACAAATAAACCGGTTATGATTGGATGTTTGCAGTTATCCGATTCTTCAAGTGGCCATGTAAACAGAATAATCCGATAAAAGCCATGTAACTGCGGTCATTAACTCAAGTAGTTTACCCTCCAATAATCAGTTTATTCAGTGCATGTAAACAGGACAAAACTGATTATTACATTTATCAGTTTATTCTCAGTAATCGGTTTATTGTGACCATGCAACCAGGGTCTGTATGACATCATAAAGGTATCATGTAGGCATCATAGGAACATCATTGGCAACTCTATACTATGGTGTCTATGTGACGCGTCATTTAGACATCATGTAGACATCATAGACAATTCTATGATCTTTTAGCCAGTCCTATTGTCTATATGACGGCATTGCGAGTCCTATGTTGCCTGAGATCATAGGATCATCATAGGATATCATGCAGACATCATAAGGAATATCATAGGCGGTCCTGTGATCGTGACACACTGACAGACACACTGACAGATTTCTCGAATTTATAGAGTGATGATGATATGCAGATCAGTATCTGTATAAAAATAAACCTGGATATCTCACACCCCATTAGTGAGTACAGAGCTAAGTGGAGTCGGGTGGGCCACTGATCACTATAGAAAAACTGGATGGATCACTGGCTGCCAGAAGTGAAGCCCCTGGCCGGCCATTTTTACCTCAGTAGCTTCACCAGAAATTAACAGATTTTGAACTTCTTGGTATGGAGACACAGCCTATAATCTTGCGCAACCGAGCTGGGAGAGCTGTCACACAGACAGCAAAGCAAGCCCAAATAAGCAACTGCATGTTAAAAAACAAGCCCAAAAACCCACAACCTGCGACTGACGAGATTTGCAAGCGACTTTAGAAAAAATAAGCCCAAGGTCACTTATAATAAGCAGACTTGGCAACTATGACTAAAGGCTAACGTTAGCCTCAAACATAGCATCACCACCAAAACAGATCTCAATGAAATGACATGATGCATAACGCTGTTCTGGTCTGTAAACATTGCTCACCATTGTTGGAGGTTATTGTTATCAAGTGCTAGCCATTCTATCTTCCGAGAGAATTTACGCTTTACTGCTAGCTGCCGTTTATTTCCCTCTCAGCTCCAACAACAACAACAACAGGAGTTAGGCACTGAATGAACTGTACCAGCACATCAAGTGAGCAGCAGACAGCCCACCCTGATGCTTTTCTCATTTTGGCTAGAGATTTCAACCACATTGACCCAAAGACTGTGTTTCCTGAAATATACAAACACATCAACTTTCCTACATGGAAAAACAACACACTGGACCACGTTTTCACCAACCAGAGAGGCACGTATTAAGGCCCTTCCCCTCCCCCACCTTGGTGCCTCTGACCACATCAATGTTATGCTAATTCCAGCATACAGACCACTGGTTAAGCTGGATTCATGCTGCACCTCTGCTGTCCATGTTTGTGCAACCGGAAACCTCGTGTGACAAAATTTACATCATCGTCTCCAGTCTGCTAGTGTCTGGAGTGCTCAACCGTGCAGCCCAAATTTTATGACCACGCCACCTGCCCACGACTTGAACGTGTTGACAGCGCATGCACAAGTCTGAACGTCCCATTCACGAGGTGGCGATATCGACACAGCATACAAAGACAAACTAGACGTAGAAGACAACAAGGAGACGGAAGATGAGAATAAACATACTTTAAACATACATTTTGTAATTCTGCCACAGAATATAGTAACAGCAGCTCCTCTTGGTCTCGGTGACGGTTAAACAATACCATTGTTGTTGATGCTCTCGCGTTTCTTCATTGGTGAAAATCCTGGCACGTCAGCACATTGGCGCTACCTATAGAGCGGGAGTGAAACTACAAAAGATGGTTGTGTGCATACGTCAGCCGCTTGGCCTGGGTAGATGAAAAAAGTGAGTATGTACAGCGCCACGTGTGCACTGGGCTCGTCCAAAGCGCACGCGGACCAGTGCATTGACCAGTGCATTGAGGATGTCACGGACACCAAGACCATCACTGTTCGGACCAATCAGAAACCATGGCTCGCGGGGAAAGTCTACAAGCTTCTGAAAGCTCGGAATGCTGCCTTCAGAGCTGGGGACGAGGTGGGCCTGAGGACAGCTAGGGCCAACCTGTCCCGAGGTATCAGAGAGGCCAAGAGGCAGTACTCCAGGAGGTTAACCCACTGTTTCAGCAACAGCAGAGACACTTGGAGTCTGTGGCGGGGGATACAGACCCCTATGGACTACAAGCCCACACCTCAGACTTGCAACAGCTCCACCTCTCTCCTGAATGAGCTGAATGACTTCTTCGCTCACTTCAAGGCACTCAACAATACCCCTGCACAGAAGTCACCACCTCCTCCTGGTGACCTGGTGATTACACTGTCCCCCAACAGCGTGAAGAGATCCCTTGGCAGGATCAATGCACACAAAGCTCCAGGTCCTGACAACATATCTGGTCGTGTACTGAGAGCCTGTGCAGAGAAACTCACAGGTGTCTTCACGGACATCTTCAACATCTCACTGAGACAGGCTGTTGTCCCCGTGTGCTTCAAAGCCACCACCATCATTCCAGTCCCCAAGAAGTCGTCTCCCTCCTGCTACAATGACTACTGTCCAGTTGCGCTCACTCCCATTATCATGAAGTGCTTTGAGTGCGTGGTCATGCAGCACATCAGATCTGCCCTGTCCCCCTCCCTGGACCCATTCCAATTTGCGTACTGGTCCAGTCACTTGACCGATGATGCCATCTCTACTATTCTCCACTTAGCCCTCACACATCTGGACACAAAGGACTCCTACGTCAGAATGCTGTTCATAGACTTTAGTTCAACATTCAACACCATCATCTCCCAACAGCTCATTCACAAACTGGACCAGCTGGGATTCAACACTCCACTGTGTAACTGGCTATTGGACTTCCTGACAGGGAGACCGCTGGCAGTACGGGTTGGCAGTAACACATCCAGCACCATCATTCTGAACACAGGGGTATCCCAAGGATGTGTGCTGAGCCCCCTCCTCTTCACTCTGCTAACCCATGACTGTACCCCGACACACAGCTCCAACCTCTTCAAGTTTGCGGAGAACACAACTGTGGTGGGTCTCATCAACAACAGAGACTAGACAAACTACAGGAGCGAGGTGAGCCACCTGGCCATGTGGTGCAGAGACAACAATCTCTCTCTGAACATGGAGAAGACGAAGGAGATTGTTGTGGACTTCAGAAGAGCGTACACCCAGCATGCTCCCCTGACCATCATTGGTGCTGCTGTGGAGAGGGTGAGCAGCACCAAGATCCTGGGTGTGCACATCACAGAGGACCTCTG